>JAUMHF010000024.1:6288500-6366105 GCA_032359275.1 Microctenopoma steveboyesi
TTGGTCCTCTGGGGCCCCCCTTGGCCTCGGGGCCCTAGGCAATTGCCTGCTTTGCCTGTCTGTACGCGGCGCCTCTGGGTACACGTGGAGATATTAGTGGACATCAGCAGTCATATTAAAGCTGACACTCTAAAACACACGTTTTCTGTGCACACTGTCGCTGCTGAAGTCTGCTGCCAGCTGATTGGCTGTTGCTCTTTCCCCCTGTGCTCCCTGCAGTTGAGGCCATGCAGGCCTACGTAGATGCTGGGTTGACCACATTTGACATGGCAGATATTTATGGGCCTGCAGAGGAAATATACGGACACTTCAACAGCCAGGTACACACACACACACACACACATACATATCGATACATTTATAATTTTTCAGTAGATCATATGAAATACTTTAGTTTCTATTTTAAGGATTTTAAATATATTTCACATTGCAAGGAGGCTAATGTAGAAGAAATATGATCTATGAAATATGATGCACTGTAGTAGTTTAGAGACGGTGTTTGTGTTTGTGTGAGACATTTACAAGTAAGAAAACAAGAGGGAGTCAAAAAACTGTCTCATCAGACAAATATCTGTTTAACTGATCTATATTACATGATGTATATACAAAATCTCTCGCTGAGTAGTTTACTTGTTTTCGACTGGTTTAAATAAATGGAACTTGAATGAAACTATGATTTCTCTGAATTTAAATATTTTAAAATGGCCTTATCTGTATGTCAGACATGGTAAATTGAACATATAATGTAGATATGAAGATATTAAGACATGCTTTAAGAGATGCATCCACATACAGAAACACACATGTAAGCGTGAACAAAAGCTTTTTTTTACACACATGTACTCTGAGGTCCCAGCGTGGCTCATGTAGGTTCACCTGGAATAACGTGCAGAGAGACTGAGGGCTCCTCTCTTTGGTTTCTGTTTCTCTCTCACAGATATGCCTTTATGCTCTTTTTCAGTGTCACAGTAAATAGTCAAAGGATAATTCTCAGCTCTGGCATTCCTCTCAATGAAAATGAAGACATATTTATTAGGCATGAATATTTAAAAGAGCAAGCTGCAGAAATATGACCCAGCTCAGTTTAATTTACTTTAATTGTTTCTGATCCATAAGCTCAAGTCCAAATCTTCTGGGGGTGCTGTCCCAGCTCTGCAGGGTCTGACCAAATATGTGCCAAGAGCAGGACCAATGGACCGCAAGGTGAAGCTCGGACAAAAAACAAGACTCACACAGTTTAATCCACTAGAGAGCAGTGTGTTTCTGTAGTAACAACCAGAGCGTCCGCTAGAGCCCCTCTCATGGAACTAACACATTTATATGCATTTATATTTATGTACTCAACCTTTCTCAGTGTTAAGTAACAAAAATAAGACATAAAACATTACTTAAGATTTCACATATCAAGTATTTTATGTTGAATAAAAAGTTCCTATCCTCGCCATGTGCTACAACTACACACGATTTATCAAAGTCTACACTATAATAATACATAGCCCATGATCACATTGTTTTTATGTTAAATGATTATTCATACACAGAAAATGTTTATATGCACTCTCATGAGGTGTTATCTTTGTATTTGAGATTTATTAACCATGTATATATTAGATGTTTAAGTTTAATTGAGGTGACAGAAGAAACAGGAGCTGACAGCAGTGTGTGTGTGTGCGTGCGTGCAGGTGGTGGAGAAGGCTCTGCTGCGCTCCATGAACCGAATGCAGGTGGACATTCTGGACTGTGTTCAGTTCCACTGGTGGGATTATGAAGACAATAGATACCTGGAGGCGCTGGGACACCTGTCCGATCTGCAGCAGGAGGGACTCATACGTATGCACAGTGTACACCACACATATGCTAAACATGTACACACACAAACATTTGGCCCCAATGAACAGTTGTTTGTATAAACATTTGAGCTGAGCATCATTCTTGACAACAAGCTCTAAATAAAGTTCTTTTTTCAGCATTCATCAGCTGATGCAAACTTTATTTATCTCAACACTGACCTGGAGACCGTACTTTTTAAACTGATTTTACCTTTAACACCCGCAGAGAAAGGCCATGAAATAAAAAAATGACTTTTAGACAAAGATTTCTTATGACAAGCAGCTTTTTTCATGTTTAAGAATGAACGCTCTTTAACCTTTCTTTTAACGATCTTACATATTTGAGGTTTTCTGGTTTATGTATTTCTTGCCTGTAATGTAACGTCTGAAATGACGTATCATTGTTCATTGTGCAGCTGTCTTGAATTTACTTTTTTGACCAATAATACAAAAATGTTAAAGAAATTAAATTACGTGTTACATGCTTATTAACCTCCATATAATATATATATATATATCCAGGATCTTTATTTTTAATCAAGGTCGTGTCTCTTTGCCCTCAGGTGAACTTGCCCTCACTAACTTTGACACACAGAGACTGCAGGAGATCACCAACAAAGGCATCCGCATCTCCAGCAATCAGGTAGCACTTCCGTCTACGCGTTGACACACTGCTCCACCAGATGTTTGATTTCGCGCTCCTCCTCCAGTGCGTATTTTAACCACGTCCTTCTTTGTGGATCTTTGCAGGTTCAGTACTCTGTGATTGACCAGCGGCCTGCAGCGAAGATGGAGCAGTTCTGTCTGGCCAACAACATTCAGCTGCTGGCCTATGGCACCCTAGGTGAGCCACCGCTAGGAACTAAATAGAGTAGAGCACTCAGAAATGAAGAAGCGTTATTCATATTTAATGATGTAAATCATAGTGTAACAATGTAAGATGGTGGATTTCTAAGATGGAGTCAGTAGATGTGACAACACATCCTCCAGCCTCCTGTCACCTTCACTCTTTCCTTTCCCTGTCTCCACTGCCCACTTTCCGTCCTCCCTCCCTTACTTTTGTCTTTCTATTTTAACTCCATCCTGCCTCCTCACTCCTGTCTCAGCTGGTGGTCTGCTCACAGAGCGCTATGTGGGGAAAGCACAACCCAACTCTGGGGCGGAGCTCTACACTGCCTCCCTCTCTAAATACAAGAACATGGTTGACACCTGGGGTGGCTGGAGCCTCTTCCAGGACCTCCTTGTCACCTTGGAGACTGTTGCCAGGAGACATGACTGTTCACTGGCCAGTGTTGCCACGCATTACATTCTGGACCGCCCTGCAGTGGGCGGTGTCATTGTGGGCTGTAGGCTAGGTGTCGCAGGGGCGGGGCAACACATCAGTGACAGTCTGCATAGCTGCAGCCCCGACCTGAAGCTGACAGGAGAAGACCTGTCCACCATCGAGGCAGTGACGCAGCGCTCCAGGGACCTCATGGTGGTCATCGGGGACTGTGGGGAGGAGTACAGGAGGTAAAGGGGAGACTGACAGGAGAAATGAAAAAGAGAAAGAAAAACCACAGCAAAATCACACTGTAGGAAAGAATTAAATGCAACTTTAAAAAGATATATTAAACATTTTCTTTGCAATTTTCAGTTTTGTAGCTGTTTCTAATTTGTACTGGAAACTTACTTTTATTCCTTTTATAAAACAATCTAAAAATTATGTCCCTCAAATTATCAGCATTAATGCAGGTAAATTCAGGCTCCACAATGTGTGTTTACAAGTGTCTTTTTGCAAATAAAGAACAGTGATATGATTTTTTTAATTCAATAATCTTGTAATAATTTCATTTCATTTTAAATTGTTTGTTCTTTTTGCATTTTCCCAAGGTTTTATTAGTTAAAAGAAACATTTCCCCCAGTTCCCAGTGAGCATGAACTAGGACTAGTTTCTGTTTCACTTTTAAATATCAAACACTATAAAATCACTCTCACCTGTGGTTTTGTGGTGCTATTTATCCTAACAGTGTAAGCAGCCTCTTAAAACAATCTGAGACTGGAAAAAACTGTACCCTGTACAGAAGATTAGGAAACTCTGAATTTTGAGATAATGAATAATATTTTCACGGTGGCCCTATTACTCCTCCGTAACACTGATATACTCCTGTGGGTGTGAGAAAGGTGACGAGGCAGATGGCAGTGGAAGGAAGGAAGTGGTGTCGAAGGGTCATCATAACACTGTCTGGCTCTACAGATGATGACAAAGAGACACGCCTACACAAATACAGTACGTCACAGAAATGCCCCATCACTGTGTAAACTTCACTAACGTGATTGTGATATGCTCGATTGTGTGTGACATAAATAGTGTGTGTTGGATTGTCCAGAAACGTCCAGCCAGTGTAAAATCTAAGCACCTGTGGTGTGTGTGAACAATTTGAACATGTTTGCACACAATCGGTTTATTTCAATTCACTCACTTACACACGACACAGTGCACCTCAAAGACTCGCTCCTGCTGCGCCTCAGGACCAGGGTCAAGGTTCGCCCCAGATGTCACGTCTGATCGTCTCCGTTCTTTCTCATTGGCTGGAGACAAAAGGCTGTGACGTACAGTAAGGCAACGCTGTCAGGAACAAGTTACAGTAGTTCTGCATTTAGCTGTTCCACAGTAAATCTATATATAACATTAAAAACTCTTTCAATCAAGCTTTCTGACTGAAGCTTGATTTGCTGTCTGCATTTAAGATTTCTAGGATTCATAAAAGGCTATCCAAAGAATAAAGCCTGGTACAAAAAGAAAACCAGGAAACCTTTTAAGGAAGTAAAATAAATATACTTATTTGGTAATAAAAAGAAGTTTCAGATACACTTTGTTTATCATGTTGTTGAGAAATGAATCTCATGAAATGATGAAAAGTTTAAAATGAAATGAAATGAAATGAAATGAAAGTTTAAAATTCTTGAGCTGAAGTAATGATTCGTAATTATCCATCCTAATCTGCAGCCATTATCTTGCCTACAGGCATCACATTTACACCTTTACACAACATACAACAACGTGCATGTCTTTGGATTGTGGGAGAAAACTGGAGCACATAGGGAAAGCAAACAGGCCTGGGCAGATTTACACATCCTGTCACTGCGCTGCCATTTACACGAATGCAACCTTGAAACATAACTTTGTCATCCAGGATAAAAGCAAATCATTTTCATTTCAGTTTGATATTTGTTCCACACCAACCTACAAGAAAGACGTCAGACACCAGTGTTGTGAAGAAACCATCCCTTTATTGGTGTGAAGCAGTCGCATCCAAGTCATGGTCAAAGGAAATAAAAACAGTCTGTGCTCGAACAGACCAGAGTTTCTCCAAAGCCTTGCAGGCTGTGGTGGGTGGGATTCACAAAGAGTGCACTGGGTGCCGACGTTTGAAACACTGCACTGAAGTAGTGAGGGGGATCCACACAAAATATAAAACACTTCACTTTACTCCAAACCACGTTCACCATTTTTACTAAAGCACTACAGCAGCACCGGTTTTCTCTCTGGGAGGTTGAAGAGGGTGAGGGGTGTGTTTACTGAACTCACAAACAAATAGGGCACAAAGATCTGTGGTGAAGGTGTCCAATCACACTGATGACAGGTAAAAAGCAAAACTACGGTATCTTTTTATCAAATGTTTTATTGTTTTATGCAGAGGAGAGCACGAGTGTGTTGGTTTGTTTGTCGTCTCCACTCTGATCATCAGTTTACCACAGAGTCCCTTAAGATGCTGCTGCTGCTACTCCTGCAGTGTTTTACTTTGCGTTGGCGGAGCTGCTGAGCACCTTACGAACCGCCTGAGCGATGGAGTCGCGGTCGATGCCAAAGATTCGGAGCAGCTCATGGGGCTTACCGCTTCGTGGTACCTGAGACACTGCCAGGCGGTGAACAGTGAAGCCGGACTCGTTCACCACTGCTGAACACACCGCCTCCCCGAGTCCACCTGGAGAGTCAGAATACACCACCGAAGTCAGCACTACTGATTAAACAGATCACTCGGTTCAATCTGTCACACCTCTCTTGGCAATTGAGCTCTGCAGAGATGTGATGAAAACTGACAGGATTGATGCCTCCGTCTGTCTCTTTATCTTTAATACTTGTCCTTAGACATTCCCTCCTACATTTTTCCTAGTCCATTATTTGGCAGTATGTGTGTACACGGAGAGACAGAAGACACACACACAGATTAGGTAAGCCACTCTCTGCTGATCAGCAAGGGTTGTGGAAGTTGGTTTGATGTCACCAGAGAAAGTTTGAACTATTTCCATCGTCTGTCAACAAACATTTGAGCTTTGCTTAATATCCACGGCTGACCATATATAAGCATAAATTAGACTGATAAAACGTCTCCATGTGTGTGCAGGGCAGCTGTTGGCAATAAAACTGCCCTGTCTCTGTTTTGGTGTTTGATTGTTTTATGGTAAACAGACAGAATTAAGCTTAAAGAATGGAGACGGAAACTGCACATGTGATAAAAAAAACAGAAAAACACAAGAGGCAGTAGAAAGAAAGCAAATTTTGTACACTAGTGTTGGTCACACTGTATGTAGGTCAGAGAGAGCCCAACAGCCAGAACTGAAACTAAGAAACCCTGACAGGCCAGCCCCGCCCTCTGTTCCCAATCCTAACACACACACACACACACACACACATCTGTATTTATATTATTTAATTAATTTGGCTATTTGAAATCATCTTTTATCTCTCACTTTAAATCCACAAGATAAACCCTAATTCTCCACCACACACAGTAGCTACATTTCACTGAGCCGATACACAAGCAGCACAAACATGCAAGCAGCCACATATGAATCCTTATGAAGCCCGCTGGTTAAAGCTGCTGTCTACTCCAAACATGGGAGAAGACAAATTGGATATGATCAGAGATTCAATAGATTTATTCAGAAACATCAGATGGAAATCATAATGAAACAGAACCATTGGGGGAATTTGATAAATTAGTTGATTTCAATTTGTGACTTTAAATATTATATAAATAATTTAAATTACAAATAAAAATCAACAAATGAAAACATATGATTTATAAATAATTATATTTACAACTCTAAATCAAACCCAGATTGAATCATAACGTATCTATAAAAAACTAATTTTTAGAATATATTTTTAAGAATATTTTAAAAATCTACACTCAGTCACATTCTCAAATTAATATTTAAAAATATCTTGACCTTGAAAATATATTCTCCTCATTATGAAGTGATAGAGACGATCAGGGCACAAAATAAATATCCTACTCAGAGTTTAACCCATGATGCTGCAGACTGAAACTTTATCCCACCAGACCTGGTGGCTTTTGTCCCCAAACCGTTTATTTCAGAAGGTGATATGTAGTTTATGTGGTATTATCGGCCTCCTCACCTTCATAGTAATGGTCTTCCACTGTGATAATAGATCCCCTGGTTGCTCTGGCGTTGTCTATAATGGTTTTTGAATCCAGGGGTTTGATGGTAAACGGGTCAATCACACGGATGTTGATTCTCTCTGAGGGAGGAGAGAGGAAGGTGGAGGATGTGCAAAAGTCCAACTGATGCTTCATATGAAGAGTATACTTTATCCTTAAACATCACATTATAAACATAAAAACACAATATAGCCATGACTGGTTTGTTTTTCTCTGTCTGGGTTGCTCTGCTGTTTTTTACCTTTTTTAAGCAGTTCGGCTGCAGACAGAGCTTCGTGAAGGGTCACTCCTGCTGCAACCACTGTCACGTGGTCGTCACTGGTTTTATACACAACCTGAGAAACAAGGGGAAAACGTGTTTGTGACTTGAACAAGCTACAGCTGTGATCATGAGGGGTAAAATGATAAAAGGAAGATCATAGAGGTGAAAGCTGATTTAGCTAAGACATTATATTGGTTAATGCTGGAGAAACAAACCTTAGCTTGTCCAACATGGAAGTCCTCGTTGCAGTTGTAGATGATGCTGTTCTCTGGGCGGCTTGTTCGAATGAAACACAATCCCTGCATGAACCGGAAATAAGCATAAGCATTGGTTTGTACTTTTGGCAACTAACTATGGAGGTGAAGGCAACACAATAGCTTTGTATCCTCCTCTGTGTTCATCATTACCTTTGTGTTAGCAGAAAGCTCCACAGCCTTCTCAGTGGAGACACCGTCGCTTGGGTAGAAGATGGTTGCCGTGGGAATCGCTCTGAACATGGCCAGATCCTCCAGACCCATCTGAGAGGGCCCATCCTCACCTAAGAACACACACATACACACAGCAACAAGTCAGACGCACTAACTCTACATACCGTACGTACACGCTTGCAGTAGGTTAGAAAATGAATTCCAGAGGACGGGCATGTTTTTTAGTCTGTAAATGTGAACATGCAATGTACCTGAGGAGGTGGAGAAGGAGGAGAAAGAGGAGGAGGAAGAGGTGAAAGAGAAGCAGGCCACTCTGTCATCACGTCCATGACACAGAGACAGAGAGAGGGAAGGAGGAGGAGTGCTGATACCAGGAGAGGGAGATGGGCAAAAGTAACAGAAGAGGTGAAGAGATGAGGGACAAATTTCAGGGATATTAAAACAAAAATATACTGATGTCGCCACTGTAGTGAAAAAATCTAACACAATCCACTGAAGACTGAGGTTAACAATCCTTTTGCATGCAGTGTGCATGGATTTGCTTTCACCAAATATTAGCAGTGGCTTGTTTCATATCCTTCAGAAACCCAAACAGGAACCAGGAGTGAAGACTGACCTATAGACACGCCACAGTGGGAGCCACAGAGGTTGATGTTGCTCTCAGAGATGGCGGCCATGCGGAGCTGGTCGTAGGCTCGGGTGAAGAACGTGGCGAAGGTGCTGGCAAACACAACGTTGCGGTCCCTCGAGGCACAACCTATCGCCACGCTCACCTATGGGACAGAAGAGATGAAGAAGACGTGAAGAGAAAATATCTTGGAAACAACGTGCAGGTGGGATACTGCAGGCAAAAAAGGGTACGATGTAAACGGGAGAAACCAGAGCTGATGCACCTCTGTGATGACATGAAGCTGCAACCGTAAAGTTCATTTGTGGTTGTGGGAGATTTGACCATCTACTTAACAGATAATCTTTACTAAAAAATGCAGGAAAAGGAAATGAACTCATTTAAATTCACAATGACTGCCTCATCGCTCTTCCTTACCATGTTCTGCTCGGCAATGTAACACTCCACATAGCGGTTGGGGTGTTCATTTTTAAAGAGCTCAGTGAAGGTGGAGTTCTTGGTGTCTCCGTCCAGAGCCACCACGTGGTCATTGTAATGGGCCAGCTTGGCCAAAGCCATACCGTACGCCTTCCGCGTAGCAATCTGCTCACAGAGACAAATGACATCCCATCATTCAACTGTAACTACTTTTTAAATTCCCGTACAGTAGAGACCAGTTACATACAGATGAAAACCAAATTAGATTTTACAGAACGTCTGAGTTTGTCTGCCACCATTGTTCACACCTTGTCTCCAGGTTTGTAGCTGGGTGCACTCGGCATGCGGATGTTGCGGAGGCTGACAGGTGATGCATCCTCAATGGACGGAGCAGGAAAGAGACGCTTGTTGCAGCTGATGATGCGGCTCTGCAGCTCTTTGATCACACTCTCGGCCATGTCTTTGGGCAGAGGTTTACCATGCCAGCCCATCTTATCCTCAGCCACTGAAAGACGCAACAATACACCTCAGTACTGGAGCAAACACATCAAGTAGAAAACAAGTTGCAACTCAATTTGGACAGTACATAAGACAAGAAGATTAAAGAACACATTTTCACATGTCCCATGAGTGCATAGGTGTTTAACAGCGGTACAAAGCTAATCTGATAAAGCATAATAAAGTTAGACATTAGACAGGTGTACGCACTTATGTGGTTTATAAATAAAAAAACCAACATCATACGACTCTTCCCCGTTTCCTCATGCACACACGGCCAGCTGCAGGCTTGTAATACTCATTAACGTAAGAATTTTGGCACAGTCCTATTTAAACAACGACATACTCGAGTCTTAAACATACACCTTGTTACAACAGCTGCCTTCATACATGTCGTTGTTCCTCACACACTCCCCCTTAACTCCTATCACAACAAGTACGTACAATAGGCCGTTGTCGCGAGTATGTCCTACACATTCTGAGGGATTATGGAGCTTCAGCAGCCAAAACACTAAAGCACTCCTGGGATTAAAGTAAGTCAGGGCCCCTCTGCACTGATGGCGGGTTCCTGGGGCCGTTAAGAAAACTTCTGACAGAACTATTATTCCCAGTCAGTTGCCACCATTTTACTTTATCATCCTGTGAAAAACACCGTTTTGGAGAACCTGGGGTCAATTTAGATTCTATTTCATGCAGATTATTCTGCATTTTGTATTACTAAGAGTCAGACATCCAAATGAGAAGACACAGCGTGTAAATATTTCAGTGAATCTGCACTTAGCAGGACTCAGACACTGTGGATGACCGTACCTGGGATTCCCTTGCCCTTGATAGTCTTGGCGATGATGGCGAGTGGCTGGCGGCGGGGCTGACTCAGAACTTTGCACAGTTCCTCCACACTGTGACCGTCCACAATAACGGCATGCCAGCTGGGGAAAAACAGGACAGATGAAAGTTTCAGTGCAGTCGTGTTTTTACACTCACGCACACTCACAGGGCCATCTGTTCACTCACCCAAAGGCCTCACAGCGTCGCTGGTACTTCTCCACATGGTGCTGCAGTGGAGTCGGTTCACTCTGACCTAGGCGGTTGATGTCCAAGATGGCTACCAGGTTGTCTAGCTGGTAGTGGGACGCGAAGGCCATGGCCTCCCACACTGAGCCCTCAGACAGCTCTCCATCACCGAGTAGGCAAAAAACACGGTAGCTAGAAGGAGCAAAAGAGAGCTTTAAGGTTTTTACATAAACGAGGAGTGTATATAGAAAAGATATAATGGGAGAAACTTTTCCAGATCAGCTGCATTTTTCCTCTGTGCACAACTTTCCACCCTCTGATATCTGCTACAGGATTCAAAGTGACAGCTGACTCTCACACCTACACACGCACATGCTTCACCCTCCTCTTGCTGCACTCAGATCATCCTCACTAGTTGCTCCCGTGGCCTAACAACTCCTGACAGGTTTCCAGTCAAACAAACACATTCTCATTAAAGCTGGAAGATAGGGCGAGACACGCTGCATTAAACCACGCATTCCAACCCGCCGAGCAAAGAAAAGAAAAGAGGAAGATGGGAAATTCAGGAATTCAGCAGAGGTGGAGAAAATGAAATGAAAGAAAAGGAGGTAGAGAGCAAAAAGTGGAGTGATAACATTAGGTGATGAGAAAGTTAAACTGACTTTTATGGCACAACATTAAGAAAATGTTGACTTCACTACAATGCGAACACACATAACCAATACTAAGAAACAGCAGAGGCAGGACTTTAAGGCTCCTCTGAATCCACTTGGTGATAATATGTCAGTGGTAGAAATTGCAGGTTGTGATTAATTCCAGCACCCTGTGAAACATGCACACGACAAACTGAAGGACATCCACAGTACAACCACACGAGTAATGTAATCCCTCAGCGACTGTGTGTGTGTTCCTTTCATCCCGTCTTCATGAGGTGAGAATAACACATCAAGACAAGGTGATACTTCTGCCTAAAAACAGCTCACGCCCATCTAACTGGCACATGGATAAACCCACTTCATTCTGTCAGCACCCTGCAAGCAGACACCCAATGAAGAAAAATGCATCGCATTATGCGCTGTGTGCAAAGCATGAATGAGCATGAGAAGAAACCCTGCACATGTTTGAATCATTAATCTCCTATTCAAAGCCTCAGAGTGCCAAACAATTCACAGCACTGCATTGTTTTTTTTATAATGAACCAAAACCTTAAATGTAGGATTTCCAGCATATTTGACAGCATATTCCAAAATTAAAGTTTGAAGATGGTCTGAAATACTCGCTGCCCCGCCACAAGCGAAAGTTCTTGGTCGATCCTGTAGCTTAAGCATGTTTCTCAAAGGATTGACTCCTTTTTACAGAACATTGCATTTAAAATCCTGCTCTGAGCATCGTGGGGACATGACATGCAGGCTGAATAGAGTATGTACACTATGTATACACAGATGCAGCAGAAGCACAGAATTGACTTTTTTTTGGGAGAGGGTGAGGGTAAAGGGTGAGGCTGAGAGATGAGGTAGGAATGTGCTCTTGCATGTGTGATTATTAGAGCAGAAAAAATCGAGTGCACACAGAATGCAGAGAGAGAGCATAAGAGCGGCCAACTCCAGACTACTAGTACGGCATTCCCTGACTGGGTTTCACCGGGTCTGTGGTGGGCAAAGCCAAACCCAGCTCCTTCTGTTCTCTAGTCAAACTATGCTCCTGAAAGTCAGAGTTCAGCTCCGATGCTTTTGTATCATACTCGGCTCCTACAAAAAAGCGGAATGTGTTGTGTCCTATTACAGGCCGCGCAGCTCTGCCCGTCTATTGTTGGACTGAAATCCATGCAGCACTCTCTAGATCACATTAAAACAAAGGGGGCACATGATCTAACATAACATTTAGCTGAATGGAAGCTGCATCACAGGCTTAAACTTGTTTGAACATCTGCAGAACAAACACATAAAGCAGACTTTTTTTTCTAAAATAAAACTGCCTGTTTTTAATTCCACCTTTGTGAACACGCAAATTCACAGATTTATCTTTACTGCTTACTGAACAGATCTGCTCTTTCATTGTGGTCGGAGCTCTCTGAGTGGCTGCACAAATGTCATCCCAGACCAGACCTGTCAGGCGCCGTTTTATTCAAAGCTCCAGGCTAAAATGCCACATGTCAGCACGGCTAACTGCAGCACGCATTGTGTCGTGACTACTTCCATTCTGTCTACCTTAATATGTTCAAATGCAACCTGGACTGCTGTGCTCGTGCACGCGCGTCTTCTGCACACTGGAGAACCTCTGTGTGACGGACTTCTATTCTTGGTACATGTTTATCCAGGTGTATCTTTGCGTATGTTACCTGGCCTTGTCAAAGTATTTTCCAGTGTAGGCCATTCCACAGGCGGCTCCCAGCCCCTGACCCAGGGACCCAGTTGCCACGTCCACAAACTGCTGTTTCTGTTAGCAGGTACACAGAGAGAGACACAACACATGCATCATACTCCACAAACTGTACAAACAGAAAGCGTGAAATACATCTTTCAATGTACAAGAAACAGCAGGGATGTTCAGGACATTGCTTACAGTCTCTTACAGTCAGCGTTTCAGCAGCTTGGTTTATGTGAACAGTGTCATTAATGACGGGAGCAGAGGAGAATGATCCAGAGAACAGATCCTCCTTGTAACATAAGAACATCTTTCTAACCAGCCTCTGCTTGTCTGTAGTATGTCTGAATATACAGCAAATATAGATGTTATGCTCTAAAGACAAAAATCATCTATTATTCAACGTATCTCATTTATTACTATTTTGAAATCCACTTGCGTGTTCTTGGTCCCCAGGCTAGGACCCCCCCAGTGTGACAGACTTTCCCTATTTGTAGTGCAGTGTCATAATATAATTTCTAGCAGAAGGAATGAAAGGCTTTACTTTAAGGTTCTTAGACGCAGTCATAGTTTACCCAAAAACCTCAATCAAGTAGAGTTTGACATCATCATACGGACACTCAGGATCAGAATGATGCCAGTAATTATTAGATAACATTTAGTGTTTAGTGCTGAATTGGAAATGGAAGTTTCTAAATTCTAGGCAGAGAAAATGTGTTAAAGTCATTAAGTGGAAATACATAAGCGTTCAGACCCAGAAGCTCCTCCTGGTCTGAATGTCACCTCACTGGCACAGGGTGTCCTTCCAGGATAGAGTCCACCTTGCGGAGGTTGAGGAGCTCGTTTTCCTTCAGGTATCCCGTCTCTGCCCACACGGCGTACAGCACAGGAGCTGCATGACCCTGACAAGTAATGTTAGAGGTTAGACAACAATTTCTATCACTAGTTCATGTTCTTATAAGTATAGATAGACCTTATGTAAACGAGTCACATAACAAATCTGTTCACTTGTGTTTCCCTGATCAGTAAGTTGGTGGCTTTGTGTGGGTGTATTACCTTAGAGAGGATGAAGCGGTCGTTACTGGGGTTACGGGGGTCTTCAGGTCGGTACTTCATCGTGTGGAAAAACAGCACAGACATGATATCTGCCGCGCTGCAACATGACGTGGGGTGACTGCAACCAAAGGGAGGCAACTAATGCTTAAGCTCGTGCCCTCATCATTCTTACGTGCACAACACAGGTCTCTCCAGTGCTAATTTAGATTTAGATGTCATTACACCAACAGGAAATTATCAAAAATAATCCCCAATCATGTGACGTCAGGACTCACCTGCTAAAAAATGATTACATTTCATTTTTCATTCATATACACAAAGAGACAGAGAGACAAATGCAGTTGGACGATTAACTTAGACCTAGTGGGGTAATTCGTGTCAGACCAGCTGCAGTCAGAGTTATGTAGGACAGACAGCATGCTTGTCAGGCTGACTTTATCAGGGTCAGGCAGACCACAGGCACATTTCCAGCATCTTTCCCTCAAACACACACGCACAAATTAGTAAATGCATTTGGAGGATCTCTCTGCTGTACATGCACAAATTGACATGTAGGTGCAGTGCAAAGACAGGATTCGGTGCATAATCAGTCACTGCACGTTATTCCCAAAATGGATTATGATCAGTTTTTACTTCTTGCATATTATTCTTTGCTTTATTTTCAAATCACATGCCAGTGATACCTTGCTCATGTCTTCTCCATTAGGTCATTTATCCTGAAATGGAAATTTTGATTAAATAATGAAATAGGAAAAAACTCTGTTTATTCTGTTTTGTCCAACACATTTCCAGCCATTAACCAGCTCCTGTGTTAACTTCAATAACGAAAAATAATTAATAGTACAGGCGGAAAAACAAGCCACTTTATTCAAATGCATTATTCTCTACGTACTTAAAAAGTGGAAGCTTCCACTGGAACTGAGTGTGTTAACATGTCCTTCTACCCACTGAGTCATTACTGTCCCTGAACTGGCCCTTCACCAGAAGCAGAGAGAGAGTCTGCGGATCTAATCTACAGTGGTATTTTTAATAACATAATTTGAGATTCATTTTGAAAGCACCCATCCAATTATCTGACTCTGACTTGACAGGATGCGACGCTGGGATAGGCTCCAGCACCCCGCGCGACTCTCACGAGGACAAGCACTTAGAGGAATGGATGGATGGATGACGGGATGCGCTGAAGCAAAATCCCGCCTGAGCGCTCGTCGGTTCCAGAAGCTGCGCCACTGTCTGTGCGGGACCGCGCACCGATCCGTTACATAACGGGAGCGTGCAGGGTACAAAGCCAGCTTTTAATTAAATTAATAAAGTGTCACTGATCTGTAAAACTTACCAGGACGGCAAACTGACATCTGGAAACGAAAACGAAGAGATATAAACTAATGTCTAACGAAGCGCGTAAAATGCGCACGCACAAAAATGGCACAGAATCACGCACATTATATATAGAAAAGAAAGATGCATATATGTCGGAATTTGTGCATCTGTACCATAACAAACTAGTACATTAGTCACCAGGCAATAAAGTATGCATAAAGCTTGGAGTAGCTGTCCAGTAATATGTTCTCACTCTTACCCGCTGCCCGCTGCAGTCGTCGCCTTGATGGAGTTGATCCGGAGACGGGTGGCGATGTTCCTCAGCGCCTGCACCGTCTGCTGGTCCGGCTTATGGTAGTCCTCCATCTGGGCGATGCAGCGAAGATGAGCACGCACGCACACACAAAAAGGTTGTGAATGAAGGTGAGAGTTAACAGTCCCCGGTCCGCTGTGCAGAGAAGGAGAGCGACGAGTGCGCAGCGGCTGCTGGTAGGGGTTAAAAGAGACGCTTTATGTTGAACCCGAAAGACACAGGGACAGAGGAAGGGGGCGTGTTTGCAAGCAAAGCCTATGAATGTGGTTAATCCATGAGTAGAAGGAGCCCACGGGAAGGATCAAGGGAGACAGTAATCTCACCTTAATGGCTTTTCCACAGAGGCTGACCTGGTTGGCCTCAACACGAACCAGCTGCATCTGCAACACGAACCAGCTGCATCTGCAACACGAACACGCTCATCTGTTTGTTTTCCTCCATATAGGTGGTTAAAATATATATGTAAAGACTCACTTCTAGTAGACTAAGCTTGGTTTGCTTTGATTAATGGCAGAACGGGTCTCGACAGAGAGGAAATAAAACACATTTTCTGGGTGCTAGTTCTTCAACATCTCTCTGCTTTTATTTGACACCACATCTACCCCCAGATCAGCTTCTTCAGATACTCTAGCGTGAGCCAATGCAGTACTGGCAGCTACACACTGTGCACTACATGAGGTTAACTGTTTGCAGCAGCCAGAGGCATCTGGTGGTCAAACAGAAATCTGCACCACTGTGTTATGCTGAAAATACCCAAAAACAAAACAACACATAAATGTAGTTGCATTTTCCACTAATGCATAACGGACCCTAAAAAACCTTAGAAGTAAACTGGAACCCTCTTTTTAAAAAAAGTATCAAAGCTCTGTCACAGCTGGCAGAAATGCAGCATTTCTCACAGCAGCAAACAAAAACAGAAAACTTTATTTTCATATGTTTAATATCACGAAATATACCAAATCACGCACAATGACAACCTTGGAAATTCATTTGCAGAGACTCACCAGAAATCAATAAAATGATACCATATCTTAAAACAATCCTAAAATCTTTCATGACGTGACTGGGATTAAAAACAATCTCTACATTTCATCATTCTTCCCGTGTGCGTTTATTTAACCAACACATGTGACAAGTGTTGGCCAAATGTAAAACTGTAAGAGGGCACAGAAGCGCACAGAATATCCGATTTATTTGCTGGCTGCAGACATAAGATTTATGTACGGCAACATCACCTGGACACAGGTGAGTTTTCTGCCAATTCGCAAACACAAAGTCATAATTAAGAGAGAGAGTCATATTATACTTTGTTGTTTCCAATTGTTTCAGAAGCTGAAGACATTTTCGATTACATCAGTGTTTCTTAGGAAACTCTGCATTTAAATGAAACTTTTAAAGAACCATAATAGCTGCACTACATGTTGTTTACGAAGCTTAATGACAGGAATGACTTGGTACACTGGTCGCTTAGATAACTGCACTAATGACCCAACGCCCCTGTACCATTTGTTAGGAAATCTTAGAAATTAAAAATTCATAATCTTACATTATTGAAATTGTGATTTAAAGATATGCCACAAATCCTTTTCCATTTCTCTGCAAGCTGAGCTGAGCTGAACATTAGATCGCAGCATCACACCGTGTCGCACGTGAGGAGGAGGAGACTGGTGCACTTCTTCCTACACACACTTATTTTATGGGCTGCAGTAGAATTATACTGCAAAAATCACCAAATTTCAACAGTTCAGATTGTCTTTAAGTCCTAAGACATATCTCTGGCTGTTTCCATTAGTTACATAAACTCACCGAAGCTATTAGAAGCAAACAGTTCCACATTTTTAAGCTGTTTAATATTAATGGGTGGATGTAAACAAGATCCAACTCAAATTTTAGAACAGCAAGGCAAGACCTTCGCATCATCTTCACTCTACTGTACCATCCTAAAATATCCCCAAAAAGCTGGTGTCTCCTCCACACGGTGGAGTCAATTGGCAAATAAGGAGCAGAAAGATGGTTCAGTGTGTGATGTAACTGCTGAGTCTTAGTTGAGCTCTTAGATGCAAGTGCTTAACAAACATTAACGCGTTTTTACTACAACTTCTTCTCCTCATTACTCCTCGAAACACTGTTAGGCAAAAAAAAAGCACAAGTGTTTGTCTGTCGGGATACCCTGTGTTTTAATGGAAACGATTAAATGAATGAAAATAGGGATAGGATGAAGCCACATAGTGGATAGTTTGTCTGCATGGACCCCTCTGAGCACAAAGGTCTTAGTCTTAATAAGAAGTTGGGGGTTAAAGTGTGTTGGGTTTGTTCTCCTATTCTTGTGCTGTGAGAACTCCAATGCACGACAATGAGGCTGAAAAGCATCCCAAGCTGCAAACTTCATGATTTGTGGTCAGATGCACCGTGGTCCCATCCTCCAGAGAATTCACACGGCAACTGGCAACGTTTCCAACCTGTGGCCGAATCGTATTTCACCTGTACCAAATAAACCTCAAGGCCACATTGGGACATTTTATCTGCTTTGACATATGCAGACAAAAACTTGATCCATGGTAATGTGTCGCCATGACGGCACAGATGTTCTGAGACGGGAATAGAGGACTGTGTAGTCCAGTGCATGCTGTGAAAACCTTTGCAAAAGAGATGCTCCAAAGGTTCCGTTTACTCCATGTCTTCTCAGGTCTACTCACAGGCTGCAGAGATGAACCGTACAGTGGTGATGAAGGAAGCAGGACTATAGCTTCATGTTGCTGAAGTCCTTGGACAGAGTCTGCAGGTAAGCATCGTGAATGGCACTGAGGAAGTCTGAATCGTTCTAGAAAGCAAACAAGAGGAATTGAGAAAAAAACACTACACATACACAAAAAAAAAACTTAACAAAACAAAATCTGATTGAATTCAAATTGGTGGCAGTAAACAACAGCCATCACTGCAGCAGTATCTCACCCTTAAACAGATGTAATTCAACTGGAATCAGTGGTGGAAAGCACCTAAACAGACTTAAATGCCAACTTAAACAGATGCTTCTACTCCACTAGATTCAAAAGGGAAACGTATTTACATATTCATGTAATTTACTACTACTCAAACATGATCGTGCATAAAACTATAACTATTAACCAGGTCAGGGCTTTAACTCATCTTCTTAAACTATTGACAGGCTGTTCCATGTGGGCACAGCTCAGGCAAATTCAGCTCCTACTTCACTCGCTCTTTATTATTATAGCTATTTTTTGTTGCAGTGCACCACCCACCTCTTTCTAATTGCCCCATTTAAAATAATGAAACAGCATTAGAAATACAAAACGGTCAAATTGCAGACAGTACTAAAGTGTGCAGATAGTAGGTCTCTGTCCTTAGTCTGCTAATATTATTCATAGTTTAGCTTGGATAAAATAATTTTAGTCGTCAGTCTAATTCTAATTTTTAATCGGACATGACGCTTTACTGCTTCTGCTTTGACGTTTTTCGTAATAATCGATGCCACAGTGGACAAGTTTTGCTCTTGGCGTACCTTAATGAGGTGCACGAGAGTCTCCTGTAGCTGTTTCTTGCTGCAGATGGTCGGAGACTCTATAGCACCTAACGAGGTGGAGGAAGGCTCAGAGGGGGCAGGAAGGACCACTGCTGCGGTCGTCTGATTGATGGACTGTTGAAAGGCGCTGGGTGAGAGAAGCACGGACATCTCTGGTCCTGGAACAGCAAGTCCTGAACTCACGCGAACAGCCTGAAAGCAGAAAAGACAAAGTTAACAGCAGGGAATGACAACAACTAACTTGTTGGATTATACACGTGATTTCATGTTAAAGCATATCTGAGAGAGGCTGATATCAAACAGCTGTAACAGCACAAAAACAATAGAAAATCCTTGAACTCACAGAAATGGGTTTGATCAGGTTTGGAGACTGGGAGAAAACATCCACGTCTTTGTTGTGCTGGAGTAGGGGTTTCCCCGTGGGATCCCGGAAGCTGTGGGGAGGGACGAGCGTACTTGGGAGGAAGGTGGGTGCAAGAATGGGTTTGTGGATATCTGAATTGACAGATGGCACTGCTGATTTGAGCGTGCTGAGTATTTCCTGTCCCAAAAAAGCTGTAGATGCAGTTGGCGATGTTACAAGGCCAGGAGGAGCAACATGAGGCTCTGAGCTGGCAGGAGGTACCATAAGTGGGGATACTGGGCACCGAGGCTGAGGGTCTGACTTGGAACCTCCTGACTGGAAAACAGAATTGGGATGTAGTGCATACGGAGGTGGGAGCAGACCAGGAGCTTGGTGCTGCTGGTTGGACGCAGAAGCTTGAGCTGCCAGGTGGGAAGGGAGGAGAGGTTTCTGATGGAGTGCAATGGGATAAGACTGGTTGTGCATGTAGGCAGAGGAGGGGTCACTGGAAGCAGCGGCGGCGCTCTGTGTAGGCATGGCAGGCAGAGAGGGGTCTTTAGGTAGGGACGAGCCAAACAGCTCCTCAACAGTGATCTGCTTCACCATTGTGTGAGCGCTCTGCTGAAGAAAAAAGAACACATTTGATCAACATAAAACATAATACTAAATCAACAAATATTAAGTTTATACATTAAGTCAATTATTAAGTAAAAACCAACAATTGCCGAGTATAATTTCTTAAATGTCAATGTTTGGAAAGGTTGGACATTAGCAACAATATAAGGAAGTCACTGACATTTTATACAGTTATATTGATTCTATAAGTATACTGTGGTCCCTCGTTATGACGCGGTTCACCTTGCGCGGCCTCGCAGTTTCTTTATTTAATTTTGCACGCTTTTCCTTTTTTACAGCGCGTTGGGTTCTGTGTCCTGACTGGCCATGGACCAATGAATGAACTGTTGTTGTCAATCAATTCCCTCTGTGCTGCGTTTCCTGTACAGTACAGAACATGTGCAGATTTTTAAATTTGTTTGTAGTGAGGACTTTTACAGCCGATAATCGGCTGACTTGGCCTGCAGCTCAGATTCTTCCTGACACGTGCTCAACCACACACGGGGTGGCAGAAACCTGAGATAAAAATATGCATGTTCTCTGTCCACCTCCACAGTTGCTGCATGCGAACAGGGGGGTGACAAACAGCGCGGCCTTTTTCATTATTATCCGGGTAACCAATGTACCTTTTCAGGCTGCAGAGTGCTGTGGGTACGCTCTGCAGTGCTGGTGGCAGCTCTCGCTTTTGGCTCTGTAGAAACATCTGTTTCACCTGTTTGAGCCTGCATCACACACAAATGAGATGCTTCTTTTAAAAAAAAGGGAGAGAATACATGTAAAGAGCAAAGGAAGCAGCACAGTCACCTTAGACATTCGTGTCTCATGTTTCTGTCTGTGAAGTGTTTCAGTTCGTGTTTAAGTAGAAGTTAATTGACTTCCCTTTATGCCATGTTTTAACTCAGGAGGTGTTTAAGTTGATTTTACCCCCCCATCTCACCCGCTGGTATTCCTCTTTGGCTTTACTGAGTAGCTCCAGGATGTCAATGGGCCCTGGTTCTGCGACACCATTGACCCTCCCTGGCTCTGCCCTCTCTGGTGACTCTCTCCGGGCATGGTCTGCTTCTTGTTTCACAATCCTGGAATAGAGTGAGACATCTAAACGGTTATTTATTTAAATACCTTGAATAAAATCTCTTGATACATCCATTAGCACATATTCATTAAACTTTATTGTAAAGCTTAACGGCTGGGATCAGACTTTTAATGCCACATAAGCACGTTTTGACCTGTGAGTTGTATGTTGAACGAACCCTTTATAAAAGTAGGTCACAGAAAAGTTTCTTATCTAAACACAAACACAGAATAGAAATGCTACTTACTTGACCATTAGCTGAGCAATGCGTTGACAGTCCTTCTTGTCATAGAACCAAATACTGTAGATACCCACTGCAGGAAAAAGAAATAATTAATTATACTCGTCTACATTTTCTGGACAAAGTACAGTTATTACAGTTTCACTGTATTGAATGATTTTTTCCACCATGCATGGGTTAGTGTTAATTATATTTATTATGATACGTTTCGTTAACCAACTTAACAGCCTTAATGTTATTACCTACATTTACAGTTCTCCTCTGCTTTCTGTATCTCACCCAGCACTAAAAGGAAGTATCACTACTCTCTTAAAACCAACAAAATAGCTTTCAGTTAGTGCTGGCATGTTTTTACATTTACTGCTAGCATGTGGTTTTAGATGATCATTGGTTTCGTCTTTTCTAAAAGTACTGCAGTAAAGTGCAGAAAGAGTTCACAAAGTCTGGTAACCTTCCTTAGCAGATCACCGTGTGGCTACACTGCTCGACTACTTACTTTCATTTCCCTCATAGGTTGGGGAAATAATAGGACTTACTCTCTAAAGTTAGTATCACCAGTAAATAAGCTCAAACTTCCTGACTCTCTGTTGCCTCGTTGTTGTAAAACATAATAAAAATGTGTTACCAGTATAGATGGAACAGTTGCTCGTTAGTATTACATTGATTGTGTGTAATTTCAGTGTGATGAAATACTGGCGTATTCAAGGTCCCTTGGGAGGCTGCTGTAACATAGCAACCTGAGTGTTTATCTCCCTGCACAAACTACTGCTATCAAGGGAATATGGAGCGGAGTAAACAGGGCTGTGTGTCTCTTGGACACAGGTCCCTTAAACAATACTTCCTTTAAGTATGTAACTAAGTGTTACAACTATTAATTATCAACGTCCTTCTTACAAATCCATCCTCCTTGTGTTGCTCTCTTTGCTCTTCAGACATCTATCTCGCCCCTGCTCAACCTGCATTAATCCCTCTTTACTTTATCTAATTTACAGTAGAGGGAGGAGCCTTCGAACCATCTTGGGGCTATTTCTCTCTCCCTCCCTCTTTCTCTGTCTCCATCAGACACCTAGAATTGGTAACAACAACTGCACTTTTAGAGGAGCTCACTCACACAAAACAGTTTGTTTTACCATCTGAAATGATCCAAAGGATGCCACAACCAATATGATGCATTTCTGAAGAGCACAAGAGGACTGGAAAACCTGAGTGAGACAGCTACACAGTCACAACCAACCAAAGGAATAAATACAAGGAAGAGCCCATCTTCTAGAATTTTGGCAACGTTTCTGAATTACTGCATCCAGCTCTTTTCAGTCTACAACTCAACCCACTTTGAAGGGTTTAAAATGTTAATAACAGGACAAGGACTCAACTGAAGCTACTGGAAAAGCTGTTTTGGCGTGAATTAAAAAGAATTTACGTCATGTCTTCCATACCAGCCAGGCTGATTGGCAAACCAAGTCCAAAGGGGGAGCAGTCTACTCTGACACTGACGCTGGCTATGTTATTTTTTCTAATAAGCAAACAAATGGGGAAACAATCAAACTCCTTATTCGTCGCATTGATGAAACTCCTGTTCAGACTTATAATAGATTACCTCGGTGGCAGTGCTGTTAGTTACTTTTTGAGGATCTGAATAATTTCATTCTTTTTTTACGTCCTGTTAAACATTTCTAAAAGGCTAGAGGAATACATGACACTGGATAATAACGTCTGACAACCTTATTTAATTATATCCAAATGGAATTGATTCAGTCTAACAAACTTTATGCTCGTTGCCTTAACGCAGAATGACAACCGTAGTCACACCAAGCTAAAACGTCTGCTTTCTGTCAGGCCTGGGTGAGGTCATGTGTGGAAAAGTCTCCTCAGAAGTGTTTTTGCTCAATGTGACTCCAAGACACCAGAATGACTTCAAGCAAAAGGGAAAAGAGATGTTTCAGAGAACGCTGGGAAGGTGTTTGTTTGGCATTTTCAGAGGTAGGCTTACTTATACTACTTTAGGTGTGTGTGAATGAGTGAGTGTGAGAGAAAGTAAAATAGTAAATGAACAAAGTCAATGAGAATGTTCTCTAAGAAATCTCTTTTTTTATCACGTAAATTCTTAAAATGTGTCTGAGATTTATATAAGCCTGGGGTTCACCTTCAATTTTCACCATAAAAATGTGGCATTTGATGGCTCTCAAGAAATGGTGAAGTGTGGAAAACACTAGATCCCACTGAAATGGGATTTCTTAAATGCATCCAACTTCAGTTTACACTGAAATATGTAACAAGTGAATAATATATACTGTTGCAGCACGTTTATTCTACAAATACTCACAGTTGCCGTTTCTGTATAGCAGGAAGGGATCCTGCAGCTGGAACTCCAGATCTTTGTTTATTGGCTCCACCAAGTTCTCTGTGCTCAAACGGTTCATGATGGTAAAGCCATGGTGAGGGGAAGCAGACCTTTGACAAACAAAAATCAGAATCACTGTGGCAGAAGAAAACATAAGCATATTTATTCTGCAGCATGACAACACATAAGCACGCTGAATCAATAATATTACAGTAAAACAAACAAATCTAACAAAAGTATCGATATCACCAAGTTATAGTATAATAAACAAGTTTTACATTTTTTTTTTGATTTTCTCTTAAAAAAAGCCCACATGAAGTTTAATAAATGAGATATGCCTCAGGCGAACTGCTGTTCATGTTTGTTTACAAAGACTGAGGCCTAAACACGTGTTCAGCATACGTCAAACGGCAGCGCAAATAAACGTAACGTTAACTCAAGTAAACAACTAAATGATCTCACAGACTGTCCTGTTACATAAATAAAAACACTTTACATGCTTACCTCGCATACACAAACAGGGTGCCCTCAATTTCGGTCTTTTCCTGAAAAGAAAATTAATGTTATATTATGAAACCATTACACCAAAACAGGCTAAATAATAACGACGAAAAGCCAACTAACATATGTTAGCTCTGGTAATACATACGGCTAGAATACTTATTTTTAAAGGGTAATTGCAGCACTAGGAGAATTGAAGTTACTTGAGACTTTATGTGGTAAACCTGGAGTTTGAGAAACACTAACACATTTCTTTATGTTTTGTGTTTTTTTTAATCGAGGAGCTAGCATTAGCATGCTAACTGCATGCTAGCATGATTTTGTTAGCTGTCCAGGAAAGTGTTTTGCGTCTTTTGGGAAACGTACCCATTCGTTTGATTTGGAGTTGAAGTTGTAGAGAGCCACATGGCCAGTAACGTCGAGAAGTTTGTTTATGTAAGGGTCGCGTCTCTGTAGAGCGGCTAAGCTCATCGTATGTCCTGTATTTACGGTCTCCATCTTGCTTATGACCGTTGCTCCCGCACGGACCGAATTCTGCGGACACTTATAACTTCCGCTGTGCCAGGAAGTGACGTTGGTAAAAATAAGTTTATTGCCTAGACTTAGATGCTGTAGGATACGATTTGCTAGTCTGAACCAGAGCGTTGTGCATTTCTTTTGGTATCACCTGTTTTTTCGCAAAACAGACCAGGCCACGTTTTTTTAGTTGAGTTTAGAGTCATCACTAAATTTCAAAGCAACAATCAGTATGTCACATTTAAAAATCTTGTACTTTTGATGTTTTAATGTCATATACACAAAGGGCAGATTCTCTAAGCCACACACAAATATAACTGTATTATTAAGCCAAACACATGTCAAAGCTCTTTAAGACTAATGACAAACATAAAGAGCCTGTTGTTAGTAAGTTAGTTGTTATTTCTGTATTGTTTTAATTTGCACAATTTAGCTTACTTATTGTTGGATATAAAGTGCCAACTATGCAGCTTTGCAGCTTCAGGACCTGAACGACTTGCCATAATTGATATAACTATGATTTCTAGATAATCCTGAAGGATAATGTCTGGCCATCACATTGTGTGCACATGTATTTTGCAGCACACAAACAAAATTAAGGTATTGGAGTGGCCTAGCCAATGTTCAGCCTTAAATCTGATTGTGATGCTGTGGCATGATATAAAACATGCCATTTATGCTCAATAATCCTCCAATGTGTCAAAATCAAAACAATGCACATGCTTGATTGCAGCTGTAGTTGGTTTACGGGGTACGTCCTTTTTATAAACTAGGTATTTACTTGGGTTATATTTATGTAATATTAAAGTGTGTTTTATGATCTGCAGCATTTGAGCGTGATAAATATGTAGAAAAATAGGAATAAGGCAAATGTTTTTTTACAGCAGTCTACGTCTCTTTAGTGTTAGTGATAAATAAATAGATTTTCTATAGCTACTGCAGCAAAACGTCTATATCTAAAAGAAAAACTGAAAACAACACACGCATTAACCAAGGAGATAATATATCGCACTTTATACCACAGCGCTGCGCTGCAGTCCTCTTTTCATATTCAGCCGGACGTGTGGCCTTTAATCTAAGAACTTTTGTGCGTTACAGGCCACAAGTGAGGAGCTATTTAAGCGTTCACATGACACTGTTTGCAGTTTAAGTAAACTCGCAGATTTTTGTGTCAAATCCTCATAATGTGTCAACGCTTTCTTTGTCAGGGCTGCATACGACAATAACCACAATATGACCATATAGCAAATACTCTCATACGTTGGAAAGGTACTGTTGTATATATTTATCGCAGTTTAAATAAAACAATAATAAATCACAGGCCTATAGAAATGTGTTTTTGGCACAGCTGCCTGTGCAGCATGCTTCACCTGCCTCTGGTGGGGGGACATTGGAGCAGGGATTAAAGCGGGAGGATTACGCGCTACCGTGAAGCAGTTGTCCCGCAAACAGTCCCAGGTAATCCAATCCCTGGTAACCTTCCAGCACAGCTCCGACGAGTCATTTCCTCTCGAATCGCCGAGGAGTGAGGACAGAAAACGGCGATATGACGCCCCAGAGAAGAGCCAGGTGACAAAATGCCGTTCATTGTCAGAGGAAGACCCCTGAGGGGTAAGTCAAAGGAGCCTGGATACAGGCTCTATTCAGGGACCTAGAGGGTTCTAGTGAGTGCACGGTGCTTATCCTCCAGACATTTCCCCAGCAGGAGAAAGTTAGTCCACAGAGGCTGGCATCGGCTGTTTAACTTGTTTTCCACTCCTCTCATTGGTTTATTTGAAGTTTATTATGATTAATCAATGACTGAGATGTGACTGCGAGCGACTGGATATTGAACTGAAACGTAAATGTAGATCAACAGCTACGCACTTGTTGGCCTGCACATAGTATTTGACCAAGGCTAGTATGCACACAGGCTCTCAGTGAACCTTTTATTTATGAGCCTCTTTGTTTGTGTCTCATGCTGCTAATTCAGTCTAATCAGTGTACATCTAAAATACACTGGAAACACTTGGCTTCCCTGGCTGTTTGCTGTCAGGTTGCTTTTCCAAGTCAAGGCAAAACATATGATTCATGGTAAAGTTGAGATGTGCTTTGGAAGTTTACTAACGGGAAGCAACATGTGCATTTCCAGTATTGTCTCCTGCTCGATGTGTTCGCTCCAGCTCCAGGGATAATAATTGACAACAGTGGATCTGACCGCTGCTGTCAGCGCGTCCTCTTGGATTCGCCGTGAATCTGCAGGCAGGCACCCGGATGTGGCGAAAATGTTTGGCGCTCCGCACAGGGTTTGCGCTCGGAAAATATTTTATAATTCTGGTTAAAAGCCTGGTTCAGACTCTCGCGTCGATACCTTTGGACGTTCTTTTCCAGCGATGAGTTGGATTTGCCACTGATCCTTTCAATGTGGATTCGAGGATGCAAGAAGCAGATGATCAGTCTGAAGGTAAAACCGTGCGCTGAGCGCAGGAGGAGAGTTGGAGCGCTGCTCGAGGGGGCGAGAGCGCTCGTTTGGCTTATTCTCTGGGTGTCTGTTTATTACGCAATTATATCCTAAGTGCACAAAGGATGTGTTTCTAACCCGTTTTAGCCCACAGACTGAGTATTCATATTGTCAGCGTTTGTTCTTGACTGCGTGGATGGGATCACAGTGGGCATCAAATCTTCTGGGAAACGAGTTGTGGCTAGTTCTCTGAAAAATGGTCGACTCTTTTTAATCTAATGTCTAATGGTCAAGTGGTCGTTTTGGAACCTTGTGACAGCTTGTGGAGGATGCTTCTGATCCGTGCGCCCTGCACAATGAACGGAGACGCGCAATTCAAGCAGCTACGTCCCTTTAGTTAATACAAATAATGATAAACATGAAGAACACATGACAAACAAACAATATAGTGTTTTAAAAAGCAGCCACGGGTCAAAGTGAACTCAAGAACACCAGCACACAGTCAGAAGTGCTGCAGAAGTGTTTGTAATAATTCCTCTTAGGTCTAAGAAAAAGCAGTCATGTTGGAATCATCACCAAATAACAGGCTGCATCTGTCATATGTCACAGAATGAGGAGGTTTGGCTGTCTTACAAACATATAGACTTTCTGCTAAAATACATTCTCTAAGCGGATCTTTCAGTGCATTTACAATACAGCTAGTTTTGTCTTATAATTGTTTTTTTATAAAACAAAACCTGAACCTGATGAAATACAGTAAAAGTGGTTTAACAAATGTTTGATTGTAGGATCAGTGAATGAAATGACTTATTAGTTAGTTGTGCCTATAGTTCCTGGCGGCTCTAGAGCTGCAGTGAACCAAAGTGACTGTTTCAAGGGCAATGTCTTTTTCACTTGTGGTTTGCATTGATTTTAACGACTCTCTCTGTCTCTCTCATTCATGCTGGCTGCCTCTCTCTCCCTGTCTCTTCTACACTCCCCTCAAACCAAATGTTCTCCTTTGTCGCCTTCCCCTTCTTCAGCTTGTTCTGTCCTTCTGGACTGTTACAGATTTTCAAAGTATGCGAAGCTGCACAGATTTCTTCATGAAACTTCTTTTATGAAGCGTAGCTACTTCTCTGATTAAAGTGCATGAGTTGAAATTGAAATAAAAATCATTCCACATCTCACAGCAAATGTTCTATGACAAATTCATACTGTTTCTCTTTCCTGTTTGTTTGTTGTAAAAAAAACAAGCCATCTGATTGTTTATCTTTAAATACAGTAAGGTCAATTTTATGTCTAATTTATAGAAACTGAACCTTTAAACATGATTCTAACAGTAGGTAATTAGTTAATTAAATATTTGTGCCTTTGACAAGACATTTTAATAAGTTGTTAAATGTAATAAGTTGAATGTATTGAAGAGGAATAATTAGTGATTTAATCAGTAATGAAAATCATTGCAGCCCTTCTCAGTATCATATTAAGATAAAAAGTGTAAAGAAATGCCAAAAATATATTACATACAGATCATTTAGAAATATTGTCTCCATTACATAAGTTTAAACTTTATGTGTTTAAGTATTTCCCCCAAGCAGTATATGAGGTTGAATATGGTAAACACGGTTTAGGGAAATATGACATTTCCAGCATATCTGGTTTCCCACCAGGGGCACAGTATGCCAGCAACAGAAGGACCACGCCCTCCACTGATGCCTCAGCAGTCTGGACAGAAAGCCACACCCATCTGCACAAGCTCCATCCACCAGACCCCCTACAGGCCCCGGCCAGCACCGGCAAGCCCGTTGGCTCCTGTCATGGCCTCCTTGGAGCAAACAGCAGCGTTCAGGCGCCCGGGGTCACCGGTTCTGGTGTCAGCCCTGTCCTTGCTTGGCATGCCGCTATTAGCGCTGCTCGCCAAGCACAGGGTGATGCTGCAAAGCCCGACATGAGCTCACGACCCTCAGTTTGCACCACTGGACCCGCTCCTGTAGGCTCACTGGCCCAGAGGAAGAGGCAGCAGTATGCCAAAAGCAAAAAGCAGGGGGGATCTACTAACAGCAGGCCGCCCAGAGCTCTGTTCTGCCTCACCCTCAATAACCCGATCCGCAGGGCCTGCATCAGCCTGGTGGAGTGGAAGTATCCTTTAGCCAAAGAAATAGATGGATGGCAAATGTTTGCATGTATAAACAGACCGTAGTTGTGTGTATGGATATTTTGCTTCACAGATAAATGGATGTTTAGAGTGAGGGCGGGCTTTGTATTGATGAATATATAACTTTATCAGTCTGTAACATAATGACCAATAACTTTATTCATTGCAAATACTATTAATTTTAAATACACAGTAAAAAAATCGTAAGTGAAATGTTTGATCAAATATTAGGTTCAATGATTTAATGAGATGGTTTGATGAATGAAGGAAAGATTACATTTAACAGAAGGACGCTTAGCAGACTCGTAGACATTTGATTTCTTCATTATAGAGAACTGTGCTCCTTAACGGTCTCTTCCCAGACCATTTGATATCTTTATACTGCTGTCTATTTTTGCCAACTGTGTGGCCTTAGCCATCTACATCCCCTTCCCCGGAGACGACTCCAATTCTACCAACCAAGAACTGGTGAGTGCTGCTGGAAAAACACTTTTTGCTGAAAACATATTGTACATCCCAGGAAACTAACGCTACAGATGAGGATGGTTTAAAAGGTTCGGTTAGGGGTCAGACTGGGCAAATAAAATATTTTCTGTTGCAGGAAAATGTGCGTTGAGCAGTCTTAGGTTGTCTGAATGATAAATTGTGGCCATGTTGGGCACAAGTAAACTTTATAGCTTTTCATAATCTGTAATAACAGCAACGGCATTAAAGGCTTGTGTTTTGAACATGCAAAGAAGAATTACGCTGTGACTGTACTTTTCTGCTGCTAAATACTAAGAGGCAATGACAGCATTCACATGTTTGGGATTTGAATATTTATTTTGATGATACGTTGAGCTTTTCCTGTGTTTCCATGTCAGTCTGTATGTTCTTTAGATTTTAGGTGAAGTGATCCTTTACGTTTACTCTAAACACCTGATGCTTTGATGGTTTTCTTGACTTTGCATATTTCTTTGCGTGTGTTGCCTGCTTGTCAGGTTTAAAAGTGTTTATTCACATACGCAGTGCTGCTGTTTGTCATTAACCAGATTACACACAGCGGCTAGACACAACACCTTTTCCTTCAGCAGGATTGGTTGGCTGTGTTGGTTATGTCAGAGGGTATTCTCGGTAATATCTGGATGAATGTGTCAGGTTTCATTGTTTTGACACACACACACACACACACACACACACACAGATCGGGTCATCCCTCTGTGTGTCACGGCAGCTCCCCTATTTTGGCAGAGCTGAGGTTGAAAGACAGAAGCTGTGAGCGATGGAGTTTGTTTTGGTGCCTCCAAAATTGCAGTGTAATTTGACAGCATCAAATTAGAAACAAGATGATTATCATTATACTATTTATGCTATTATGGTAGTACTGTAATGGGCTCCAGTGATGTCAACAGCAAAGCAAATGGGTTATTACTCTGTAGACTAAGGCCTTATTGCTTATATGTGTGTGTGCACGGCTTCACAGCTGGTAGCAGATCATCTTTGGGTTTTGTAAATTTTTTGACTGAAATCTGAAGCAGGATGTGAAATGTGTCTTTTGTAATTCTATGCAAATCAGCAAACTTATAGTATATAAAGACAGATCTCACAGCACAGCAGACATTCAGACCTTTCATAGCAGGAAAAGCACAAGTGATACATTAACAGTAACTATCTTCTATCTGTTTGTGTACAGTAAACATGACAACAACATGTTCATGAAGTATGATAATGTTAAACATAACAGACAGTAGTTTTCAGTGACTGAACAAAGTGGGGAAAGGACTGCAGTAGTACTGGTGCTCCCATTTATGGACCTTTGTGTTTGTACTGCACCACTGATGTTAACAGGTTCAGCTGAAACCATGACTCTTGTCGTGATTATAGGTGTCAGAAATGTTCTGCTATTGCTGTTTGCAATCATGGTGCACCCCACAGGTTAATTCACCTGTTTTGCTATCTCAACTCAAGTCGGTATGGACTTGTGCTTGGTTGACATGAATTTCATGTTAGTTTTATTGCATTGGAAACATTTCATTCCTATATAGTATATGTGTTAAGTATAGTTGAAACGTTTTCAGCTGTCAGTATTTAATGCTTTTTTTAATGCCACAGATTTTAAACAATAAGAGAAACATAAACATGTAATCAGAGGTAAGAGGTGAAGAAAATGACTTAAATTCCTGTCGTCATACTAAATCAAATGAAGACTGCTGAGTGCAGATACACGGGTTGATCATACTCAGCTATAAGTCATGGAGGAGATTAATCTCTTCATCCAGACTGTCAATGTGATGGGAACGCAGAGAGCCAGACTCATCACAGTGACATTTCCTCATTCTGTCTGACTGTTTCTATGTGAGAAACCTGCTCAATCAAACCAAAGAACAAATACCGATAAGGACTGTATGAATAGATGTCATTTCTGGACTTGAAGAATCTGGATGATGTCATTACAGAAGGATAGGATATCAACCTGTCAGGATATAACACGGGAAAGTGGACAGAGCAAAACAAAACTACAGTATATTATATTTATATATAACATTTGTAAGCATTTGCTTTTGTTTATTCTGTTCTCACTTTTATTTTTATTGCCAAAGGAGCAATGTAGCTTTTGGTTGTAGAATAATCCTACATGTGTAGCGCTGTCCTCAGAGGACTTTGTCATGCTGTGCTAACTTTTTTCTTTCTGAGGCTGGCAAGGGACCTTCTTAGCTTTATTGGGAATTTTACGAGCGTGTGTGCGTGTGTGTGTGTGTGTGTTTGTGTGTGCGTTCATTGAGCGAGACATATAGAAATGTAGCATGTTCGCTCAACAGATGGGGATTGTTCAGGCTGTCCAAGTCTTTGTTTGATGTCCACTGCAAAATGTGCAGTACATGTGTGTGTGTGCGGATGCATGTCATGTCGCCCTTTTCTTCCTTTATATTTGGATAATGTACTGCAGCAAGCTAATAGATGAGGTTCACTCACATTGATGTAACACTGGTTGTTGATGTGATATATGTTCTAAAATTGTTATAACTGTTTAATCTAAATTAATTAACAATAATGGTTTTGTTTCGTTAAAAAAATGGCGCTCTTCCTGCCTCTACTCTCGCTATATCAAAAGTGGAGAAAAGAATTAAAAATAACAAAATAAACAGAAAATAAGTTGTTGAGTTTATTATTCCCCTGTTTGGGGTACTCCACTGAAAACCAAACATTCAGCATAAAAAATGTGTTTTAGTGTCCACAAGCCTATTTTGCAGTGTAACAATCCTGTGTCTACTTTACTCACATTCACACATTCTGTGGGAGGCCAGAGGTGTACTGCATGTTTTTATACTCATTCAGGTTCATGGGAACATGGGTGGTCTGTCTCACCTCAGTAGTATTTTCACAACTACTGCTTCATCCTTTTTTAGCGATTGTGTGGGCTGTTTCATCGGCTTCTTTGTAGCAAAGAATGGGAAGGAGAAAGAGAAATACAAGCTATAGGGGACAAAGGTGCAGTTTATATACATGAAAAATAAATTATTCCCCATGAAGTGAATATACTTTACATTATTTTTCTCCAAATTGTATTACCACATGAAGAAAACACAATGTGACAAAGTATTATATTTCTCATTATTATAAAAATTAAAATAATAAATGAAAATTTCTATGTCAGGAATTAGATTTACGTTCCATAATTTACCTAACTACATTACTAAATAAAGATGCACATGTTGCATTATATAATAAAACAACTGTTCAGTGTTCAGTATTTAAACCTTTATCAGCACATTTCAGGTTAATTTTCACATTTTGCATGAATGGCATAAAAATAATTTAAAAAATGATGTGATTTGGAAAAAGTTTTGCAGTAGACGGCAGATCTCCAGATGATGACACAAAAACATTTTATGCTTATTCACATTCATAGAAGAAGAATACTGTATTTGGGGCTTTTGTTGTTTTCACAAGTGTTTTTCAGTGAAAGAATATCACTGCTCATATACAGAGTTTGTGTGTCTGACTATTTGTTTTATTTTACATAAGAGGATGTGTGTGTGAGAGCAGGTTGAGGGATTAAGCTGCACTGTGGATTAGTGGTCAGTAAATGAGTGTAGGTTGCAGAGAGACAGGGGGGAAAGAGAGATGGATGGATGGATGGATGGATGGATGGATAGAGGATTGGTGCAAAGATGTAGGGCAGGAGCTTACAAGTGGGAGGGTCCACTGACAGAGAGGAGACGAACACTGTCATGTTACTGACTCTCTACTCTATCTATCTATCTATCTATCTATCTGTCTGTCTGTCTGTCTGTCTGTCTGTCTGTCCGTCCGTCCGTCTATCTATCTATCTATCTATCTATCTATCTATCTATCTATCTATCTATCTATCTATCTATCTATCTATCTTTGAATTCTAATGCATTCTAGTAGTTACCTCTGAATAGATTTTATTAGCTAAAAGCGCTAAATATGCATTCACAGACTCTTTATTTACTTCAGAAACTCATGCACAGATTGGAACTCAATAAATCTAAACAAATAGATTTTTCAAAGAAATAATGTTTCCGACATCGATGTCAGTTCATGTTGATGTTTCACACAGGTTTCACATGGATATTGTGCTCGTAAAAACATCAGGAGTCATCCCAGATACAAGTATGCAGCAGTCCTGCAGTGTTACTTTGCACCCAGTCTTTTCCTATTTGTGACCTTTGTTTTGTTTGTTGCTCACACCACTGTGTCCTGCTCTTTCCTCATCTCATCATTACTCTCAGATTATTAAACCTGTCTTTCTGGCTACATAACGGCCTCAGACGCTTCCTACGCTTTCCACTTTTGTTTTCCACCCTGCTTCTTTTCCTCAGTCTGTTTGTTTTCTTTTTATTTAGCCCACCCTCCTTCCTACTATGCAGGCTGGAGAATGATTAATATCCTATTTAGCCAGTAAGTGACGCCCCCTTTGACCTGATCAGCTCATGTCCTATAGGACTCGTATATGATTATATGTGTGTTTGTGAACAGCCTAAAGCCATTTATGTTATATACTGTGCCTTAAAGCAGACACGCTCAGTCAGTAAAAAGATTCGTGCTATAATATAACTGTACTGTTTGTGACTGAGGGTGCATTTTATTTTAGATTTAATATGTTTTAATCTAAATGACAGTTTTGAAAACAGTAACTATAGATAACTTAAATAATTGTAACATAAACAATGTAAAAAATAAAAATAATTTTGTGTCTTCACCAGAAAGTATTTTTGCTTACTCACTTCATAATTATACTGAGATTCTTTGTGTGACTTGTTTATCATATGGTGGCATGATGGTGTAGTGAATCCACCTGTCAGCCAGGTGCCTCTCTGAGAGATTTTCCTCTAAAACATAATTTCAACACATCATTTGATAAATACTGAAGAACTACAAAAATATCCACAGTAAAAATGCAATGTCCAACAAATGTGTATAGTATAGGAGCACAGAATCACAGTGTTACATAGAAGAACTGAGTCATAGCGCATCATGTCGCTCCTGTCTGTTTGGCCAAAGATTCTCATCCACCTCGCACCTGATATTCTCCCTGGCAATACAGCGGGGGAAGAATCATCTGGTGCACTGTGTCCATCCCCTGCTGTGACGTTGTCACATGTAGCCTTTGCAGCATTAAGCAACTGGTTCTAAAGATCCGTGACTATACATTTTTCAGCAGAGTGTCGTTAAAGGAGCACTTGGGTGAGCACCAAACGAATGCCTGAGGACACCAGAGCATTGAACGGTAACATTTCCGCACACAGTTACGTAGTTTGACTTCTCTCATGACTCCTGTCTCACATTCAGGGATGAGCTGCATTAAGAGTGTGCTGGACAAAGTTAGCAGATGTCATGTCACGGACGCCACACTTATAGGAATGTGTGCAAGTTCTTTTGTGAAATTGCAGCTTACAGTATATGTTGCTGTTACCACCAAGCAGGTCGGGCTCATACATTTGTGGCTGTAACTTTATTGTAAAAACATTTACAATGCAGTAAAATGTGTGAGAAATCATACTCAAGTGAGGTGTGGCGTTCACATCAGTTTCACATCAGCCAATAAAATAATGTTTCAAAAACTCTAACTATAGAAATGAAAATAACTATAATATTATGATTCCTTCTGTATAATTACGAGGACGTATCTAAAACTGAAGGAAAACTGGATGCACATTTATGCTGTTGTGTCAAATTCTCTTTTCATTGTCTTATGGGAACAGACTCCTATAATTTTATTTGATTAGTTAAGTGTTTTAGACCTCACAGTGTGACATGATTTTAGACATCTCTGAATAACAATAGAAAAGAGAATATGAACATTTAAATTATGCAAAAAAAGAAGATGTTGACTTGTTGCCTACTGCTGTGAGGACACCTGCTGCACATACAACACGCTAAAAAATGAAAGAAGCAGGTGTGATTGTAAGTGCTATGACATTTAAATTCATGTAATGAAAATGAGGTTGATAAGCATATAATATAAATGTAATGTGTTTGAGTTATCAGCAGCTGTGTTTGTATCCTGCACTCTGAAATGCAAGTTGAGTGTCATTGTGTCTTCCCAGTTAACCTGACTGGTTGTGTTCACGTTCTCTTCTCATTACTGGACTACATGTGGGTGAGCGTTCACATGAACAGCATGACTCAGAGATCAAAGGGTAAATAATCTTTTGGCTAATGCAGGGTTGGATATTGGAGTTAAAACCATGGTAACAGGCCACATAATTTTCTGATTAAAACTATAGGCAGACTCTGCAGCAGGGGTGTTTCAACATGCCCGCGACTAGTGCTTTGACATCAAGTCAAAGCACACAGCAGAAAACATTCAGCCTTCAGCAAAATGAAAATTATTCTCATGACGCTGTCTGCAAAAAATTCAATCTCCATAGTTATTCTTCCAGGCCCAGATGTGCAGCAGCTTCAGTATTGCAACAGTTGGGAGGGGCAGTGGTTCAGATGGCATCCATGAACCCCAGGATAGGTAGTTTAACTCCAGGCTCCTCCAGGACACAGACAGTGACAATTGAGGAAGCAAGAATGATAGAGAGACCAGGAGGGTCACAGTTGAAGACCACTGAAAGAGCAACAGGTGGAGAAATAAGTGAAACAAACACTGCAGTGCAGAGCAGGGGATTTTCACATACTTTACTGAGGAGGTCCAGCATCACCACCCGGCATACATGCATCTTATGATTTTGGTGTATAAGTATCTAGAGTGAGAGTTAAGCAAGGGTTGCAGTTAATTAGAAGAAATACTGTACATGTAGGGAGTCAGATTCTAGTCACTGGTAAGTCGCCGTGTTATGTCACATAAAGTGATTTTATTGTCTCTGTAATTCTCCTCACTGTGATTCAGAAAGATGTATGAGTTGGTTGTGTAACAGCAGTCATAAGACCTGAGCGCTGTACGGTGGGAAGGTTCATCCAAAACAACAGAAGAGGAGTGGATTCATTCAGTCGTTTGTGTGTGTGTGTGTGTGTGTGTGTGTGTGTGTGGGTAGGCGCTTCTGTTCATACGCGTGTGCTGTTTATCAGTTAAAGCATTCACAACCTGTGCAGAGTGTGTGTGTGTGTGTGTATCTGTGCTTTTGTGCATTTCTACATACCTGCCTGTTTTTTTGTGCATGTGTTACTTTTGAACACTTGTTTATGAGCACAAGTAGCAGTCATGTTTGATTACACTGTTTACATGTATGTGTGTGATTCTGAGAACAGAATGTCAGGTTGTGTCATTTTCCTCTGTTGGGGATTAAAGGTTTAGAGCAGAGGGGAAATGAGAGTCACACTAAGCAGCGCACTCCTCCATCTAGCGTGTGTGTGTGTGTGTGTGTGTTGTAAAGAGAGCGAAGTAGATACAGGCAGACCATGCGTCAGGAGGATCTTCTATGAAAGTTTTGTGACTGATTATAGGATCAAATGACATATTTTCAAATAAGTTGTTTGGTCGGACTGAATCTCCAAAATGCCTGTTGGAGTTAGAGAGAGAAGGATTATACACATGAATTTAGCATAAAGCTAAAATCATTTTGTTTCAGGTAAATACATATCTACTTTTTGGCAGTGTTGTGATATGCACGTCAATGTACTGTCTAAATGAGACATCCTTATTTAGTGTCCTCTTTCCATAAATTTTTTAACACAATCTTTTTTTATGTCTGAAAGTGAAAAACAACTTCTAAACTTTTCAAAATTTTAGTGATAGGACAAAATCATTTAACACTGTTCCATTTCTGTACATGTATATATGCTCAGTTTTCTGGAGGAGTTTGCCCTATATTTTGTTCTGCTGGCGAGCTGAACCAAGACTTACTAAATGTTTTTCAGCAGTGCTTGGCATTTTAACCAACCAGAGAACAATCATTTTTAGCTTCATAAGTATGTTTTGCATCTTGATAATTACAGTGTTACATTGATAATTATTAATTACCTAAAGGGCTACGCAGGGTGTTGCAGAGCTTTAAATAGCATATTGGAGCATAAAGAATGAAGAATGAATTTGAGCCAGCGTTAGCTTGAGTTGCATACTGTAGCTTTAAGCTTAATAACATATATGTAAATGTAAGAAGTTCCTACATTGTATTAAATAACTTGAAAACATTCACATTGTGAAATGGGTTGCTGCCACATTTGATGCAGTATTGGTATCAGCTGTCATTTTAAACATCTAAAAAAGAGAGAGAGAGAGATCAATTAATTGTATCGCTGATAAGACTGGGGCAGCGTGTGACTGTTGTTGAACTAGCGTGTTGAAAGCCTTCAGGGCATCATTTTGATACAAACATACGTGGTCAGCCACACTATGTATTCATCGTCACACACATTGTGTAATCCCAGCTCAGAGCTCTTCTTATGATCTGCATTTCAGTCTGTTTGCATGCAGCTGTAATGTTATTTTTATGCTATTCTGTACAGTAAATGTGTGTAGGTGGGTGTAAGCAAGGATGTCTTTATGTGAGCGTGCAGTATGTGAGGTGAAATCTTCTTGTCACCGATAAGCGTGGATGGTTCGTGTGTTTCAGGCAGTGGTACATGTTTAGTCACAAGGAAGGAATTTATTTAAAGATTGCTCTATGTTCTTGTCAAGAGCCAGTTGTCAAGGGACAGACATACATTCTGATATTTTGGCCAAGTGGAGTTATGATTTGGGTCAGTGAGTACTGAAAGTCAGGAGATATAATCATACAAAGTGTAGTACGTTCCTTTGGGACACTCTTTCCCGGATAGGACGGGAGGACAGAAAGTCTCACATGCAATAATGGTCCCCAGCTGGAATCAAACCAGACCTCACAGATTATGTCCAATGCAAAAGTGCATTGTGAAAGCAGGACATGCAAAAATGTCGAATTGAGGGTGATAGAGGAGATAACATTCATGTACAATCATCAATCAAGACAAAAGCATACGTGTCATAATGTTACATAACACTAGGTGACCTACTGAAAAAGAAAAATCCACACAAATAATTGAAACTCAAATTTTTTAATACACAGAAAATACCTTTAGGTGCCTTAATTGATACTTATCCTGAGTCTGGCTGCCCTACTCTTACTTGCGCACATGCATGAAAGTTACTGCTAAGTGGCCCAACGGGGAAAATTGTGAATTGAGATTTGACGTTAGTTACTTAAAGCATTTTCTTTAGTAAAAAAAAAGAAACAGTGTTAAATAAAATAACTTACAACAAAGCACAAATCTCTGTTCCTATTCCGAAGAAGAAGAGGGAGAAGCTTTTTGTGGTTTTCAGAAAACCACAAAGAAAGCAAAGAAAGCAGGCTGAGATCCAGTGGACGGCTGCACACTGCACTTTAAAATGAGGCTGTGATGCAGAAGGTCGCAGGTTCGATTCCCATCCACAGCACCCGTCCCATCCTCCATACTCCTTGAGTAAGACACTTAGCGCCACCTGGGCGTGGCCTGTAGCTGCCCACTGCTCCCCTCAGGGGGATGGGTTGAATGTAGAAGGACACATTTCACTGCATGTTGTACACTTGGTAACTAGGTATGTGACAAATAAAATTGGAATTTTTAACAATATAGATAACGCTACCCACACACTGGCCTTCGACAGTAATAGAACGGTTCCAGTCAAAGAGAATAGGTGCTACAGGATTTACCTGTACTTTTACTAATAAACAGGGAATACAAACAAAACATCATTCTCTATTTTTCACTATTGTGTCATTTTATTATCACTTTACTTAATTTTATATCAATAAATCTGTACAATCACTCGATTCATCACACAGAGATCAAGTCTTGGTTTACTGGTCTGAAACAGAAACACGATGGCAGGATGAATGTATGGACGGAGAAATGAAGGGATGTGTGAATAAGACCATAATTAATGTTAAAGTTAATGCTTCATTTAGCCTGTTGGTTTACACTCCGGTAAACCTCACTCGCTGTACACGTGACAGGTCTGTGAGTGAGTGTGTGTCTTATGAAATGTCAACAGCAGTTTTAACAGCTGTGTGTGTGTGTGTGTGTATGTGTGTGTGTGTGTGTGTGTGTGTGTGTGTGTGTGTCATATTCATTCATGGGTGGACTGCCATGAGGATAGAAAGTGTTGTTTACTGGACTATCACAGATGTGATGTTTCATGCGTGAATCTTGTGTACACACACACATTCAGGAAATATGTGCAGTTTTAAGTAAGGAGCTGCAACATGTTCAAGGTTTTTTCTCTCTTTGCGTGTGTGTGTGAAGGCAGAATAATGTTTCACGTAAACACACTTGGGCAGACTACCTTTGGAGATATTGCGTCTAACCTGGGTGTCCAGTTTTGGGGCAGTTTTGTGTGCACACCGCACCTTAAGCAGCTGTAGAACTAATCAGGAAGCAGAATTACAACCAGTTACAGGGGTCAAACAAATGTTATATTTTCTTATCTTGTCTGCTAACTACTCCTTTAACTGCTCCATCTTCATTTCTGGTTCGACTCTGCCTTGACTGACAGATGCTTGCTGCATATGGGGCTGTGTTGCTGCAAGTCAGAGTACCCATGCTGGTTTAAGCTGTTTAATTACTGTATTACATCACAAGTATACATTGATATTGTGTAATGCAATTAGTGTTTTAATCATGTCACCCACTTTAATAGACTTTTTTTCACAGCAGACATTTTGAAATAAATGTGCTAATAAATTCAAATAAATGTGTTAATAACATCAACGATGGCTCTGTTCCATTTAGTATCCCAGTGAGTCATTACGTCTGCTGTGAAGATGGTCTATTGATCAATCAAATCATTACTTCAAAACCTAGGAATTGTGCCTAGAAACATCAAAATATGAATTGAAAGTATTAGGGCTTTTAAATGTGTGTGTCTGGGGGCGTTTTTTAAAATCAAGACATTCTGACCTGACAGCACATTGTGAGCATGCACGTTTGTGCATTTGAGGGTTTGTTATTTAGTAAGCAGCATAGATTTATTTCAGAACTGCTGTGCGTGTGTGTGTGTGTGTGTGTGTGTGTGTGTGCACTGTCAAAGAAGCCTCAGGACATCTGTGATCATACAGCTTCATCAGAGTGCAGTCCCATCATTGTGAGTCATTTCCTCTCTTCTATGAGCTGTCACTCCTCTTCATCATTATCATGTGTTAAATATGGACCCTCTTCATAACCACAGCAAACATGCCAAATACACTGCTAATTTCAGAAGAATGCTAGCGCCTAATGGCGAAGAGTGAAATATTTGTGTCAGTGGGTTAGAGCAAAATGCTCATCGAACATTTTATTGTGACACACCGAAATGCCATGAAACACATAGTTTATTTATATTTAGTCTAATATTACTTTTAATGAATAACATGCAGTAAATATTCACACACAAACACATTAAGACTTGTGTGTTCGTGTATAAGTGCAAGTGTTTATTTATATTGAATGGAGCCCAGGGGCTTTACAGGTTCATAGGCTGTGGGGTGACAGAACTGACTCCCAGCACCCAAAGGCCCAGGGACCACAGACACTGCAGGGACACACAAACACATAAACACACACTGTCATTGTAATTCTTTGTCTTGCAAAACCACAGTGATTAGACATGAGCCACACAGAGAATTCAATTCAGTTTGGTTTATCTTTATTTGTATAGCGCTAAAAAAACAGTCCCACTTGTGCAAGCACCAGGCGGCCATCTGCCTCGACCGGTTAGAGTTAATGGACAGAGGAGAGAAAAAAGAACAACAGGAAACAGAAATCAATGCAACAACAGGAACAGCAGATGAGGCACTGGGCAGGTTGGTAGGACCAGAAATGAGACTAATCTGAGGTCAATGACCCCTGCAGCAAGGTACAGAGAGAAAGAGAGACCGAGAGGATGAAGTACAACAAGGGGAGAGAGAAGACACAATGTTAATAACATAAAATGACGGCATGATGGTGGACTGAGAGAAGAGACACTTAATGAATGCAGCGTAAAGCTTTGTACCAAGACCAAGACACTAAAACACAGTGTTCTGAACTTGACCCAATTTGCTGTCCTCTGAAAAGAAGCTCAATAAATTTTATTTTAATGACAACGCACGAACCAAAGGCACATAATATTCATTTTGTACAGATTTAGGAACAATGTGAAGCACAGATTTGTACAGCCCACATTAACATGTCCTACACAGGCACGATCAAATCAGTCTGTCTGAAAAATACAGGTTTATGTTCAACGTTATGTCAGCCTTTAATATAAAGAAATGGCAGCAAATGTTTAATTAGTATGTTCAAAAATAAGAGGCATCACTATCAACATATACCAGTTGAAGACTAAACTCTATTGACATGATTGACAGTTCTATAGTTGTTCTTTGTCTAAAATGACAATGCTACATTTATTCCTCCCTGTTTTGCTCTCTGGTTCAGTTCAGCACACTTTAGCTATAATTTCACTGTGACTTGAACCTGGTCAATTAAAATTCTGGTCCAGCTTTCAGGTGGGATTGTCTTCTCCCCTATGTCTAGGCAAACCTATTAGCTCAACTTGTATTTACACAGATAATCAGAGAAATAGACCCTCCGTGCTCTGTGAGTTACTGCTATTGCTCTTTTCTTCTAACATTTGACATTTAACTTGTTATTAATAATATAATAAAAATTCAAATAAGTTAGAAGATGTTCAAAAGCATCAGTGTACTTAATTACCAGTGGCTGATCTAAAATATAATGGTGTTAAACATTTTCACATATTTTTTGTTGCTTGTTTTTGTTTTGAAAAACAAATATGTGCAGTGCTGTTAATGCATACGTTCGATTATACAGCCATGCATGTGATGTATACATATTTTAACTAGCTGCATGTTTATATTCATTGTGTTGCTCGTTCACTTTGTTTTACATATAGCACAGCCCGCTGCCGTGACAACTGTGGCCATGGAGACTTGTGGAGTATCCGAGGAGCAGGCTCGGAGAGAGAGAGAGAGGATGGAGAAAAGAAACGAGAGGCAAAATGAGAGGAAAAGAGAAGTACAGGAAATTAAGATAAGAGGGTAGAGGACAGGAGTGTGGTCAAGAGTGGGCAGAGGAGTGTGAGGAGGGGGAGACAATGAAAGCAAGAAAAAAGACAGAGGGAGAGAGGAGTGGAGAGGACTGTATGTGGTGAACAGACGAGAGGGGAGAAGAGGACACAATAAGAGAGGGAAAATGAAATGGGAGGGGAGAAGTATGGGTGAAATTAGAGCAGGAGAAAGATGAAGAGAGATGTTGAGGATAGAGATGTGGAAAATGAGAGCAGAAAGATGAGGAGGAGACGGGTGGAAAACAAAGAAGATTAACTTGTTTTCTTTCTTTCTTCCAGTTCTCAAAGAGACCTGCTGTTTCTCTGGTATCATATTTAAACTCACTCGGCTGCTAATTGAATTGATGCCCTTGTGAGCACCAATAATGGATGTGGATTGTGCATATGTATCATCATTTGCATCAGACTGATGAGACCATATCACCATGCACATGACCGTCTTATACCGTGGCAGACTGCTCCAACAGCCTTCAGACTTAATACCAACTCTGGATGTAGCTTATGGTGTTGAGCCAGTACCAACAGTGGAGGTTTTGACTGTGTTTGTTGCCATGCTCTTTCGTTTGACATTGAAACTATGAATATCCACAACTAAAAATAGGCAATAGCCAAAATCTTAACAGAACAGCCAGTTGAGAGAACAGGAAGGTGCAGCTTCACATGAAAACTGTGTGATAATAATAAAAACAAACAAGTGCTGTGAGGGATTATTTAACTTCTAGCACGCTCACAAGACATGCAGAACTTTACTAACAGGTTTAACAGTGCACACTATTGAACAATCTCTCCTCAAAGACATTCATGGTGCTGTTTATTTACACCTATTGTACAACAGGAAACAGAAACTGGTATGTACAGTGGTTAAAATCACACATAATCACAACTATTAATCCTAAAAGGTTTTAAAGATGTAGTGACGTGTCTATGATTAAGTGGCTTCCAAATGTGCTGTAAATTAATTCAATGGTCTATTGTGAGTAAGTTTGTCTAAAGATATAAACCGTGAATAATTAGTGAGCATATTTATAACCTGTCTATTTATTATCATTTAGAAGCAAGGGGTCTCATCTGATATTATTTATATCTATTACAATATCATAGGGCAGTGCTCTATAATCAGACAGGAGGGGGATGAGAGAAGAAAAAGTAAATGAAGAAGCACAGACAGAGAAAGAGGCAGATGAACAGGGACAAAAAGTAGAGACATGAGGGAAACGGTCATGATGTAGAGAAGAGGTGGGAGGCAGGTTCCTGGTTCTTAGTGCGTGCTCCAGGACGAACATTAGTAATATTATCGACAGTCTCACTGACGCGTTTGCTTTCCTTCCTTTCTTAGAAGAATTTACAAGGAAGTAAAAAGGAAAAAGAGGTTACATGAAGATTGAACAATAATAGGCATGCATGTTTTTCATTGCTCTCAGGAATATGTGTGCTCACAAGAGTAAGTGATAATGTATCAATAAAGATATGTTCGAAGTCAAAAAACAACGAGGCCCACTTTATTCACTTTTTTTTCATTATACAGGTTGCATTGTTTAAAATCCTGTCCTGAAGAGGGTGACTGTTGAGCCTGGATTCAGATTACCAGCTTTTAAACTAATACGAAACCAGGATGTTTCCATGAGGATTCGCTTGACTGCTGTACATGCAGGATCACAAGGATTTAGGCTTTGTTTACATGCTATGGTGTATGGGAATCATTTTTGCAAAAATTGTCCAGCTTTTACCTGCAGTAAATAGACAGGAGAGGTGTTAATGGTCTATTAAAACATCCACAATGAATAAAATACATACTTACATATCCGCATGAATGTAGCCTGCAGAAAGACAGATGGACACAGTCAAGCAAAGCATTCCCTAATTCCTCTTTTAACAGGGTATACTCCTCCATATGTGTGTGTGTGTGATGATAATCTTACATTTTTAAACGGAGCGTTTTTCAAAGAAGCTTAAAATATAATTTTTGATGTTTAAAGGGCTTTAGCATCACTTGCTGACATGACATGCTCGAAGAAGACAGATTCTGTAGTTTAACAAAAAAACACACCCATTAGGATCTTGTAAGAATGAAAAGAGCACTAATGATGGTGACGTTGGTGGCTCTTTAGTTCAGACTGTGTGCGTGTTCTGAACCAATGAGCACCACTTCCTCGGCCTTTCTGGCCCTCATTAATCTTATTAAGACCAATAGGAAGACAAGCTGGGAGCTGATTAGATGCTTCTGGATGCCTGGTTGATTCACCTACATGCACATGTTCACATACAAATGGCTTCTCACTCTCACAGACACACACACGGAAGCACGCTGGCACACACTCTTGCTGTCACATACACTCACTGGTCACTTTATTAGGCATACCTGTCCACCTTCTTGTTGACGCAAATTACTGACATGGTGGCAACTTAATGCATTTAGTTAGTTGACATGGTCATGACGAACTGTTGCAGTTCAAACCGAGCTTCAGAAAAGGAGAAGAAAAGGTGATTTAAGAGACTTTGAACATGGCATATGTGTTGGTGCCAGATGGACTGGTCTGAGTGTTTCAGAAACTGCTGATCTTAAGGGAATGTCACACACAACCATCTCTAGGGTTTTACAGAGAATGGCCCGAAAAAAAGTAAAACATCCAGTGAGCAACAGTTCTGTGGGCGAAAATGTCTTGTTGATGCCAGAGGTCAGAGGAGAATGGCCAGAGTGGTTCAAACTGATAGAAAGGCAACAGTAACTCAAATAACCACTCGTTACAACCACGGTATGAAGAAGAGCAGAAGAACCTTGAGGCAGATGGGCTACAGCAGCAGTAGACCACACCGGGTGCCACTCCTCTCAGCTAGGAACAGGAAACTGAGGCTACAATTCACACAGCCTGGTCTGATGAGTCTCGATTTCTGCTGCGACATTCGGATGTTAGGGTCAGAATTTGGCGTCAACAACATGAAAGCATGGATCCATCCTGCCTCGTCTCAACGGTTCAGGCTGCTGGTGGTGTAATGGTGTGGGGGACATTTTCTTGGCACACTTTGGTCCCTTTGTACTAATTGATGGTGGTTGCAGCGCTACAGCCTACCTGAGTGTTGTTGCTGACCATGTCCATCCCTTTATGACCAGTGTACCCATCCTCTGATGGCTACTTCCAGCAGGATAATGCACCATGTCATAAAGCTCCAATCATCTCAGACTGGTTTCTTGAACATGACAATGGATTCACTGTACTTAAATGACCTCCACAGTCACCAGATCTCAATCCAATAGAGAACCTTTGGGATGTGGTTCACATCATGGATGTGCAGCCGACAAATCTGCAGCAACTGCGTGATGCTATTATGTCAATATAAACCAATACCTCTGAGGAATGTTTCAGGACCTTATTGAATCTATGCCACAAAGGATTAAGGCAGTTCTGAAGGCAAAGGGGTCCAACCCGGTACTAGCAAGGTACTGACTAATAAAATGGCTGATGAGTGTATATTATTTGGCTATTTGACCCTTCTTCCTGGAGAGCACTTGGATTAGAAGGCCTGGTTTACACACTCTGCTCCCATTCACCCCAGCTGTGTTCTGTTGAGTTGAGGTCAGAGCTCCATGCAGGCCAATCAGTTTCCTCCACACCAAAATTACTTATCCATGTCCTGAAGAACTTTACTGGATACATTTTGGCAATATAGTGTAGAAATCTGAACAGTCAAAGAGCCCCAGGGATCTGAGTTAGTTTTTTTAATGGCTAAGATTTAAAACTCAGTTGTCTGAAGTTCAAAGATACATTTTCTTCAATTGTGCATACATCCATCCTCCCTGACTGTTTATCTGCAGGTCTGTACCCAGAAATCCCGGAGGGCTCCCAGCTGGACTTCTCAGCTCTCAAAGAAGAGGTACCACTCTACTTGTTTCACCTCATCAAAAGCGTATTCATGCTGACAGCAACACTCGAGTGGTCACGCTGTGTCTGTGTTACGACAGGGCGAGTGGCTTCTCCTGTTCAATTACCTCATTCCGTTCTCCGAGCTGCTGGATCAATTAGGACAAGCGTTAGATTGCGACGGCGGAGGAGCCAGACTCAGCATTAAAACTGAGCAGGTAGGGAGGCGATCAGCGATGCGCAACATCAGCTGTTGAATGTTGCTGTGACTCAGATGTGTCTGTGCTCCTCAGATCTGTAAATTCCTCGTGTCGCTCAGTAAAGACTTCAGCTCGTACTACAACAGAGTCCACGTGCTGGGGGTGAGGATCCCAACAAAAGTCATCTCAAGGCTTTAGACTTTCCCGACTATAACAATATATCTGAACATACTTTTGGTTTCTCTCCTTCGTTTCAGGAGCCGCTGCCTCATCTCTTTAACCAGATGTTCTGTCGTCTGTATCTGTTGAGAGTGTTGAGAGAGCTCTACCACAGTGCTTTGGACACCCTCACACTTCCTCCCATCAGGCAACTATAGCCACATCATGATTCACTCCCCCGTGAGCTCCGTTAACACTGCCACACACACACAGTCTCACCTGTGTATCTTACGCTTGTAAATGAAATGCACTGACACATTGTTCGCTTTCCTTCTTTCTGCCTACGTCTCTGTTCAGTCCCGATGACATGCTGTTTTACCTGCACATTATGTAGCTTTTGCAGTTTAATGTGGCTTATTCCTGTAGCTCGACATGCTGTAACTGAATATTTCAACAATTACTCGTCGGTTATGCTGTGTGATGTTACGAAAACAGTTTTTTAGGAAGATTTGGAGCATTTGTATATTGTAAAAGAAACCGTTTGAGAAATATGCATATTCTCCGTCCTCTAAGAGTTGGATGAGAAGCTCTATATGTGTAGCCAGATAGCTTAGCATGAACGTGGAGAACAGCTAGGTGAAATCTGCCTTTCAGTACCTTCCTCTCACTGATTAACACATTACACTGTGCGTCTTAATGTCTTTTTCTGGGACCAGTTGTTAGAAGACTCCAGGACTGCTCACAGTTGATAAATATTCTGGCTGTGTTTGCTTCAATTTATGCGAAGCTAATTGGCACTTTAGAAGTCTGCCTACAGACACACAGATAACACACACGTGGAAAAATTCTACTGTGACTTAGTTAGTGAATAAGATTGAATTTTTTCCTATTGAGGCCGTACTCTATAATATGAAATTCTACTCTTTCACATGACCATACAGTACATTTAGAAATACTACCAAAAACTTGATGACATAAAAGATAACATTTTTACTGATTTTGGTGCCAACATTAGTCCAGATGTTCCAAACTTTATCAACACTCTCTAAATTGCCTTATTATTATTAGTATTTTTTTTTGTCAAGAGTCTCCCCCGTTTTTCAAGTATATTAATGTCTAGTTACTGCCTAAAGAAATCTCCCTGTTTAATAGGCTTTACAATCCAATTCCATCTGTTAACCACCTTGTATGTATTGTATTTTATTATTGCCATAAATAATTGTCAGTTTTGAAAACCCTGTGGACCTTATGGAATATATATTCTGCATAATAGGTCTTAGTTATTGTGCTCATATGAGTATTTTGAGCCAAGAGATTCTAGTTATCCTGCTTGACAAATCAGAAATGTACCAGAAATAACCCATTGACAGTGTGTAGAGTATTGTGCCAACATGTTAGAAAATGCATGAAATGGCATGAAAAATAATATATATGAAGCCAGAAGTGTTATTTATAAACTCAATCCAGAGGGGATGAATCCTTAAGCACCTGTGAAATGCATTAACACCTACTGTGTGTCAAAATGTGCCATAGGTTGTTTTAACTTTTTGCTATACATTAGTTTGTGGTAGTTTGGTGTGTTTTTTTTTTACAATAATAATCTCACATTGAAACAAAAACTGTTGTAACAGAGATCTGATCTTACAAACTCACTTCTCACTGCATGAAATGCTTTTAGTCCCCGAGTCACCTATAGACTTTTTATTTAGTATAGAAATGGGGTTGGGGGGGTGTTTGTAATATGCTGATTTATTTAAAGTATCTGCCATGTTAACGTCTACAGTATTAAAGCAGGACAGCTGCAGAAAGACTCGTTTTATTACTTTACACATCTCACTGTAAGCACATGTGCTGTATATCTACATGTACAGTAGCTTGTCTTAAATCAGTGTTTTTGTGTTTCCATGTTTTCACCTCACTGGTCTCAGCATACGTCATTTTCCCCAGTCCCTCGTTATTTTCTTCTTCTTCTCTACAGTATTCTGTACTCGCACACAGAGCCTTAGGCTCAGGTAGTTTTCTTTTAACTTTTTACAGCAGAATTGTAAAAACTGTGACATGAATTATTTTCAAAGTTAACTTGAATGTTAACAGAATCCGACCAAGAGCACACGAGTAAACACAACGCTTTCTGAAAAGGGAGTGAAATGACTCAGCCTCATGGCAGATCATTAAGCATCATCATTTTAATTTAATTATTTTTTGACTGCAAACAATATAATCGGAAAAATAAAATCTATCAATCAAGCAACAGTGATATTATATTTGCATTATAATGCTCTCTCCTACACAAATCTGTACATTTCTTTAAATTGTTAAATTTGTGGGTAGTGTGTCACACAGATGCTCCACCGCTGTACCCTGGTGACATGATGTGCTATTTGCCTTTGCTCCCATTCTCTGTATGCAATCTTTCCTCCTGCTTTTTTTCCCTCTCCCTTATGTTCATCACCCCTGGAGCTCTGATACACGGTTTATTGAAAACCTGACCCTGATTCCAAGGGTTGCTTCAGAGTCTGAGCTCAAACTCATTCACTTCTGTGAATAACCCTGAGGAGTAAACCTGTGACGCGGTCTGCTCTGTGTGTGTACTCCATAGTCCAGCACAAAGATTTTATGTTTTATGAATAGGCCCTGTGTTTCTTCTACCTGCGTACCATATCCTCAAGCATACAGTTTGTCTCTGTTGGAACTCGCTGCTGCAGTTTTTCTCCGGTAGTGTCCTGGCTGTCAAAACATAAATCTGTATCTATATACAATACTGTGCAAAAGTCTTAGGCCACTGTTGGATTAGATTTGAACAACGTTGTGATGTCCACATACATATTTATTCCTCATCTTTTACAGTAGATCAACTAGAAACTATCAATTTATAAAGAAAATTCTTGATCAGGTTTTTTGGGGATATGAAAGTTGAAAGTTGTCAAATTTAGCATAGATGACGCTGCCAGATGCTGAGTCAGGTACTTGAAGGACAGTGTCTCAAAAAAGAAACTCTGAGAAACGTCTTACCACATTTTTACTGGTGGCCCAAGACTTTCACACAGTACTGCACATACTACACTGCAGGTTCTCTCATTCCGATTCTCGTGAGTAATCAGATGTTGTGCAGAATTCAATTTGGACTTGTCGACTAAAATTACATACTAATATACATATAGATAGATACATAGATAGATAGATAGATAGATAGATAGATAGTTTATAATGCAGCAGATTAAATTAAATATCACGTCCCAAAGTTAACTGTTGGTGATATTGTCTCACAGATACTTGATAGGTTTGTTTGATGGTCCTTTATTCACCTCTCTCACTGTTGCCGTATCTTTATTATATATGGGACTAATAACACATGCAATGTTGGAACAATAAAGTTCACTGCAGATATTCAGTGCATATAAAGATTCTAAAGATTTTATTTTCTGCACAGCTTCTTGTCTGGACTGAAAAAAGTCAAAAGAGATAAGGCAATTACACACTAAAGCTAATAAAAGTATCAGTTGGAGCAGGCACAATTTAAAATAAACAACCAATATGAATCATTTAGATCAGCAAATAAAAATACTGTATCTAATGCGCACACTTACCTGTGTCTCTCACCTAAAACTGTCACAAGATCTACTACTGAATTTGGAGTATTAGTTTTGTCCATGTTTGAACTCCAACATTACTGAATGTTGCATTACTAATAATAAATGCAATTAGGAGATAACTCCACCATGGTTAAGGTCACAGCAATAATTAGCACACAGCCTAGATATAAGACCACACGATTACTGGAAGCTCCACATTTCATGGGGAGATGATTGTAATTCAGTATTATTGGTTAATCTCTGCAATAATCCTACAAGGCCGATTTCCTAGTTAGCTCAATTTAACAATAAGGGGATTAATTATGCACTAAAAGATCATTATATTCACTTTAAAATAACACTAAAGATGATTATGCTGTAGTGGAATTTTCCTGAAATTGTTTTGAATGATACAACTATCTGCCAAATGGCATTTTAATTACTATTTTTATTTTCTTTCTTTCTTTTTTTTATTAGGTGTGAGTACAACAATGCTATTTACTGCATAGAAACTGAATAGCACATAATATGAATATATTATACAGCTTATAATAGCATTAGAAATAATAGATTTACGAGTTCTTTATTAATCAGCACAGAGAATATCATAAAACCTTGATTTTAGACATAAGGCTAGAACTTATGGCCCTCAGATTAAGAGTCACGTGCTCTACCAGCTAAGCTTGTAAGGTCTGAAACAACAGTACAGCTCAACAGAATATCATTATATAGGTGATGATTGTATATAAGGAATGGTTCAATTATACCATTTAAATTTTTGTAATATTTAGAGGAAATGTGAAGTAGATGTTTTATTATGGGATGTTTTCATTAGTCTGTCAGCTGAACATAAGATAGTTTGGATTTTATTAAGTTTATAGAATGAACCTTTTCTTTTTACAGGGAGGTGGGCACAACACTGCGGCCACCATGTTCAAACAATGAACAGACGAACCTAATTTTGAATCTAGAGAGGGAATTTCTACCTTTCACAGTGAATCAGCAGCTTTAATTTGTGACACTATAGCACCTGGAAAACAGCAAAGAGGAAGAAAGAAGAAGGATCTTATTTCGGGAGAGGAGGAGGTGTGGGGGGGGTACACTGTAAGATGTCGTGAGAAACTTCAATGCTAAATGTTTAAAAAAGTAGTGACATCATATTACATGATAATTTAGTAACATTACCTTTAAAAGAGAGTTACAATTTATATGTTGCACAGTTTATATGCTGCCTGTTTTATTTGCCTGATAATAAGATCTGATAGAATTTGATTATTTCTTTCCTGTTTTTTACACAATTACAGTACTTAGCTGTGAGGAACTGCAGAGTGAGATGATATTTTTCTGTGGGTTCATTACTACCAGCAGTACCACACCATTAACATAAAAGAGTAAAATCTAATATATAAGACAAAATATTTGTTGATTTATGGAGAAAGATACTTTACACCAGTTCTACCTGTCAGCTTCTTCTTCCAGCATTACTTACGGGACAGTGGAGGGTTCGAGAGACGGTCCAATCCCACACAGTCGTTACACTTCCTGCCAAAACCTGACGGATGATTTCACATAGATCCAAAGCAACAGTGTTCATCAGCATGAGGTGCAGGAACGTTTAGTTTAGCTTAACAAGCCACTCAAAATAAATATATGCATTGACATAGAAGAACTTTTAAGGTAACTTTCAGACTGGGTTTGAAATACTGGTAGAAATGCCTGACATTTACAGTCCTAAAAAATAAGTGGCAACCAATACACGTGGAGAGCCAACAGCACAGATTAATGATGTGGTCTCTCGTTGTCACGGCCTGTCCTGCCCCGCGGTAATGAGCAGCAGTCTCTCTGTCACTGTTACACACTACATAACCCACAAGTACACACACACACACACACACACACACACTTATTCACGAGTTGACATTTATCCATTTTTAGCCTTACAAAGATTCATGACATGGACTGTACATTGATGTCATTGAGAGCACAGAAACATTAAATGTCCCCATAAATAGCACCAAATGGGGCTAGTAGAACTCTCGTGACCTGTTAAATTCAAGACTGATGAAAAGCAAAGAAGATGCAGACAGTTAGTTCATGGCCCAGTCCACACCCAGACTCACAAGAGGACTTGTTCTCATATCTGTGAAGGTTCTCAGTCATCCCGGTCAGGGTTATCTCAAAAAGGTTTTATCCAAAGCAACTGGACTTGTTTGGTCCAGTCCCCTCTGGCTTTCACGTATGTTAATGTGACTCTCTGGCTCAGGTGGTCACATTAACATATGTGAAAGCCAGAGGGGAGGACAACCCACAGGTGACCACCAATCACCAACCTGAGGACTCCACAGGGTTTATAAACCTGCTCCTCGCACCAGTCAGTCAGACTTGAGAAAACCCTCTGGAATGGAAGGTGAAACGTCGTCAAGGAACCAAACAAGTCCAGTTGCTTTGGATGAAACCTTTTTGAGATGACTTGGTCTCAGTTTCACATTAATCCCCCATTAACACTTCTTTAGAAGGAAAATGTGCAGTACTTAAATTTTTAGGCATCATCCAAAGATGCACAGTTTACTGCAAGAAATGGCTCAAGGTTTCTCTCTGACTCTATTCTTTAAACTTTGATTTGTCTGAAACCATTTAAATGTGCAAAGAATGGTTCAATCACTTTTTCACTGCTTTTCATGCAATGAAAACCTGTTGCACGGCCAGTAGCTGATTTTATTTTCAAATTTTTATGTTCGCATCCTACATGTAGACAAATGTAGAAATGAACAGGCAGCTACTTATAGTCAGCAACATGTTATTAAATTGCTCTTTCTATTTCCTAGATTTTTTGTGAAACACGTAACACGGTAGTTATGGCAGTAATTGACAGGAGATGGGGCTGTTGAATCCATTATGTCAAAGAGGGATAAACGCAGAAACATATTTGTGTGTGTGCCTGCACACAGAGGCATGAGTCAGGTGATGAAGAGGTTGCTGTTAGATTTTTTTCATTTTGGAAATCATATGCTTCGTGTTCTGTTGAGCGCCTGGGAAAAACAACAACACAGCTGTTTCCAAAGCTTTTCACAAACTGTTTGTGCATATTTACACAAGTTATTTTTATACACACAATGTTTTTCAGTTTGAATATTTGATTATTGAGCATGACTGCGCCTCAAACACCAATGTTTGTTACAGTGTGTGTGTGTGTGGGTGTGTGACCATAACGCAAATGCCTTTATACACAAATATATGCAATCACTATTCTCCTAAGTAGTTTATTCTTGCTGTGTGTTTTCATGTGTGCCATTTCTGGATTTACAACCTTAAACAAAAGACATTAAACAAAAGTCAACTGACTGGAAGGCAGGAACAGCTGACATGTAATCTCACTGCAGGTCACCAGGTTCACCACACGGTGGCGATGTTTGGAAAAGTTTTCGGTTCAGCTGCCTGGTGTGGAACCCAGCGAAAGGAAACTAAACAGTGCCGAAGGGACAACAGCGGGATCTGATTGCCATTGTTTTAAATTCAGTATGGATAAAAATATACATAAAACATGGGCTCACTGCTCCAATAACAAAAGACAAGAACTCAGTTACTGTACCTCAAAGTGTTATTGACAACACTCACATGAAGACCCAGCTGAATAAAAGTGTTTGTGTTGTGAATCATCAGCTGCTTACTGCCAGGTGCCCAACATCTGTCTTTTCCTAACAGACAGTGTTTTCTCCCCAAACTCTTCAGTTTGGTTTCAGGGTTGTTTCCTGTCACTGTCTTAATTACCAGCATCACAGCTGTCTTTCTGTCCGGTGTTGATCAAATTCAGATGCTTTATGGTCAAAATCTGGTAAAAACACATGAATCATTTTATTTATTATTTATAATAAAACCTTTCAAGCATGAGCTTTGTTTAAACTGGTTTAAATGTAATGCTTAATAACTAGTTTATTATAAAAGACTGTCTGCGTGGTTTAAATGTGAACCTGGGGTTCACTTAATGTAGACGTGTGAACATCCTGCTCTCATGAGCCATGAGTCTATTTCATTTTGGCATTTCATGGTTTCCCTCCTTGTTTCTTACAGGTTTCTGTTGAGCTATTGTTGTCAGGTGTTGATCATTTCAGTTCCCTGACATACGCCCAAAACTAAAGCGGTAAAAACTGCTGAGTTCAAAGAAGTGACTTCAAACGTGCTTGATGTGGATGCTTTCTTTGCACCGAGACCAAGATAAATTACAATGAATCATTTTTTGCAGTGCAGTCAGGGCAGGTCCAGGAGACTTTATCCTTTTCATCTCCCTCACCACCAATCAGAAAGTCCCCCATACAAGACCCCCGCTTGCTTGTCAATCACTCCCCTCAGGCGATAGGTTGGAGCGAGACAAAAGAGGGAGACGAGCGAGAGAAAGGGAGAGTGGATAAAACAGGACAGGGGGTAGATATGAAAGTGGTTGAAATACACAGGCACGGGATGTTAGAGAGAGCGGAGCATGTAGAGTAATCGTTGAAAGCGGATCCACTGTCTTGAAGAGAGATGAATGAATGGGGTCAGGGACGCCCCTGAGAATAAAGACGAGAGAGAGAGAGAAAGAAAGAAGGAAGGGAGGCTTGGCAGAGTAAGAGGGGGATAACAGAAGAAAAGAGGGAGTAAACGCCTGAGGTAGAAAAGGGCTAAGGATCACAACAGCGAGGAAATAAACCGAGAGAGTGGACCAGAAACATGAGGAAAAGCTGTGGGACAAAAGTGAGAAAGGAGAGTAAGTGCTTCACATGAGGGAAGATAAAAAGATGAGGACACCGAGACAGAAAAAAGAAGGAGTTAAGACGAGTCAGGAAGACAGAGATACTGAGACCTGAATACGTTTACAGTGAGAAAGAAGGGAAGAGGTGGAGGAGGCGTGATGGGGAACTTTTCCAACTGATTTGCTTCCAGGACCGAAATCGGACAAGTTATGTGTTGTCAAAATAAAAGTATTTGGATATCTTAAAAGTTTTAAATTAGGAAACTAGTCAGACGTGGCATTCATACTGCAGAGGTAAAGGATATCACCATTAGCCAAACAGTCACAAAAAAGCTTCCCTGTAGCAGGTGGGAATAAACAACCCAGTACCACTGTTTCCCAGTTCACAACCACGATTCTTCCAAAACACCCACAATCTGAACACTGCTGAATTTATTCTCAGGTTTCTACAAAGCCTCAGTTTAATCTGCTGAGTACATCTTACCGTCAGGGGAGCACACGGCTGAGTTTTAATCCCAGGGACTGTGAAGTCAATGTCGTCTCTGTGTATCTTATGTACAAAGATTGCCATTTCAGCTCCAAAGAAGTATTCTGTAACGACTTCTGGCACTGATTTAGTCAGATGAGCTGTAAATGTTTCCTGTCAGTCAGTCACCATTGTTCACGCAGTAAAACACAGACTTTTATATATAATATTCCTGCTTCAAATTGGTTCCCTCAGCTGGAGTGTCTGCGTGTGTGTGTTTGGACTTCCTGGCAGCAGGAAGTACGGGAGAGATATGAACTTGAATTAACATCTATTTCTCTTACGCAGAAATAAATGACAGATGCTACACTGGGTTCTCTGTGAAGAAGTATGTATGCTTTATCAGCAGAGCTCTCTGTGACCGTGTTTTCCTGTGTGCATGTATTAGATGCTCACTCAAGATGGCAGCGAGAAAAAGCAGAGACAAAAGAAATAAGGATAAGAAAAACAATAACCTCCGATCTAACCCGGTAAATCACAGACTTCTTCATGTAAGGAGAGATGCAGCTGGGTGTAACGTCCACCATATCTATGCCACACAGCTCATATCTTGGTGCTCTATTCTGAGATTTTCATCATCCACAAGCCAAGGTGTACCTCTCTGGCTCAGCAGGACAGCTCAGCCAGTGAAGGGGAATGTTACTGGGGAGGCTGGAGAGGTCAGGCAGGTGGGGAACCACTGCTGCTTTTGCAAACTCACACACTTTACATGATTAATGTAGCACGTGACATGTAGTGTTCTCAATTTGTATCTTGAGCCAACTTTTCTGGGGCTAAATGAAAACAGAAATAAGCCAAATTCAGCTTTATAGATATAGATAGATATAGATATTCAGTTATATGGAAAGAGACACATGTGGTCAGAAAAGAAGGACAGTGGATACAGGATCAAGTCCTGTGACGTACTGATCACTGCTTTAACCAGACGAGTCTCCTGTAACGACTACAGGTCTTTAGGGTGATGCTTTTCCTCTTCGAGTAGTATTGTTTTCTCATATTCTGGAAGTACTTCAGAGTGTTAATATGGAGTGCAGGGCTGCATGATGCTCCTGCATGTTCTCCATCTCTGAAATTTCATTGAACGGATTTAGTGGAAACAGTGCTGCACGTAAATGGATTTATTACAATGATGGGAGTGATGCTGAAGACGGTCTGCAGACATCAGTGTGACAGCACGCACAGAAGAATCTCTCAAAAGCAGAGACGCAGCACTCTGCTGGGTTCGACACACAGAGCATTTTCTGAATCGTGCAGCCCTTCAAGTAATTTCCAAAACAGTTGCAAATGTGCCTGTCAGGTGCAGCAGCAGTGTCAGTGACAGGCAGGACACTGGTGAGGATTTGGTGATCACAAAGATAAATAGGGGAGGTCGGGCAGTAGAAACAGGACCCGTGTTATACAATAATTGAATAAATTGAGAACTGAATTAAATTAAATTGTATAAATTAGGATTCTGTGTATACCTAATTGCCATGAACTGTGTTTGTTTGCCCAAGGCTGTAGCTCAAGGTGGGAGCTGAGTGACGGAGAGGCAGTGATGTTTGGCCCTTAGGAGAAATTATTCTGCTATGGATTTGTTCCTTCATAGACATGGAAAGGTAAATCCATTTATTGTTAATGAAAAATCCACCTCAAAAGACTGGACTGTACCTCACAGGCCAGGTTTTTGAAATATTCACCAAAACACTGTTGACTGAAAATAGAAAACCCCACTTTTCCAACCAAAAAGCAGTTTGTTCTGTAAAATAAAAAAGATTCCATCTATTTAAACCACATCTGACCCTCAGAGTCAGAGTGAGGTCTTCCTAGAGATGCCATTTTGCACTGATGTTCAACAGTCATACAGAGAGAAATCCATCATAAAACCCATTTGTGCACCCACAGGAACAGAATACAGACCAGACTCAGAAATGCGCTTTGAGTGGGGGGCCAGGTCTCATTCATACAGTTCATGAGTCCTTGCTCATTTCTTAATAGAGTTTCGTTAGACCTCTAAATCTATTCATAAACAAAGCTGAATGCAAAAACAATATTTCAGTGTAAAACTGAGCTAAGTTATTGTAGCTGTAGTCAGGAGCATTTACCACAATAAGCTGGTGATTCCATTAAATGAGACTAGTAAAGAAAACCAGAGGAGCTTATAATACACAAACCTCTGCAGACTGATCTACAGACACTGTACTAAACACTCACTACATAATCCAAGCAGCAGCAGCAGCAGCAGCAGCAAACTTTAGAACAACAACATCTCTCCCAACAGTAACTGCACAGACAGTGCCAGCTTCAACCTTTAGAAACAAGTACACCAGAAAATAATAATCTAGAAACTTAGAAATACATGATAAATGATTGACTGTTCCTTTGCCCACTCCATATTACCTAGGCCATATTTGAACGTTTCTGATGAAACCAACTCATCAGAACCAATTTGTGCTCACAATGCTGTTCACAGTCTGACAAGCAACGCTTCATACTGCATGTTGAGATCATCTAATATGAAACAGTTCAGAGATACTAGTGAAATCAAGAAAGAGAAACAGGCTCTGACTTTTATGAAATTATGAGCTTATGTTACTGTTATTCATCTTCTACAAACCCAACTTGTGTTTTAGGCTTTTTATTAAATCATCACATTTTCCTTTTTTTTGACCAAAGCTGCTCAAAGTATAAAGTTCAATTTGTGTCCCCTGAGGAATATGTGTGCAATTGTCTGCGCTTGTGTTTGTGTCTTTGGGGCATCAGTAACTGGGTCCCGCCCTCCAACAGCGGAGATGGTCAGATTTAATCTGATAAACTCGCAATGCAACAGCTGTCACCCAGACCCGGCCTGTCTATGACCCAATCTCTTCCTCGCGCTGCCTGTTTTTCTCTTCTCTCATTTCTCATATCCTGGATTCTTCCTATGTAATTTGACATTACATAGGAAGACATTGACTGACATAGAGCGCCTCCTAAATCTTTAGTCAGGATCCTGGTCTGAACTTCCTGTTGCATACTTTTATTTTGAAAACCATGACCCACATTTCTGTTTTGATTCTCATTAACCTGATTTATTTTACCTGTTCCTTCCCTGTAGAAGTGTCTCTTTAGACTCACTGCTGATAATATGGGGGGTCAGCAGATGACCTCTTCACCACCCAGTCTATCTGTGCATTCTGATAATGTACTGATTTTGTACTGTGAGCTTCATACTCACTACTCTCCACTGCTTCATCTCATTGCTGAACCTAAGACTCCCCAACAGAAAAAGCCTCTCTACTGCACTCTGGTCATCTGTTCCTGCTACCCCAGCACCTTTGAGCTTAATTAAACCTTTCAAAGATGTGCAGTCACTCCAAAATAAACCTCTGTTGAAATGAAGAATATCCCAACTATTTCATAAAATGTGTCCAGACAACCACAGGGATGTGAACACACAGCTGTTAAGTCAGATCACAGCTTATGCATCTTATATTCTAACTGAACAGCCGAGAATCAAGTATAAGATTATCTTTTTCAAAAGACAAACAAACACTGACCTGCTAAGTACATTTATTGTTGGATTGTTTTGCCGTTTAGCAGATGTACTCACAGATCTAAATACTATGTGTGGGCTTCATGTACATTCAGTGTCCTGCTGAAGCACGCTGGTAGATGACAAAGAACACATTCATTGTGTTGTTTTTCTATGGTAGAGTGACACTGGATCTTTCTGCCAGCAGACTTTCTTCTACTCTGCAGTAGGAATATGGATGGATGGAATTTTCTGGAACCTGACAGTCAGAAATATCCGCATCCTTAAAACCAGATTTCTTTTAAAGGAACATTGCAAAGAACTTGTCTTATACCGTGTACAGTACATAAAATCGTGCTAAAATGCAGGAGCTCAAGGGGGGTGTACAGGGTAAGGGTAATATTTACAGCCGAATCTGTGTGTTCCCCTGGGGCATGTCTATCTGCCTACTATTCAAAGTATATGGAGCATTATGAAGAGGAATCAGACAATGGCAGACAGGGACTGTTGAGCAGCTGAATTCTTGTATCCAGCACGAATACACTTGCAAAACTAAAATTAGCATCTTTAAGAAAAGGGATTGATTTTTTGACTGCATTTTCTCAACCCTAACATTACGTTAGGGTTGAGAAAATTAGCTGCTTCTATTCCATGTTTGTTGAGTCAGACCAGGAGCAACTTACTTGAAAACTAAATAGTTACAGGGAAGGAAATTAAATACTGAAAAAATACAACTAGGACAAATTAAACATCATAGTGTCCTGATATCAACCTATGTAACTGGATCAGAGGGTGAGGTTTCCATCTTCATCCACCTCTTCAACCAGGAGATTTTGTATATTCAAGTCCCATATTGTCTCACATCTCACACACTCACTCACACTCACACACACACACACACACACCACTTCTTAACATGCAAGCTGGCACACACATATGCTAATACACTCATTTTCTCTATCTCTGTTGCCATCGCATACACACTACTATCAAAGAGCATGTTCAGCATTAGTGAATGGGAAGCAACAGCGGGGCGTCGTGGGGTGTGTGCATGGGTGTGAGTGTGTAACGCACCCCCATTGAGCTGAAAGAACAGTCACTATGCAGTGACTGTCTCTGTCTGTGCATGCGTGTGTGTGTGTGTGTGTGTGCGTGTGTGTGTGTGTGTGTGTGTGGAGGCAGCAGACCTCTGACTGGCCTGAAACAGTGGAATACAGTACAGTTCTCACAAAGCTTACAGCACAGAATTTCACACACGCTGTACTTTTAAACCCCGACACATATACACGAGTTACAGCCAACACATTGGCACCGGAGTTGAGGGAAAGCTGCAGTTTTGGACACACAGCAGCATATTGTGAAGCTACTTTTACACGTGATTAACGTTACTAGAGGATGTTTGAAAATTAAATATTGACTGTGCACCTCAGTGATGTCACTAATATTTCCAGACTGTATTTGAACTTTTATGAAACTTAGGGAGTTCACAAAATTCCAGTAAACTGATTGACAAGAACAACTTGTGAAAAAAATAATCAGTGATCCAGTTTGAGAAACAAAGATGTAGAATAAAAAAAAAAGCACATTTGGGAAAATGGTATAACTGCGCCTGTAATTGTTGCCTGTGTGAAAAAAATACCCATTAGAGCCTGTTCTCCAGATGGAATTAAAATCCTTGACAAGCAAAGGTAATGTTATAATCATCCCAACACCACTAGAGAAATAAAGCCACTCTGAAGGGGCTTAATGATGCAATTTGTTGTTTGAGAACACATTACAACACACTTGTTAGAAATAATAAAGAATTCTGGATAAAAAAAATATTTTTATATATCTTATAAACATGCTGCAACAGGTATGTCTCACTTTCATATCAAACTCAGTTTCCCTGCATTTTCTCCCTCTGAAAGATGAAATAAAAAGTCTCTCAGCGAGAGAAAGTCATTGTTTATTGATTTCTGTTCTCACTATTCCACATTGTTGTTTTTGTCCTGACAAAAGCCTCAAAGAACTGGCAGCAAAAAAAGCCAAAGGATCAAAAGTGTTACATCTCCTCGTGCTCCCTTTAAATCACCTTTCTTCCTTTCAAGCAGCAAAGCATGCAGCTGATGCCTCGCGTAAAAACACACAATCTGTGCCTGTCTGAGTGTACGTGTCAACCGAAACTGCAAAGTTTCTCTTTGTGCTCTCTGCTTGTGTCAGCCTGGGAAAAAGGAAAGACTGCCAGCAGACTGACAGACTGCCCAGTAGTGGAGGGAGAAGAGCTTTACCCATGGACACAGGGCACATCGGATCAATGTGAGTGCCTCATGCCATTTCACTTATCTAATCTAGAATTATGATAAAGTAGTGGAACAAATGGTGACAAAAAGATGGTAACCCAGACAAATATCTTTCACATATGTACATGGCCTCAGCTGGTGTTAGCACCTTTCATTGTCACATCTCAGGTGATAAAATGTGGTGAATGGGGGATAAATTAGGCCACTCTCCATCCATATTTTTAGTAAAACTCCTTCCTGCATCTGTGCCTCAGACATCTGTCTGAAAGGCTTTAACAAAAGCAGCATTATCTTTAGATTCTCATCTAACTGCTGGATGCACTTATGGTAAGTGGCTGTATGCTTTAATGGGGCTGAAATGTAAATGCAGCGGGTTGGTGTGCAGTGCAGAGATACCTATAAAGACTACAAGATAATACATTCTCGGCTGAGTTCTGCTCTAATGCATGTCTCAAGACCTTTCCACATTCTCTGATTGAATGATTATGTTTAAGACTCTTTCTTCTATATGCCAGTAGGGTTATTACTCCACCACAGCAGAGAGCATACTGATTTTGACGTCTATTAGACTGTCAACTGAGTGATTGAAATATATATGCAAGTTGACTACCCTACTAGTTATAAAAGGTTTTTTACCATTGATGAAAAGCACAGTTGCGACAAAATGGGGTGTTATTAGTGCTTTGTTGAATGGCAGCCTGTCAGTGGCCTCTAGATGACTGAGCTCGACCAGATCAATGACACAAATGGATCTTTTATAGTTTACGTTTCTGGATGTCTTGATGCCACACATCACACTGTATCTGATAAAATATCCAGTATAGTTTTTTTCTAAAACAGTTTCTATAAATGTCTCTTCCACTGAGGTCAAACGTTTTACTACATACAGTAAAAGTAGGCAAGAAGAATACAGTCAATAAGTATTTTATTTTTTTATTTTTTCCTGTCTCATTGTCTCAATAGTTCTATAGTTTGGGAGCATGTTTTTTTGTTTGTCTTTCAACTTACACACTTTTAAGAGTATGGTGAACCCATAGATTGTATATAAAGATGGATGTAATGAAGGGTGACATCACAGTGTTTCCATTAGAACCAGTTTACACCCCGCTGTCTTTTTCTGTTTGGAGCCAGCATCATTAAATACAACTATATAAAAAAAGAGACCGCTGCAAAATCATCAGTTTGCCGGTTTTACTAATTAAATGGTATGTGTTTGAATAAAATAAAAATGAGTGACAACATAACTTCCAACTTCCAAATGCAAATATTGTCATTAGAACTTTTATTTGCAGAAAATAAAAAAAATGTCAAAATACCAGAAAAAACTCCAGAACTTTCAGACCTCAAATAATGCAAAAGAAAAGTAAAAAGCAAACGCTGAAAATACTATTGAATATCCTGCCTTCTAGCTAATCAACCACAGGAAACTACTTGTGTTGATGTTTCATAAATGTAAAAATTTAAGCTATTTAAACTCCCATGAAGTGCTGATTCTTTCTGCTTCCAGGTTTCCACAGGGTCAAAATGTTGACATATTTAATGGGAGCCAATAGAAACTGATTCTTTTTTGGAGCCTGCATTCATGAGCCATCGTCAGCGTTGCACTTGGTCGCGCCATGGTGGCTGCCACTGCGGCGAACCGGAAGCTATCACACTATCTGTGTAGTGCAAATTAACTTTGTGCTCAATAATGAGCATTAGATCCTCATAAGCTGCTAGCACAGACCTTAAGTCTTCTTTAGAAAATGTATCGCTTGCTTTTTTGCAACCAGATTTTGAGTAATCCTGTAATCCTATTAGAAAGTAAGAGTAACTTCCTAATTTTGTAAGGACTCATCCAGCTGGATTAAATACGGATCCAGTGCTGTCTGATTACCACACATGTGTCTAACCATACAATACAATTTAAAATTACATTATTAAAGGGCAGTTATCTTCATCTCTGTGCATGACTACACTCATATTGCTGCTAATCAGGAACCAAACTTTCCAATACTGTGTTGTAATAAGACACAGCTCTCTTTGCTGGATTCAATATTGATCCAATTTGGTGCGATTTCCATCTGACTTCTGACTGCAGACTGACTCCGTTGGTGCCAAAAAAACAGACTGGGTGATAGAGGAACCAGGGCCAGAACTGCTCGAAGCCATGCTGATCTGAATATGAAAGCAGTTTGACTCGAGTCCAGGCGGAAACAGATCGAAATTGAACAGGATCCAATGATGAGTGGTATTTAGAGTCCGATTACAGATTTGGTTTAGAGGTTGATTAGCAGTTTGGTTGTCTCATCTGCTGCGTGTCTTTCTTTGTTATGTGTGCACCAGTAAGAGGATGTGAAGCGACGTTGAACAAAATCCAGAGTGAGTACAGCAGAGGGAATTATGCACTGATCCAAAGGAGACGTGTGGGAGACAGAACATTTCCTGTGAATACCGCACCACACAATAGAAAGTCAGAACATTACAACAACTCTTTTGTACAACTCTCCTTTTTTCTATTATAAACAACATCACATTTCTGAGCAACTCTTTGTTTAAAAGGAGGTTGGAGTGTGTATGAAATACAAAACATTTAAGAAACAGGAGACAATCCAATAGTAATGAGAAGACTCGAGGCAAGTTTATTTCTACAGGCAGAGTGCATCAAACTCACAATATCATTGAGTGTAGGGGAATCATGAGAGCTGGCAAAAGGACCAACAGCAGAACATAACCAGACTGAAGTATCACAGGTGGGTACAAGAAGGAACACAAACTGATCCAAACAGGATGATCTGACAGAAAAGAACTGGGAGAGAAGGGTTTATATGGAGCTGAAACAGATTAAGGTTGATTGAGGGGCCAGAGTTAATAGCGTGCCCTGAATAGTAGGTGATAATACCAGGAAGTGAGAAGGTAGAAAGGGGTTGTGGGTAATGCAGTCCTATATAAACAGAAAAACAGGGTCATCAGGACAAACAGGAGAAACCAGGACCAAAAAAAAAAACAACTAATATGAAAGAAACCAACAGATGTACAGAAAACTCAAAAACACACAGAACCTGAACTTAAACAAGACATAGCAGGACAACTTTAGCCATGTTTTCATCCATAAATCTGAGGGGACTTTGGACTTACTAATGACAATGGACAACTGTGGATACAAATACAGTTCTGTTAGGCTATGAATAAGAGTAGAGAGAAATCACCTCGTGAAAGTCAGTCTCACACACACCATACATACCCTAATGCCTGCCTAAACACAAAAGGCTAATTACTTCCAGCATTGCCACTTAGAGTTGCCCTGCTATGCAACTGCCCAATATGAGGGTTATTCCAATTTCGTCATTAGCCCTGGATGTGTTAAATCTTGGTATTGGACATTGTCATTATTGTGTTTTCTAATGCTAATTACTCTCTTTGAGCTTTTGTATATATATATATATATGTTGTAGAGGGGGCAGCAGTGGCCCTGTAGAGCAGTTGCTTAGTGCATGAACCCCTGATAAACACTGCATGGGCTGTACAAATAAATCTGAGATGAGTGGTAGCCTGCCACTTTGCATAAGTAATATACCATCCATTCTGTCTAAAATATGCAGACAAACATTAGAGATATAGCCCTATTTTAAGAGCTTTGGAGAATTTCTTTCTCTAATTTAAATATAGATTTTAGGATTGTCTGATGTACTATACTTGTGCTTTATGTAGATTTATGTAAAACCACTGAATATGAAATCCATTAGATGGATTCATTCTGTAGTAATAAATAATATGATGATTCTTTTCTCAGATCAAATCTAATATTTTCACTATTTCTAAGTTATGTCATCATATGAATTAATTTATAACTGAAATTTGGTTTGAGTGGTTAAAAATCTTAGTCTGTTTTAGACTAAGTTCAGTCCATGCATCATGCAAACTCGAGCTCTTTTCACAAACAATCTGTCCAGTTAAGTAAGTAAGTGTCACCCGTCATCGTCATACACAGGTTTGTCTATATCAGGGACATCGTGCCCTGGAGCAATTTAAACTGCACTGTTCTCAATGTGAATCCAATGTGACCACAGCCTGTATTCCCCAAGACGCAAAAACCTTCAAACCATTCACAGTCACCTGTCGAATGTAAAAGGAATGTTTGGCATTGGAGCAAATACCCGACTTTCTCAGATATTTTTTCATTACTCAAGCTGTGCCTGAATCACTGTGGCCCCGGCGGTTCCATGGTCCTGAGCTGGTGGAGTAGCGCACAGATGTGAAGCCTGTGATGTGCAGAGTGATGGATTCTGCCCTTGTTTCTGATCTCTTTTATTGTGCCTCCCTGGTCTAAATCACAGGACACAATACGATATGATCATTTTTACAGCATCTCCTTCTAATCTGTAAATACTGGTCTCTGTACATAATGAGCCTTAACACTATTTCACCATTTAATTCTTTTTAAAGATGAATATCTTCTTTAATTTGCAACATAAAGATAAATTCTTAATGTGGTGATTTGTGTCATGGGGACTAATTATCCCTCTCTCCGTGTCGAATTTACAGCTTTGAATATTTGATCTTCTGTTATGCCTGTTGTGGTGCGATGCCGTGTTTACTACACAGCCACAGAGAATCATAGCTGCGGCTGCAGGGAGCGGCTGCGCGTCTCTGTAGTGAGCCAGTGTGGTAGTTAGGAAGTTTTCTGCTCTGAAAATGTAAAGCAGGCAAACAACGAATAATGAGCCCAGATATTTATATCATCTCCTTCACTCCTAAATCTTCCTCCCTTACATGTCAACATCCTTTATTTTTACCTCGTGCCTTTTTTTGTCTTCTAGCCTTGTCTCTTAAACCATTCCTACCTCCTCCCGTCTCAGTCTTTTACTCACTTCTCCTCGATTCCCTGTGTCTACAGTACATACTCCCCCCTTGCACACGCCGTCTTGTTTTTTCTTTCTCATTCTCCCTCTCTCTTTTCATTCTGTGATTTAGGTCACCGGCTGACTAAAAGACTACACACAGCTGGCCGATAAACCGTCCTGCCCTCGTCTCCAGTCCCCTCCCATCACATACAGATACAATGATGAACTACAATCTGGCCTTGGCACTAACTGACACCATTCTGAAACAGATTTGTTTATTTGGTCCGTGCTGGAATTTACACACTCTCTCCGCCCCTGTATTATTATTTTTATCTGTTTCAGTCGGATTTTTGTTATCCTCCATACTCTGCTGTAATATTCTTTATTGCTTCATGCATTTTTATCTCGGGAGTATTTTTCTAGACAAAACTCTGACCTGAATAAAAGTATGTATATGAAATAGAGCTGTGAGTGTGTTCATGCAGGTGACTCAGCATCCTGCTCTTTTCTCCACTGGAGGTGTTTGGTCTCTGGATGTCAGCGCTGTTGATCTCACGTTTTTTTTTGGTCTTATTGACTTATTGTCTATATCCAGTTGGAGTGATTCAGAGGAGAAACTCTCTGTTTTTTGGTTGAATTCTTTGTGTTTAGGAACCAATAGAACAACAATTTAACAAACAACCTGCTCATGCATGAAAACTCTGCACTTTCAATAGATACAACACGCAATCGCACACACTACACTCTCACTGAGGTTTTCACATGCACATTCAACATCAACACACACACACACACACACACACACACAGAGAAGCTTAATCACATAATGTCTACAAAAATAATTAATGACATAATTTCTGCTAGGGGCTGCTGTAATGCCAGCCAATTGGACACAAGAGATAATAAAGAGCGAGTGGGAGAAGAGGGCCACAGGAACAAAGACACCATGCATGAAATAGATAGAGTTGGAGGTTGATGAGAGGATGTGTGAGACCACAGAGAAGGAATTATTAGAAGGGTTTAAATGGAGAAACAATGCAGAAACAAAGAGTTTGAGGTTGGGGAAACCCTATCGATGTAAAATAAAATACTGTATAGAGCCGTTAGCTTCATTGTTCATATGAGATGTTATGTTGGCTGATGTTACACAATAATTTCCTCTTGAAGGGCAAACACACTGAACGTGTTCAAACTGAGCTGACCTAAAATGAGCAAGCGTGAGCTGACACGGTAAAGGAAGAGGAGATGAAGAGCAGCTAAAGACAGTTTAATGTTGAAGTAAGTAGCCTGCTGTTAGATCAACAGTTAGGGATCACAGGGGGAGACGCCGCTCGACGGGAGGTTTTCACCTCTGTCCATCCCATAATTCTGTCATCTTTTCATCAAGTAAAGCAAGTCCCCATGGAAAACCGAGGCTTATTATTCATGTGCGCACTACGCTGCTTCAAATTCACACATCATCACAAACACGTGCCGGGCAGCTGCCGCCATAGCCCCCCCCTTTGTGTGCGTGTGTGTGTGTGTGTGTGTGTGTGTGTGTGTGTGTGTGTGAGTGTGTGAGGAGAGAGGGGGTTTCAGGCAAGTGGCTCTTCTGTCTTTGACTGGCTGTCTGGATGACAGGAGGTGTCTGCCTCTCTCTCTCTCACTCACACACACACACACACACACACACGCACACACCCGGTCCCACCCTCACCCCCACCCTGTGTTGAATATGCATCACCACTGCATCACTTCCAAACTGGACAGATGAGCGGCAGGCCAGAGGCCACCTGCTGGCCTGCCGCTCAGCATCTCCCCAGGTTTTCTGGGGGGTTGTGAGGAGGGTTATAGACAGCCTGTGGCCGCCCCCCCATCAACCCTCTACATAACCCCCCCTATGGGAGGGCTCAACAGAGAAGCAAAAGGTGGGGGGCTGCGAGCAATTAGAGGGGAGTGTTATGTGAGACAGGACCCGAAATGAGGACACAGGATGACCTTATCCTCAGAGATCCATTCTCATCTTGTATTCCTGTCTTTCTCTTTGTTACTTGTCTCGTTGTGGACACACGTGTGAGTGCTTCCTGCATCTTTCCCTTTGTGTCATAACCGCCCAACTCTGTGTTCCACCGTTTCTTCTCTCTTTCCCTCACGCACACACACCCAGCACGGTAATCCACCAGTCTCAGTGTATCCCCCTAAACCTCACACACACAAGCACACGCGTTCACTGGCTGTTCCTATGGAAACCCGCAGCAACAGAAAGCATGCAGGCCCCTACCTAGAGCCTCGAGGCAGCATGCAGGGAGTCAGCCGGTTATTGATCCCTCAGTGCATGAGGGCCAGTCGACTGAGCGAGCACGCACACGCTCGCACACGGACACTGATATACTGTAGCAACTGTCAGCAGAAAACCAGATCCACTAAAACAGGTCTCCGTTTCCAAACCACCTAACAGTAAATTTCTGATTAATATTAACATCCCATCAACAGCAGAGATGTCACTTTATTGCTGAACTGAAACTGTTTTTGCAGATTTATCAGATGACACATGGACGAAAAAATATGAAACAAAGCCTTTAAGCGGCTGATGTTTGCGGTTTTAGAAATGTAAGAACACTGAGGAAATCCAGCATACAAACAAATATTATCATTTCCCTTCCAGGAAATGCTGGAAAATATCACAGTGAAGAAATGAATAATTCCCTGAGGGCATGTGAAAAGCCAATTGACAGCATTTTGGATATTGTGCGTGACATACACGAAATTCCACAAATGTTGTAGCTTTCCTCAGCCGAGCGATTTAAAAAATGCAGATTAAATCCTGTTCTTCGCCTTCGCTGATTTAACGTGAGTGTACGGTTACAATTTGCCACACACTGGCACATCCACTTAAACGGCATTCATCTGGTCTGGTCAACAAGACTCAGTAGTTTGCATTAGTTTCCGCATGAAGAAACTTGTAGGAGTGTTGTTCAGAAACCGTTGATTCGCTTCATTTACTAGGTAACTGTTTCCATCAGAAGCTTTCACTTCAGATGCAGTCAGCGGGTCATAGATGTTAGCAAAACCTCTGCATGGAAGCTTCCTGTTTGGAGAACAATATCAGATCTTCTCTTGGTGCGTGCGTAAATGAGGCTGTTAATGGATTGCAGAGCAGACGGTGGCAGAGTGGATCAGCAGCGGGATCCAGCTGTTCCTGACCCACATTAACTCAGCTAAACTGGGAATAAGATTTTCTCATTTGAATTAGGTCTGCTCATTTCTGACTCTGCAGTGAGTCGTATTACAGGCTACACACTGAATCATGAAATTAACTCTGCTCTGAAGTCAGGCTGTATATTTTTGGGTTCTGCAAGTTTCTTCCAAACAGCCCAGCCATAAGGTACAGCATGGCTGTCAGATGTCTGACACTACCCTATACTGCCATGTCTGTGTACTATATATTTGGACAGTGACACAATTGTTGTCTCCGTAAGCCGCCATGGATTTGCCATAAATTAAAACTAATGGTAAAGTCACAGACCCCAGTTTCAGTGGCTCAGAAATATTTGGACCATCGCCTGCTCAGTTGTTCAGTGGCCAGGAGGTCGTTAATCCCTTAGTAGTTGATTACAAAGGAAGATCATGGAAGTCTAGAATTGATTTCAAATGTGGCGTCTTTAGATCGTCTGTGTGTTTGTCACAAAAGAAATATACTGCAGTCACCTGCCCTGGACCCAACTGACCATGTGTTTCAACATCCCAAGGCAAAATACCCCAAGAGCAACGGCAGGAGTGAAGACCTGGCAGAGCATCACCAAGGGAGGAAAATGTGTCTGGCGTTTACAACCAAACCCCTAATTAAAGCTGACAATCTACACTTTAAGTTGGTTTTTATTGTTTATTTCTAAATTTATTTTGGTGGCGTCGAGCCAAAATGATCAAAATCCTGTCACCTTTTGAATAGTAATATATACTGAGCTGAGTGAATGCTGCTCTCATTAAAATGCCACTGAGATGAAGTTTAGGGTTAGTCAAGTATTACAATTACTCAGCTCTACTTTTCACAGCAAAACACCACAGGGAGCTTTTTATGGCCCCTACAGCTAAGTTTAGGGAAAATATGCCACAACTAATTTCACATCATTAGAAGCAGGTAGCTAACATGTCCTCTGCAGCGTTTGGTGCTGAGATTCACCAGAACCCTGCTGGTGGAAGCTACCTCACGTTAAGAACAGATAAAACAATCTGAATGCTTTTTATTAGAGTCAGCACCAACGCTTTGAACTGACATGAAAATCACACGTGTTATTTGCAGGAAGAACAGTTTTCTCCACTGGGAATTCATGGTTGTCGCTGGAAATTCACTTCTGTGGTTGTCTATGTCTCCTTCATCTGTTCCCACAGGTAGATTACCGTAACACGCGAGTCTCAGCTGAATATCTAATTTATCACTCTGCCCTGAGATTTATCACCGTAAATCATACTCTTTGGGTGGATACTGGTTTTTACGATATTACGTGTTGGTGTTTCTGAATCCTGTTTGTGTTTCTTTAAGTGATCTTAGAGCTCTTTCTTATTTAATGTTACAAAGATTCGACTGAATTCTTCTGGGGATAATGTTCAAAAAGACATAATACAGTATATAAATAAATATGTTTGTGGTGTGAATTTAAAGACTTCTTGGATTATTGTTTCAGTTGGATCTTACCTTGTTAAATACACTAAACTAAAAGTGCTAAGATACATGTGTATATTGTATTTATGTTGACTTACCATGCATACTATGTTTATTTTATATATTTCCCAACATGTTAAATAATATAAACAGAAGATGAAAAGAGAAGTAAAGCAGATACTACATGGAAACTGTGTGATGGCCAATTTGGGCATCAGAAGTTCTCCTAAAGTACTGTTATGTTTATGAAACCCTGTTACAGTACTTTAAGGATGAATAGTTCCTTGAATGTTTTCAGTGTGTTTTGATGTTTTTCTAAAGACTTACTTACATACTTTCAGCCTTCATCATCCTCGCTTTGTGAAATAGGCCCGAACCTTCAAAGTCTGCCTCACTTATCAAGCCTCGTGGTTTCATTTGTAAATAGGAACTAGATAGCTTGGAATCAGTTGATTAAACAGCCTAATGGCTCCTTTTCGGATGCCTCAGTTTGTTATTAAAGCTATAGCTTTAGATATTCTCCGTTTGCCATCCTGCTTCCCTTCTTACTCTAATCTCCTCTCTCCACCTTCATCTCACTCTTTTTTTCTTAAAGTTGTTTTTCTTGTCTTTTAAAATTGCAGTTGCATCCTGGAGTGTCAAAAGCTCGTTTTCTTTTTGAGTGGTGTGCAAACAATTGCTGTTGTTTGAATAAATGCAAGGGCCCACTTTGGGCTGTGCAACATTTCCAGGAAGACTAGCGCTAACTGATGACATTTTTTCAGAATACACAAAACAAATCTAGTGACCAAATCAATCACATGAATCTGGACTGATGCATTTCTTACAAAGGAAATTGTCTTTCTTTAATCAAGAACATAAAGAGCATATTTAAATAACGTCACGTAGATTTTTGTTTTGCTTTTCCTCTCATTGACTCTCGTCTGCTCACGCTCAGATTTGCTCTGCTCCTGTTCAAAATTGCAGTCCTGCTCTCAGATTTGTTACTGTTACTCACACAGATTTCCCGTGCTCCTCCACACACCTTCCTTCTTACACTAAGCTGCTGCTGCTGCTGCACACGCTCAGAAACTCAGCTCATGGATTTGGTTGCTCGCTCTTGGATATTTTGCTGTGACAATCCTGTCAAAAATCACTGACCAATCGCGTAATGCCAGAGGTTTTCAGAGAGAGCATAGAACGTTGAGTAACCACATGCTTGTCTTCCAACCTCTCATCTTTGTTTGGAGCAACGTGTTTAGTAAACTGTTATCTATCTCTAATATGAATATTCATGTGCAGAATGTGGGGAAACTCACCGGGAGCAAGAGAAAATCTGTTCTGCAGCCACATTTGTAAATTTTTACTCCCCTCAAGACCCTGTCTCTCCCTCATCACTCACCTTCTTTTCCTGGACTTCCCTCCCATAAACCCCAGCCCCTCTCCAGAACCCCACAGGGTGCTGTAGTAACTGTCAGTCAGTTTTGTTTAGTGTTTATAGTCCATCCCGCTTCTGTGATCCATTATAAATATGTCTGCGGCACAGTACTCCCTCCTCGCTGTCACTCAGCACGCTGTCTATTAGTCTCTCTGCTAAACCTGATGAATCTGACCAGTTAATCAGAATAAAAATTAAATGTGGTCATAAAACAATTCAATAAATAAAGTGTAAATTTCAATTCCTACAGTAAATAACTATAAAATTCAAAGCTATAATATGTATTTGTGTTTATTAGGACTTGTGAGTAATGAGAGCAGCAAAGAAAAGCAGGGATCAGTCACTGTTGATTTATGTCAGATGTTTGTTTGATTTGACAGGCAGAGCTAGAGGCTGTTCAAGGGTGCGTTGGGGATTCTTCAAGGTCTCCAGGTCTGTGAAGTAATCTGCAGTTAGTCGATCGACGTGTCAGTCAAAATAAATATGTTTGAAGCCGGAGACACTGAAAATCCTTCACTGTGTTGTTCAGGTGTCATAAAGTATACTGTACTTTGAATTTGCTGAGGTTTTATGTGGGGTTGCTAGATTCATTCGTTAAAAGACACCTCATGTTGATCTTCTAACTCAACCAAACTGTTGTATTTATATATTAATTATTATATTATTATTAATATAATTTATATATCATATATGACAGTCTGGCTCTGACTGGCTCAACAAGTCTTTCATGGATAGGCCACCTCGTCAGGTTTTGGGTTTCCAATTCGGTTTAAGTAACCGTCCGTCTTCCAGAACAGGAATCAAAATGACTTCACGACGGAAACTTTCCCTGGTGGATTCGCTGCTGTCTGGATTTTACTTGCCCTGATAGGCTAGTGGCTATTAATACCTCAAAGACTTTCAAGGGCGTACAAGGATTAAACTAGTTTCCATATGCTGCAGTGTGGAACGGTAAAGTTGTTAAAGTAAAATATGCTGTGTAATTCCTTCTTCTTCTCGTGTGTGTGTGTCACACTTTATGTGAAGCCTGTTGTCAAAGGGTTAATTTGAGCTGTAACTCGTAACATTACTCTAAACGTTTCAAATGTATCTGCGCTGGCTTTTAACTGCTGCAGTTTCCCAGCTACCTCATCCAAAAAAAAAATAAATATGATAAGTTTTAAAACGATAAGATATTAAGTGCCTGTTGAAGACTTCCTGTTCCTGCTCATTTGTAAATTCAGTGGACCTGGTGTTCAGCAGGCTTTGCATAACTTCACTTCATTCTCACATTTAAGGACAATAATTTTATTTACTGCTAATTGTGCCACAATCACTGAAACCAAAATCAGCTCAGTGTGTTTATTTGGGTTTCACTTTCAGGGAATTTGGCCACTAAGAAACACTGAGAAAGGCTTTCATTCAACTGGAACCTGAAGCTGTCATGTCAGCATCCATCAGCTTTGACGAAGTCCTCTGATTCGGGGTCACTGTGACCTTTGACCTTCCTGTGGCAAAGAAATCTTCCCCTACTTGACCGAAAGGGAAACGATTACATCTACACTGTCATCACTGAATGGTTAAACGGCGCAATACCTGTCATACTGTTTTCCACGCTGCCTATTCACAACTTGTCTAGACGTCCTCGTGCTCTCCCCCGACATGCGCCCATTCCAAATCCTGTTAACGCCACCGGCCTGCGCCACAATAACCTACATTCAACAGTAATCGCACTGATTGAGGCGTGTGAGGGTGTTAGAAAGAAAAAAAGTGCCGCAAATCCTGGTGCCAAAGCATGACGGTGGAGGGAGGCTGCCGACATGCGGAGCGCAGAGACGAGCAGGGAGGGGAGAGCATTCTTCTTTTGTGCATTCATATCCTATTTAGAAAAGTGTGTTTTAGAGCCTTATTGCTGTAGCTGTGCTCCAAGTGTCCACCAACTCTGTGGGCAGAAAAGAGGCAGGAATATAAACTGACTGGAACAAACACAGTCATAACTTCTGTTGTGCTTATACTGAATGTTTCATTTGAATGTATTTGGACTAGAAAGTGAAGCAGGTTTGGTTACACAGCTCAACTTAATTGTCAAGGACAGACTCCAACTCACTGTGGTCTTTGATGTTCAGGCAGCAGTATGGCGCGGGAACATCGAAGTGCAGCAACTGAAATATATAATGAAATGACTATACTGTATTTTATGGTTAATCAAACTATTTTTTCCAGAGGAATGGACTGTACTACTGGTGATTTTTGATACTTGCACCAACAGTAAGCCATATTGTTCTTTAGCAGTAACAGCCCCAGTTCTCACTCAGTGAATTTTTGAATTATTATCTAAAAGAAATATTGTGTGGCCAAAGAAAGGAGAATAAATCTGATATCTGGGAGTTTTTGGTGCATGTTTAGAGGTTTGATAATTCAGGTTATGGATTAGACAAACCTAAACTCTCTACCCAAGACAGAAAATAACCTCATTCTTCTGATGCCTGAGGAGAGAGACACACAATAACGCAGTGACAGCAGAGTCACGAAGCTCCGATCTGGCTGCTTCTCTGACTGACACGCCTCGTGTATCTCCTCCCATTAACCACAGGAAGAAATCTTATTCGGTTCCACTCGCATCATTACTAGCTGGTATGAATGGGGGAGATGATGATTGAAAGTTGGACGAATCCACATATTTTAATAACGTAATTTTTCTTCCAACAAGTATCAGGAAATTGATCTGCCCATTTAGCCGTGCTCAAATTAGTGTTAAATTGGGATGGTTTCCAGATTACGCGCATGTCCCTTAAGCACAATGAATCAGTAGATCCGAGAAGCATAATCTGTTGATGCTGCAGCAAAAGAATCCACACAAAAGGTCTTTGGGTGTTCATTACTCATCGCCGATAGGGCGGCGGGTGACGTCACTTTTACTTACATTTCATAGATTACGTCATCAGATTGGAATATACTGTGTTCACCGTGACACATGATGATGTCACACAATATAAAAAAGTGACGGAGCGTCTCCAAGAGAAGAAATAGGAAATTCAATTCTTTGAGATGTCAGATGTTTCTAGGAATTTCCTTAATGTATTTCACTTAACCTGTCCTACTGAGGCATCGTGTGTTTTGGTTTTTCTTTCTAAATGTTGACATATTGCTGCGTCTCGTTTTTAGGAACCAGTTGCATTTCTCTGTAGCCCATGACCCCGGTGAACTGTGACAAACGCGCAGGGCTATTTTTTTAGATAATAACTCTTCAGATGATGACAGTGTGATTGTGTAAGACACAGTGGACTCCCATACTAACTCCCATATTCCAGTGGTGGATATGGCTGCCGCCGCGGGTGCTGTGTAGCAGCCCTGCGCACCGGAGCCAACCATTGTGAGAGGAAGGAGGAGAGAGAGAGAGGCAGAGAGCGAGGTGGACCGAGCGAGGCGGCGTCGATGGAAGCAGTAGGGGGAGGGGCAGAAAAGGAGAGAGGAGGAGAGTGTGGTTGTGTGGATGGATGGATAGTAGCCTACCACCGGGCTGTGCTGCCACCGCCATAGAGGAGCACACACACACACACACACACACACACGCACACACAGAGGGAGAGTGTGTGTGAGCCAGCCAGCCAGTCAGCCAGTGTGAGTGCGTGAGCCATGTTGGATGTGAATGAACGGGAGGAGAGATGCTGCTGCCGCGCCGCTCCTAACGCTCAGACCTCCAGCTCCACGGACCACAGCGGGTAGATGCCAACTCTCCGGGCCGAGCCTGGGGGAAGGTGCCGGGCGGTGCCGGCGGTCCTGGAACTGGCCACATAGCCGGAACGAGGGAGTGAGAGAAGTCACTGGGAGAAGGGAAGGCGCACTCGAGAGTGAAAGGGAGCGAACAGGCAGAGGTGGAAGAGGGAGAAAGGAGGGGAGCGACAGAGAAAGGAAGAGACTAAATGGCTGCACCGCTACCGGGCTTCACCCCGCTCCTGCTCTCGTCTCTGGCACTCCACCTGCTTCTCCTCGGCCCTTTGTTCGCCCTCACCCCGGGGACGGGGAAGACAGGTGGAGCTTCCAACGGATACACTGCGGGCCTCGGGAAAGTGAACCAGCGGCAGGAGCGACAGCAGCAGCAGGGCGAGGAAGCAGGGGAGTCGCCGCGGGGCAGCTGGGATCTACACCCAAGCAGGTGGACTGAGAGATGCACCGGAGGACAGCGCGCAGTACGGACGCTGAGAGGATATTACCGGCATGGGGCGAGGGGGGACGCGGAGGACAGACTAGAAGGAGTCGGGACGGTTTGGAGGAGTGCGGACGCTCCTCCGACACCTCCTCCTTCTCTCCACCCAGGTATTCGGAACAGGTCGACCTCATTTGGCGTCGGCTCAGCAGAGGGAGTGGAGAGGGGGGGGATTAGGAGACAGGGCGTTGTTTCACCTCCCGCTTCACCTGCTTCCTCTTCCTCACCGGTCCAAAACATCCAAAAATTGCCAGTACAAAGGACTAGAGCGTGCGCGCAGCGGCGGCTCGCGTCAAGGCCACACCTCGCCAAACGTGGCGCCGTCAGCGCCTTTGTGCACGCCTCTGGCCGGTGCAGGGCACCCGGAAGTGGGGGAAAAAGAGGGGGAGAGATTTGTGTGAGGGCTTGTGAGATTAGGGGACTTTTTAAAACATGGTGCTCCCTGATAACCAGACACCTCTTCAGGTCAGGCCCCAGCACGCGAGCCTTCTCCGCTGGCCCCGCGCCAACCGGCTTCCCCAGCTGCCAACCCAGTTTCTGCAGTCTCACACTTTCTGGATGTATTTCACCACAAGATGCGACTTTAAACTCCACCTTCAAATGTCACCTCAGTTTCACCAACAGTTCCGAGATCATTCACAGATCACAGCTGGACCCGGACATTTGTCATCTTTCCCACACAGATACGATCCACCCACATCCACGCTACAGGAGAAGCAACAGCGAGGCTCGGGGTGCTGATGGGGGCTCGGCCAGCGTGGACAGGTGGGCTGGTAATTGTTCTCATTTGGGTAGGCACAATGTTATCGACCCCAGCAGCGGCACAGAGGGGGGTGATGGTAGCTGTTTGACTCGGTGCGTTGGGGGGACGGAGGAGAAGAGGGGGGCAGCAAAAAGTTGC
>JAUMHF010000024.1:6366115-6424400 GCA_032359275.1 Microctenopoma steveboyesi
CCCCCCCCCCCCCCCCCCCCCCCCCCCCCCCCCCCCCCCGGAGGAGGAGGGAGAGGGAGCTCATAGACGTAGCGCAGTGATTAACCCCGGTACCGAGGCGCGCCTGGGTTGTCATGGATCTCCTCTCCATGCAGCGTGTAACCATGCCAGACATATATGTGAGAGGGATGAGAAGAGAGAGCAAAAGGGTGGAGGAGGAGGGGGAGGGGCGAACAAACGTAACAAACACGCTCATTTATCTAATTATCCGGATAATGATTTGGCTTTTCCGATTCTGACTCCCATATGTAGGGCTGATAAAAAGCCTGGGCAGAGGAAGTCAGCACCAGAAACCAGAGGGCAGAGCCGTCAGACCCGGAGAGACAGAAGGGAGGTTCCCGGTGGTGGCTCTGGTTGTTTGGACAAAATAGAAATGAGGGATAGATATTCAGTCGTGTTTATGGTCCCTGAGGGAGGCAGAGCTCAGAGGAATCCCCCCATCCAATTTACCCACAGCAGCATCAGCGAGACGCCTGGCCGACGTTCACGGTCCAACACAAGCTCCGTTCCTGGCAAAGTGCTCAGTTCGCCCCCTCACACACGAATAGGCGGTCATGCAGAAAGTGTAAAACAGTCCAACCTATCTGCTGAAAAGGCGAGCGCAACTTCTGAGACGGAGTCTGTCAGTGACTCAGGCTTTTTCTCGCCTGCTAAGTCTCCCCTTACGTCGCTCGCTGTAGTGTCAGCTGCAAACGCAGTTCAACTTCGCACTACAGCTAAACTGCCCTCCGTTGTCTGGGAAATGAACCTGACTACATTGCGTAACGACTCTCCACGCTGGCCCCGCTCCACGCCCGTGCATGGTGAGATTCCAGCTCCGCTGTGGAGCCAATTCAACACAAACAGTAACAACAACAACGGCAAACAGGAGAGCAAGGAAATGCACGAATATAATCATGAATCTGAGACAGAAACACTGCAATGGCATGGTCAGACACAGCCGCGAGACATGTGGGAGGGCGCATCACAAGAGATGGTCCACGCGCGGTGCACTGACAGCATCTCCACCGACCGTTCCGCCGCGGAGCGGGGGAACCGCGCACACATGCAATTAAAATCCGGTAAGCAAGTGTCATTAGAGCCGGAAGGTGTCAGCCAGTCACACAGGCAGCAGATGGGGGCCGAGGGAGAAAGGGAGAGGGATGGAGAGAGGGAGGGCTTGGAGGGGTCCGCTGATGTTGCTGCTGCTGCTGCTGGGGGAGGAAAATTACAGGTGGGGGAGGGCGAGAGAGAGGCGCGACTGGTGGGTGGAAGAGAAACAGGAGGAGAAGAGGAGGAGGAGTGGGAGAGGGGAATATTAAAGGCAAACCAGGCAGAGGGAGGAGAGGGTCAGGATGGGGGCACTAGCACCACCATCACACATCCAGAGAGCAAAAGAGGGAAGAAAGAGAATCAGGCTGGGGGAAGCCAAGAGGAAGTTGAAAGGGAGGTGCAGGTGGAGGAGGAGAGGCACAATTCAAGGGGACAGAGGAGCCTGGAACGACTGATAATTGTAGCAGATGATGGAACCGCACAGGGAGAAAAGGACAGGAAGATTTTGATGCCATGGTCTCGCTCTCGACGTGCAGCCAACAGACATCCCCATTTCTCCCAGTATAACTACCAAGTACAAGTGGCTGAAAACCAGCCACCCGGAACCTCAGTCATTGTCATGTCTGGCTCAGACCCGGATGCAGGTGATGCAGGCAGGTTGAGCTACACAATGGCCCCACTGATGAACAGTAGATCATCCGACTATTTCCGCATCCACCCAGATTCAGGTCTCATCACCACCACTCAGGTTCTCGATAGAGAACACATGGATCAACATTACTTCCGAGTCACGGCGTCTGATTACGGCTCTCCTCGGCTCTCTGGCACCACAATGGTGGCCATTACTGTCTCAGATCGGAATGATCACTCTCCTATATTTGAGCAGACAGAGTACAGGGAGACGATCAGGGAGAATGTAGAGGAGGGATATCCCATCTTACAGCTGAGAGCGACAGATTCAGACTCTCCATCCAATGCCAATATTCGCTACCGCTTTGTTGGTGACACAGCTACAATGGCGCGAGCAGCCTTTGAGATTGACCCGCGCTCTGGCCTCATTACAACTCGTGGAGCAGTGGACCGGGAAACAAACGAACACTATACTCTGCAGGTGGAGGCCAGCGACCAGGGGAAGGATCCAGGACCGCGCTCTGCCACCGTCAAAGTTTTCATCACGGTTCTGGATGAAAATGACAACGTGCCACAGTTTAGCGAAAAGCGCTATGTGGTGGCAGTGAAAGAGGATGTGCGGCCTCACTCCGAGATCCTCCGCGTGAGCGCCACTGACCGGGACAAGGACAGTAATGCTGCAGTTCACTATAATATCATCAGTGGTAACAGCCGCGGACAGTTCTCCATCGACAGCGTCACCGGTGAGATCCAGGTGGTAGCACCACTAGACTTTGAGTCTGAACGGGAGTATATACTCCGTGTTCGTGCGCAGGACAACGGCCGGCCACCTCTCTCAAACAACACTGGGATTGTTAGTGTACAGGTCACAGATGTCAACGATAACCCACCGATTTTTGTCTCCACGCCATTCCAGGCGTCTGTGCTTGAGAGTGCGCCCATTGGCAGTTCCATCCTCCACATCCAGGCCATTGATACAGATTCTGGCGATAATGCCCGTCTGGAGTACAGGTTAACCGGCACCAGTTCTGACACACCATTTATTATCAATTCTGCGACAGGCTGGGTCACTGTCAAAACCATCCTTGACAGAGAATCTGTAGAGCACTATTTCTTTGGCGTGGAGGCCAGGGATTACGGGATGCCGCCCCTTTCTGCCACAGCGAGCGTTACCATCACAGTGATGGATGTTAATGACAACCGTCCGGAGTTCCTGCAGAAGGAGTACTACTCTCGCCTGAATGAGGACGCTGCAGTTGGCACCAGTGTAGTGTCCGTCACAGCTGTGGACCGTGACGTCAACAGTGCAGTGACCTATCAGATAACAGGAGGAAACACTAGAAACCGCTTTGCCATCAGCACAGCAGGAGGGGCGGGTCTTCTCTCATTAGCCCTGCCTCTGGATTACAAACAGGAGCGGCGTTACGTCCTGACAGTCACTGCCTCAGACCGCACTCTCCACGACACGTGTCAGGTGCACATCAACATCACAGACGCCAACACACATCGACCCGTATTCCAGAGTGCCCACTACTCTGTGAGTGTGAACGAGGACCGCCCGCCCGGAAGCTCCGTTGTTGTGATCAGTGCCACAGATGACGATGTTGGGGAAAATGCTCGAATCACATATTTCCTTGAAGACAATATCCCACAATTCCGCATTGATCCAAGCACAGGGACTATAACGCTCCAGGCAGAGCTCGACTACGAGGATCAGATGACCTACACTTTGGCTATAACAGCTAAGGACAATGGCATACCACAGAAATCAGACACCACATACGTTGAAGTGAATGTGAATGACGTGAATGACAATGCGCCCCAGTTCCTTAGCCCCAGATATCAGGGCACAGTGAGTGAAGATGCCCCTCCTTTCACCAGCGTTCTCCAAATCTCAGCCACGGACCGCGATGCACATGCCAATGGCCGCGTTCAATACACCTTCCAAAACGGCGAAGACGGCGATGGTGATTTCACCATTGAACCTACATCTGGCATAGTGCGAACTGTTCGCCGCTTGGACCGCGAGAGCGTGCCATTCTATGAGCTCACTGCTTATGCCGTAGACCGCGGCGTTCCCCCTCAGAGAACACCCGTCCACATCCAGGTGACGGTCCTTGATGTGAACGACAATGCCCCCGTCTTCCCTGCTGATGACTTTGAGGTTCTAGTGAAGGAAAACAGTGCTGTGGGGTCTGTGGTAGCCCAGATTACAGCCACTGACCCGGATGAGGGCGCCAATGCCCAGATTATGTACCAAATCGTGGAGGGCAACATCCCTGAAATCTTCCAGATGGACATCTTTTCTGGGGAGCTCACTTCTCTTATTGATCTTGACTATGAGGCTCGTAATGAGTATGTCATTGTAGTCCAGGCCACCTCAGCGCCTCTAGTCAGCCGAGCGACTGTGCGAATTCGATTGGTGGACCAGAACGACAACCGACCCACTCTGCAGGACTTCCAAATCATTTTCAACAACTTCGTGTCCAATAGGTCCAACAGTTTCCCCAGTGGGGTAATAGGGAGGGTACCCGCCCACGATCCTGACGTGTCAGACAGGCTGTACTACACCATCGACCGGGGGAATGAGCTTCACCTGCTGCTCCTGAATCACACCAGTGGAGAGATCCGACTGAGCCGAAAACTGGATAACAACAGGCCGCTGGTGGCTCCCATGCTGATCACCGTCACGGGTAAGAGACCGTGGAGGGAAAAATGGGAGGAAAGAATGGCAGGGTGTGTGTGTGAAGTCAGTTTAAATTCCCCTGTAGCTTATTCACTGTAACAAATACTGTGAAGATAAGGACTCAGACTCTACAGGTTTGTGTGTGAGTGAAAGGGGGGGGGCGATCAGGCTTCTGAGCTGTGAGCAACACTTCTACATTTTCTCTTTGTCTGTTGCTCGCGTGCATGACGTTTGTCTTTTAAAACTTGAATTGGGCTTTTTCGAAACCCATTCAGCTGATTGTGTATTAGTTTGAGTCACTGTGAAAGAAAACTGATTGAATGAGTGGGGAGAGGGAGAGAAAGCAAGAAAATTGGATTCCTTTCCGGTGTCTCCGACATCTGTTACCTGTACCCGCGTCCCTGAAGGAGAAGGCTGGCAGGAGAAAATGTGCGTGCATGTGTTTGTGTGAAAAAGTGGAAGCACTATTACTCAAGCATGTGAGGTAAACAATTGGGAAATTGGTGCTTATCTGTTTAGCAAAGTCTGAGGGTGAGGAAGCGGTGAGAAGTGTTTCAAAAAGGATGAGGAGAAATAATTATGTGTGATTAAGTGTGGATTTTGCATGAGAAAATTTGACATCTGTACATCTCACAGGAGGCAGATAACGTATGAGGAGTAAAAAAAAGGTTGGTAATTGTTAATAGATATTTAAAAAATAGTCAAAAAAACACTGGGCAGGGTAACGTTAGGGTTGATTATTGTAAGTGATGGGGGGACAAAATTCACATTCCTGCATCTGCTCAAAACTGTAATAAAATGTTTGTCCAAACGCAATAACAGACACCAGCCTTCCAAATTAGTCACATTAAGTGGACGTGTAGTACAAAATTCCCATTTTCGTTGGTATTATTTCATTACAATTCAACAGGAAACACAAATAGGACGTTGAACATTAAAAAGTCGAACCTTGGACATAAAGACTGCTGAAGTGTCATAATACTTTAGGTACTGTAAGAAAGAAAGAATCCACTTTATTGTCATTGATACATTTTTACATGTTACAATGAAATTTCTTCTCTGCATTTGACCCATCCCCCCTTGGGGGGAGCAGTGAGCAGCCACAGGCGGCGCTCGGGGCGCTAGAGCTGGGGGTTTCGCTTAGGGACGCACCTGACTCAGCTGGGAATTGATTTCACTACTACTGCACACAACAAGTACTGTAGATTTTGTACCCCCTAATTTCGATTGTTACGGAAACAACCACACATGAAGAATTGTGAACTATTCCTTTAAGTGTTACCCTGTGGGCCATTAGTGTCAAGACAAACTGAGCAGAACATTTGAAAGAAACGATCATTAAAGAGAAATCAGTGACTGTTTCTGTCAACGTGAAGTATCCTAAATGTCCTGTCCCCTCTTTCACTTCTTATTCTCATCTCAAGTTGTTCTATAACGTCAAGCTCTTATATACGTAGATCATTGATCATGGAAACAAATAACAATACTGGAGTTTATTATTGCTGTTGAGGACTGGAAACATTTTTCTGTTGGCTGTGATTGACAGGCGTCAGAACACACTGCATCTCAGCCTGTTTTAGTGTTGTTATCTTCCCTTCATGTAAAACAGTTTAAGCTGTTTTGAGGTTAAACGTAACACAAAACAATATAATAATCATCTGAAGGCAATATCTATTTCATATATATCTAGTTAGGAAACATTATTTTGACTTTTTTATGTGCATTTGTTTATTTCTTTGCATTTTCAGGCATTTTGCCCCAAGATAAGAATTTCCTGAAAGCTTTGCAAGCCTCATTGCTGTCAGTGATCAAAGCCCTAGAAACCAAACAAGGGGGAAAGGAGAGCACTATTGTAGCTTTGAAGGCCTGGTTAGTGTGTTTGTATTCTGTCAGAAACCTTTAACGGTGCAGCGCTGCCCTGGGAGTGTGTGTGACCTGCTTCCCTATTTACTCTGCTTTTACAGCGGCTCACTGACGACGACACAGGCTCATACATATTCATTCCAGTGTCATTTTGGATGAGTGAACGAGGCAGTGATTGAAGTAATTGAATGGCTGAATGGGTAAATCTTTGTGTTTCGGAACTACAAAGTGAATTATGAGGTGTCTGAATGAACGAATGAAAAACAGTAGGAACAACAGGATAAGATGCTGAACCCTGACCTTTTGACTTTAAGTACTCGAATAAGAGTTAAATGAGTTGAAATAAAGTAATAGGTGAGTAAAATGAGTGAATAAGGTGGTGACCAAGTCAAGTGACCAAATGACTAAATGATTTAAAGAATAAGGAGCGCGTAGAAACTAAAAGAACAAATAAGTGAATAAGTGAGTGATTGGGAAAATGAGTCAATGAATCTGGAAGCGAGTGATGAACGTGTGAATCAGTGAAGAAGTCAAAAGAGTGGAGTGAAGAAGTGACTTCAACAAATGAAAAGGGTGCAAAGTAAACAATGAAGGGTGAGAGTGAACAAATGGTAAAATATGTGAGTGAAAAAATAAGCCAAGATTTATTAAGGGCAGCAGCGAAGGAGGGAATGAGCAATCATGTGTCCCTACGTTTGAATGTGCACATGTGTTTGCCAAGCTTCGTCTCCATCTGCCTTTTCCAATGTGCATTCAGCTCAGTCGAATCAGACGAGTAGATTCATTTCCAATCTTCTGGCCCTTTCTCTCTCACGGTGAAAGTATTTCTCCATCTCTCCATTGCTCCAGGATTTGACAGTTATGAGATTATAATGAAACAACAGCGAGCTGGAGTCATGCTCGGAGCAAAGCTGTCACTTCCATTGTGTGCTGTGTGTTATGGGCGACTACACGTTCCTCCTCTACCCCTCACTTTCTACCTCTCCTTTATTCTTCCAGGTTGTAGAAGGTTAGATTGACGGCTGTGTTGTTTTACTCACCTGCTATGCCTTGTCTGTCTGCCTATTTTCACTTTTTCTCATTGGATACTCAAACCACCCTTCTCTCCCCCAACGTCTCTCTCTCATTCTTCTAAACCCTGCTCCTCCTTCCTCCCATCCTCTTTTCTTCTTTCTTGTCTTCTTCTTTCGTCTGTGTGTGTGTATGTGTGTGTGTACTTCAAATGTGTTTCTGCAGGCATGTGCATGCTGGATTTGTGTGCACGTGGTTGTTTGAACAATACTTGCCTGATGTGTGTTTGTGCACGTAGCTGTTCTGTGTGCACATGCGTTCATAAGTGATAAGCGCATGTGAGTGTGTGTATTCTCAGGTGGCTCAAAGTATTGCACTTGAGAGTGTATTTGTGTCTTCTCAATGAATAATATCTATGCATGCCAGAGAGTGCTGGGCCTAGAGTCCTCCGTAGTTTTCTTTCTTCGCCTGTCTTGTTGTCTTACGTCCTCACTCTTTCTTGTCTTTTTCTCTGTCTCCCGTTTCCTTTCCTCTCTCCTGCTCGCTCTCTCTTTATCTCTTTTTTCCCATTCTCTGTGTGACAGTTAGTTCCAGACTATTGATTCTCAGGATAATTCCCGTATTTATGGTGCACGCAGATTAAGTGCTGCATTCATGCTTGTGTTGCCAGCAGTTGAAACACACACACACACAAATGTACACACATGGAACTGGCTTAAGGGTCTGCTGGTTGAGGCAAATAAAGGGAAAACATCATTTTAGCTTGGCATCCTAAGCAGCATCAGTTCAAGGTGCCCTTGAGCAAAGCAACCCCTGACAATTCCAGTGGCCAGCAGCAAAGACTGAGCTCCCAGTTGCACGTGTGTGTAGCAGTTTGAATGTAGAACAGGGAAAATGTGTGCCTAACTAGACCCCTCTTGGTAAATGAAAGTCAAATCAAAGACACGTCAACATGTTAGCGGTTTTGTTCAGCTGGTTTGGAAAGAGTTTGATGAATCAAAGTGAAAAAAGCACGGCAATAAAAGGATTGTTAGCAGCTTCGGTTTCAGGTTTGTGGCGTTGTGCATGTTAGTTAACATCTATGACCCGACTGTGTCAGTGTTTCTAATCATGATTCAATTTAATGTTTAGTTAAGTCGTATCGTTGCTTTTTGGGATTAAATGTCTTTATTAGCCACTCGGTGTTCACGATGTTCACAGGAGAACATGAAAATGTGGAGCTTGAATGCATCTGTTAATGGAATTCAGATTTTGCAGACTCGAGGTGCAGAACATGAAGCAGTTTGACTCAGTTCAGACAGTACATTTACTGGGTTACTGTACTATGTGTCATGGCTAACTGCGATGCAGCTCAGTGCACCACTAATTCACTTACAGAACATATAGGTCATTGCGCTGACGTTAACTACAGTAGGACTCTACCCATGAATTTGTGGATGAGCGCTCCAAGTCTTCATGTATAAGCCAATTATTGCATTTACATGTGGGTTGGCTGAGAAACGTCAGCACCCAGAAGCATGTCCTGTGAATTATCCTCATTTTAGATAAAAATATGATTTAGACCAGTAGAACATGGGCATGACGGGAAAATCAGGCTGCATTACTCTGTTTTGATATTATTTGTTTTTATTACAAGTATGCATTGTATACAGAAAGTAAAAATAAGCACAGTTTCTGCATCTCGAACTAAACAAAGTGTAGGAAGAGAGCACTGAATGCATAAAAGGAAGTGTCCCGACCTGTTTTAATGTCATGTTGTGGGGAAAACATGGATTGGCCCCTGAACTCACGGGAAGCCCCACAGGCTTAGTTTAACCACCAAAGCAAAGTGTTTTATATAACAGACCTTTCGAAAAAGCAACGTGTTCTTGTCTTCATTGATTCTACTTCTCAGACATAAGGGAGCTTGCAACACATGAAAGAGAATTGTTAAGTGAAGACAATGCTAATTATTTTATATGCATATTTTACAGGCCTATATAGTGCAGTTAGCACTCAATGGGCGTTATTTAATGTATATACTAGGCATATATATTAAAAGTCAGTGTATACTTTCATACTATCATTAAAAGTACAATTTGAAGTACAGTAGATTTAAATGCACTCATTATATATTATGTAATAGTATTTAATGTCAATACAAATGCTTATTAAAGTACTAAAACTATGACCACAGCTGCAGTGCTATCGCTAGCATTACTGCTTTTTGACCATTATTACAACTCAGTACTTTAGTTCTGTCTCCATATGTTATACACACACTGGTGTTATGCGCTGATGCCTTTGGAACGCATTGTACACACAACTACTGCAGTTCTTTTCTTGCGTAACCTGAGTTTTACTCTTGAAAATGTGACTAAACCATAAATACTCACTTTAACTAAATCTTTACACAGGATGAAGAGAGACCACATGAGAAAGTGTACAAAATGACCTACATACAGTATGCTGTACATACTGGCCAACCAGTACAGAGAAAGGTAGCAGCCCATTAGAATCCATTAGATGTACTCTGCACTTCTTCATCCTGTCAGAGCCATGGCTTGTATACCGCCCGTCAGGAGCTAAATAGTTCAGGCCAAGCAGAGAGCCGTGGAGTCTGACACGGTTTCCCTCTCCTCTGAGGTGCAGGAGCCAGATGGCAATTTTCTCCACCACATAGTTAGTGTCTTCTAACTGTGATCTGTGACCTGAACAGTTTTATTTTCAATTTGTCACACATGTATTCCAGAGATTAAAATGTATCTACTAACACAGTGTAGTTATTATATAACAGTATATGGTGTGTTTTGAGAAGGATTCCTATGGATATTTTCAACAAGTAGCTATATAATAGCTACAGTATAATCAATTGACAACAAAGCTGTCATTAGTTGCATCTTTGCCCGTGTGAGTGTGTTATATCCAAATTTACCTCACGGGTGTGCTGAGTGAGTTATATCAAAATTGCTGAGTGTGTTATATCAAACTGGACATCACTGTGGCTGAAATGAGACCTACAACCTTGTTTAATTAGCATTAATATAAATGTAAAGGGTTGGCCAGGTTATAAAACCAGCAGGTTATCTCTGCTTTGCAAGGGATATTTAAGTGCTTGATACAAGAGGAGTTGTTCATGTAGCGTTAATAAATGGCTTCAGTTATTTCATGTAAAAGGGGAAAAGTAATGTGAGTTTTTCTCAGTGCGAGGAGTCAGACTGGCAGTTAAATGTGCTAATAAGGTGTCCGCCTTGTATTTATGCAGGATCTGTTTGATTAGCACTCAACTCTCATTTACTGTAAATGCCAAGTTACTTTGCATTTATATAACTGTTCACGTTCTCATCTCAGAGCTGCACTGTGCAGAAAACAGTCCACTTGATGTGTGCTATTCTCTGAGATAACAATGTGGTTTGAGTGACAGGACGTCTCCTGGCAAATTGTGATAAATACAGAAACATTATGCACGGAGGAATGCCTTCGTAGTGGAAACTCCGGCACGGTGGGCCGGCCATGAGTGGATATTTTGACAGATGTTTTCAGAGACAAATTCATTCATTCGTTCCCTCCTGTGAGATTAGCAGTTAGTCTGGGTCTGAAATCTGATACACCTACGTACCCTCTAACTGAGCAGACAGAGACCAAAAATGTGTCCACTTAAAATAATCAATAGTAGAAGCACACAAATGTTCAAGCCTGTGCATTTTTTAATAATGGAAAACCCGTTTCCAACTCATGACTTCAAAGTTCCCCTGACAGTAAACGGCACAAAGTTCTCCTCACTGCTGCTCTGTATCCTGACATCATTATACATACATACATATCACTTAGTTGTATTATGCAGGCGGGATGTGTTATTGGCACTGATAGCAGATTCCGCCTGCATAATGGATTAAAGGAAAATGTTCGAACTTTTGCTGCAGAAAGTTCCACAGTTTCTTTACAAACTACCTTTAAAAGTTGCTGGAATATGTTTCGGATAAACGAGAATGTGAATCTGCTGAATCTCGCAGAGATTACAGGTGGTGGCTCCTAAATGGCCTTTTAATGCTCTGTTTGTGATAGTTCAGTCCAAGTCAAGCACCACACACTATGCAATGAAAATGAGGAAAAATCATTAACAGCCTGGAACGTCTATGCTATGTTCAGCATTGTATCATCAATAAATCATTACCACAATAGCTTTATAACGTTAACGCTATAAACAGATGGGACCACTGCAGAGAGCCAAGCTGGGCAGTAGTCCCGGCTCTGTGTTTAGGATTTGATAAATCTGTAAAATGAATTGCTTTGCAGGCTGTAATATAAAAACCAATAATGTGCTGTTTAGGTAAACCATTTTGACTTGTTGTGTGGCTGGCAATTCTAGCCCCATTTGCACCCGCCATCTCAACATGGCTGTGAAATACAGCAGCGTTTACTTATATTTGGATCAAACAAGCTGCGAATCCTTTGCAGCCCTCAATGTCGCTTCATTTACTGTGTTGTGGTCACTTGTGAAGTGGCTCACACAGGCAGTGACTGACGTTATGTGAACATATTTCCCATTAATCTGGACTCACTATCAGCTTTGAGCTCATGCATCAGAGTCAACACAGCAGATTTTCTAATAAAAGTCCAGGAAAAACAGCTTACTGTTGCTGCCAGCACTGATGTGTTCGTTCCGGCTGGCTGCATTTTGTGTCCGCACTGGTTTTTATTTCTCTCCTATGAACCTGTTTTAAAATAAGTCCAAATCTGTCAAATCTGGTAGGGGTTGTGTCATTGCAGGTGCCAATCCCAGCTGTGACTGGTGGGGTACACTCTGAACTATTACCTGTCTAACAAAAGACTGGCAACCATTCACTCTCACCTTTACACTTGATGGAGAGGGTCTAATCATTGCTTGTGTTTGGATTGTGGGAACAGGGAGAACATGCAGACAGAGAAGCACAATTTTATACAAAAAGCTATTTATAGAAAAACATTCAGCATTTCTGAGCATTAGATATATGTCAGCTTTAGTTACTTGCAGATGTAGATTATTTATACCTAATGTAATCAAACACAAATGGTTTAGCTGATCAGCTTGGTTAAAGATTTTGAAGTGATTGATTGTTCTGCCTGTAGTGGTTTTTCTTACACAAGTCGAATGCCTCTGTACACTCGTTTAGATTTCTGCCTGTTTTTTTCTGTTTTCCATGTGAGATAATGATAAACGCTGACAACACACTTACTACTAGTACTACCAGTTGTGCTCAATATTGCACATATTATATCAGCCACACAAAGATACTGCAATAAACCCTTTATAGACGGTTAATGGGATTTTCATGTGATCACATTGTGAGTAATTGAAACTGTGGGTTGTGGGTCTGAGTGATCACACACACACGTCCTTTTTGCAGCACATAGTACTATTACTGCTGCACCATTACACTGCCCCACAGGAGCAATTGTTTGGAAAATTTTGATGTGTGATGTTTTGAGGTGACAGAAGGCCCTCACTTCTATACGAGAGATGAAAGCTGCTACAGACACACCCGGCCTCAGGTGCTGGAGGGACAAATTATTACCAGTGTCTGCAGACAACGTACAGCACCTGTGGACAAAGCATTTCTTCTTGCATGACTACTTTTTTTTCTACACCATATCTATGTTTCTGGGGTTGTATATTTGGGAGAAACTAGTCTGCAGCAGCAGCAGCAGTAAGAGTACAACTACAAGACAGATGCAGGATGCAGGAGGATGGCTGCTGCTACAAACAGCTGCTGAGCGATGTCAGTGAGGTCAGAGAGTGGATTTGTGCTACACAGTGGATTTATTTGTACAATAGATACTGTATGAGGTGGCGTACGAATGTGATGTGGGATAAAAGTATGTGCGTGAGAGCTTTTTGTGTTTAGCGTCTGTGGAGGTTAAGTGTATCTGGTTAAATGTAAAGGATTAGTGCTTCTGTTATAAAAGGCTGGTTTAAACCATTATGTTGCTCTTTTTAAATGGCGTTCTACTTTACACTGTGTAATGGGCGCCCAGACCTTCGCGGTAAAAAGGCTTTAAAAATTAGAGCACTGAAATCAGCACCTGCTCTGTATGTGTACACATACAGAGCACTGTTACTGTTATGTGGCACGGGAATACTTGTTGATCTCACTAATTTGTATGCAAGTCACACTTTGGCTGTTCCCACTTTCACTCTCCCTCTCTGGGAGTGATAATTTTGAGTTGACTGTGCATCAGATGGTCCTTTGTGTGCTCTGTTAACAACTTCAAACAATTTGTTTTGTTTACCTATGGCAGCATTTGTTCAGAGGCTAGTTCTTTTCCTGACCTGAAGGTAAGGCACACAGCTGACCACTTTGTGTTACATAGCATTTTATTTAAATCTATCTGCTCACATATTTTATTTGGGACTTTTGGAGGACAGTGAAAACAGAGGGGCATAGGGAAAAGACCAAATAAAAGGATGTGACAACACGGTGTGAAATGGGATTTAAACCCATGTGATCTGGACTGTGAACTAATGGGCTGAGGGCACCATAACATAGTCTGCTGTGTTTCACAGTAGTGGGTAGAGCTTTTGTTCAGTGCAAATCCAATTTGACTGTTTTTGGTCTCTGCATGCTAGTGGTAGTGTATCTCCCCTTTCTGGCTTTTCCCCTCATAAGTCTGACTCCTAATAGTACCAACAGTGCATGCAGAATGAGTCACACTGTGTGAATGTATGAATGACTGAACAATGTAGTGTTTTGAACCACTAACCTCAGCCTTACACACTGAGACTCAATGAATGATTAAAATTAACTTGGATATTTTACTGAGACTACATGGCCAGCGATCCACATTAAAAACACATGTTAAAATAACACACAGAGCTGCTTTTCTAAGAAATGAGCTTGAATTAATTAATTCAAAGCCTATTTAATGCTAATTCAAGGTTTCACTCGTAAAGTAACAGCTGGATGAATTTGAATTAAAAAGCCATGAATGCTGGAACTGAATGATTACAGTTAAGAGCTGACAGTACACAATAGCACCTACGAGACATTGAGGGCAAAGTCTGGAGAATAAATTAAACATATTTTATTAGAAACTCTGCTAAAGAAGACAAATATATAACATGTATCTTCTTTCCATACAGTGCTAACATGTGTTATATGTGCAACATACTAATTTAAGTATTAGAATATAGGGTCACATACGAACATATTATTACACAAACACACAATCACACTTGAGACATGCAACTATTTTAAGAAACATACTGTATTTTATATCCTGCATGGAATATCTGCCGTCTGTTTCTGTCCATCTGAACAGATTTGAGACTTTTTGAGTAACGATAAAGGGGATCTAACTGTGAGGTTGTAGTTTGGAACTATTTCAATAACCTCACCCCTCTGCTGCCAAGCATGAAAGTCTATGGTATCCACCAGGCGGTATGTCCCATCTATGACCACATGAGGTGGTGAGGTTATAGCATCAACACATCTAAGTGTGAAATCCCCTCTGTGGAGCCAGAGTTGGAATTGTCCATTCTGGTCTACTCTATAAACATGAAGGCACAACATGGCGGAGTCACTGAAGGTTCATTCCAACCTTAAGCATACACAAGAAGTCGTAATTTTAGGTGATTTCACGTTGATGAAATCAAAACTATGAATACTTTTTTACTTTACTTTTATGCTAATGGATCTCTTGGAATCTTGCATACTGTGCTTTTGATTTAACCAGTGAACTGACTGTGTACTGGAGACCTTTAAAGTGCGCCGCTTCCCTGTGTCAGTAGCTGTTTGTGCTGCTGACCTGTCCCTTAGCAGGATTGTTTTAAATTCGAAATTGTAACTACCAAACCACACAAAGGTTATAATAATGACCAATTCAGTCTTATGTCAAAGCATGCGAACTTTGAGAACTTCTGGCTTTTTGGCTGCAATACAGCTTTTATTAGCTCAATTTAATTATAGACTTTTCTTTTCTAAACCACGACGCTATATCTGAAAACATTTTCCTTAGTGACTTTCTTGTCTCCTTCCTTAAAGGAAAATGCCAGGGCTCTGCCTTATGACCCATCCCCGTGCCTCGTATTGCAACTTTTATAAATGTTTTTATATGGGCTTCAATTGTATCCTACTTTGCAAGACTATTTCCATCCAGATTTCCAGGAAGCGAGCACAGGATGCTCTGACATTCAAGGGGCTTTGAGTGTGCTATTAGTCAGGCTACCTGGCACAGAGAGATAGCACTGAACTTTCTCAGCCCTTTGAAATGCTGGGGACCGTATACCCACAAAGCATCTTAGAGCTGGAGCACTGATCGGGGCCAGCCTCCATCTCACAGCGCACTGATGTTCCGGCATCCATGGGACCTTGATGATGATTCCAGATCAGTTTGTTGATTCTTAAAGGCTTTATGCATGCCAGCCCCAAGCTCTCTTCCCTCTTTGAAGTGCGGACAGACGAAGGGGAAAATATTGGCACAAAGCCCACAGGAATTTGCAGAGGCATCTTTGTGCTGTTATTTACACAATGTGTTGTTTTGCTGTGGTGCTAAAAATGACAAAATAACCTTCCATTTGTGTGGTTTGGAGCTTGAACGTTATTAATGTTTTATTGTTCCTATGCACGCTAAACCGGAGTAGCAAGGAGAAAGGGTGATGCATTAGTTATGACTTTCTGGAAAGTTAGGATCACCTTTAATCACTCGTGGACTTTACAGTCCACTGAGATAGACCGTATGCCTCTGATGTTCCCTCTAGAAATAAAGTTTTCCCACCTCAAATGAAACATCAATGTCATGTAGATATGAAAGACTATATTGCCTGACAAAATGATCGACATATTAGATTCCCATAGGCCTAGAAAGGGATTGAACGGAGAGTGGGCAACTCATGTACTTGTTTTATCACACTTTTACACACTGGATTCTCTGTTTCAAGGATCACATTAGACTTTTTAAGGTCCGTAAGGTGCCTAATCATGGTATAAATGTAGTCACATTTAAGCATTTCTTATTTCAATATTCTTCATTTCATTTCTTTCCCAGTAACAACTGCTAACAAGCAGCAATCTGGTAATGTGAACAAATTTGTTTAGCTAATAATGTGTCCTGGTGTTTTGTTGGACATGATCATTCCCCAGGTGGAAAAAGACCAGATGGATGGTTTTTAGTAACAGAAGGGAAGACGATGCACACAAATACACTGAAGGTTGAATTAGGGTTAGTGATATTCTCTTGTGTATTTAAGTAAAACACAAAGCGACAACTTTCTGCTATAAAGTTAAACTTGGTAAGGAATGTCTGCACCAAGGTTTATGATTTAAATATTAAATGCATTTAAGCACCTTTTTGTTATCGAGTCTTTGGGTGAAAATGTTCTCATGGTGTAACAATTGTCAGTTGGCTAACTTGTAATATAAAAAGCAGCATACTCTGCCTTTGACATTTATTCTTCTGGAGACTTATTAGTTTCTGTATGTGTAAAATTTGTGGTTGACCCCAGAGGAACATGTGGATTATTCACTCACCTAGTCTGACAATAAGTGTGCAAAGTTTGCTCGTCTTAATTGGGTAAATAGTTCCAGCCTCCAAAGCTGCCTAATACACAGAGTGAAGTTGGTTGAATTAGCTGTGGACTGCAGCCACAAACGGAAGACAAATGAAGATATTTTACTTACGTGTGTACATGTATCAGGTTAATTGGCAGGATTTAATGACTGCTTGGGGCAAAAAAGCCTTATGAGGCTGAAATACAAAAATAACAATGAAATCAGAAGTGTCAGAGTAACAGGCAATGATATTTGTACCCGTTTTCGTTTTAGCCTGTTAGTTGTCAAATATTTTGTTGAGTTATCAAATAATTCTGTTTGAATGTCACTGTTGTCCCCTGTGGGCTGCTGAAGGGGATTTTTGAGAGCCTGTGACTAAGTGGTAAAACTTTTCAATGTGCCTGCAGAGGATTTTTTTTCAGTCAAGCGGGCAGTCTGCGGGAGACTAACACGGCTTTTTCTCACAAAAGAGTGTAGCAACAAATAAAATAAAACAATCATGTTGTATTTGTGAATGCAAAGAGCAGAAAAAAATTGGACTCTGCCTGCATTGGGAATAAGTAATAGTTGCACACTGCATCCTTAAATAAAGAGCATTGCTTCTTCCCATTGCTGGCAGAGTCAGTTTTTTCTGCTCTCTCCAGCCACCGTCGGTAGAGAGATTTTGTGGCATCTATAAGCGCAAATGGAATTTAGTATAGATAAATATGTTGTCATTAGGGTGTAATCACCCTAAAAAAAAAATACCCGAATTTTTTTTTAGCTGTTATATCTACATTAGGAGTTCATCCCCTTTCATAGAGATCAGCATGATGCGCTGCAATTGTTTCTACAAAAGCCCAGAATAGACAAACCAAACACATGGTGACGTCAAAGACATAGTAAGCTGTGTACACATTTTACACTTTAACTGAGAGGTAACACAGACACGGTATCAAAAACTGTGTTCTCTATGAATGAAGCTGGAGTCAGAATGCAATTAGCTTAGCTTAGCATGAAATCTAATTTCAAAGGGAATTGTCTTCATTTGTCATTGTGTTGTATGTGCATTATGTATTTGTAAATGAGATATAACATGTTAATAAGTGAACTTTGAGGCAGTGCCAGGCAAGTAGTTTCCACCTACTTCCAGTATTTGTGCTAAACTAAGCTAAGCTAATTGACTACTGGCTCTAGTTTAACATTTTATGAACAAAAATGAGATATACATTAATAATCTTTTCTAAGTTGTAATCAGAAAATAGCTATTTATACAGAAAAGCCAATAAATGTATTTTTTTTCTTTAAAGTTACAGGATACAGTAACACTAAAACTTTAAGGAATGCATTTAGTCACATGGTGCACATGTGTATTTATTTTATTTTATTTTATTTTATGAATGTGCAGTGAATCATAATGACTATTTCGTAAGATTGTGTGTATGTGGACGTTTGGGTTGTACTTAGTGGATTAATCTGCTTTTTTTTTACATGTCTCAATTCAATGAAAAAGGCAGATCAGCACCACATATTACGGTTTTTGCATTATGATCTATGTGATTACATCAAGGCTGCCGTTTAGCCCTAGATTATGTGGCATTTAATTACTTTACCTCATATTCTCTCTATTTATTACTTAATTCCAATGAAATCTTTTCTGATGATTTTCTGTGGGAGTTTCCTTTCTCTTTCCCTACACTTCCCTCTGGCTGTTCATTTATTACGAAGGTCTGGATTTATGTGTGTGTGTGTGTGTGTGTTTGTGTGTGTGTGTGTGTGAGGTCAGTGGGGAGTGAGGCTCCTCATAATCCGGTAATCAACCCAGCTGCCACCTAACCCAACCCCCATCGTTCTACATCTCTCTCTTTTGCTTCCTTCTCCACCTCTTTCTCCATTTATTCAGCATTTGGTTCACATTTTTTGCTTGTCTTTATAATTCTGTCTACATGTTATTACTCTCAATCATTTTTCTTTGTAGTCTTTCTTTCCTGAGCTTCTTTTCTCTTCATTTTAAGAAAATCAAGAAATGTAGCTTCTTCAGACGTCTACCCTTTAAAACTAATTTCTAACCTCTTGATTTATTTTAGTAAAGCATTAGAAGAAGAAATTAAATAACAAATAGTGATTTCATTCTTTACAAGAATACCTAATGATCAGTCTTCCATTTATGAGTCACTGTAATCTCTTCACCTAGCCCAGGTCAAAGGCCCTCATTATATTCTTCTTCTCCATCATCTGCTTTGCTCAAAGTGTTGAATTTGTTACCAACTCTGAATGTGAGGAGACTGGGCACAAGCACTGTGTTATACCTCTATATACCTATCTGAAGCTTGTTCAGTGACATGCACAAGGCCTGAAACCAGCCTCCTGTCAAATAAATGCACAGCAGAATTCACAAAATCAGTTTTGACTTACCAAAACATTTCTTTCTTAGTGGAACATACTGTATGATTAAAGAATTGCCTCATCTCTCCTAGCAGTGGTGAGAGAGATTTCAGAAAATGTTATATTACAAATCTTCAAGCAACCACATCTGATGCCAAGGAATTGGCATTGTATATGACTACACACTGCTGAGTTCATGTTTATGCAGAGCAAAACAGGATGATGTAGTAGGGCGGCTGATTAAATTAAATTTAACATAAGGACTTTCAATCTAGTTCTAATATACATGCTCCCATCTGCTTTCCAGGCGAGGTGCAGTTAATCCTAAACTAGCCTAATGTTGAGATTACCGAACCTTTTCCCTTCCTCTTTGCAATCCCCTTTTTGACTTCCATTCATTTATCTCTGTCTCTTTCATTCCTGTTTATCGCTCCCTTGCCTGACCCTTCTCCCCTGTGCCATCCCCTTCATATATCTCTTTTCCAACTTCATCACCTGTTCTCATCTATTCTTACTCTGTCCTCTTCTGACCCTTTTTATCTCCTGCTCCTTCACCTCATCTTTTAAACATTTGGTCCATCCCCTATACACCTGAAATGAGCATATATTAATTTACCAATCCTTTTTCCCTCGCTCTCTTCTTTAGACGGCGTCCACAGCATTTCCGCCCAGTGCGTTCTCCGCGTCCTCATCATCACTGAGGACATGTTGGGCAGCAGCGTCACTGTCCGCCTCCAGAACATGTCTCAGGAGCACTTCTTGTCACCCCTGCTGAGTAACTTCCTGGAAGGCGTGTCGGCGGTGCTCTCTGTGCCCGTTGAAGACGTTTTCATCTTCAACATCCAGCCAGACCTGGATGCTGCCCCGGGAGGGATCCTGAATGTCAGCTTCTCTGCAACGTTGCCCGGTGGACACTTCTTCCCCTCTGAGGCTCTGGAGGAACAGTTGTACCTCAACCGTTTGAGGCTGACGTCGTTGACACAGATGGAGGTTAGTCAATTTACACACAAATGGTTGGTGTTGGTTTTAAAATGTGAATTTATTTTGCAGGTTCAAGGTAGCATATTGACATATTGACACCAGTCAGTAAGGTCTCCTTCTAAGTTGGTTTGAAAGCTTTAAAAATGTTTAAAATCTTTGTGTTTAGCTAGATGTTGCAGAAGAGTAGGATAAAAATTTGTTGTTATAATCAGCTGATTTGATTGCATGTGACATTTTATGGCATCTTCTCAAAACATACATTTGTAGATATCTTTATATGAAGTACAGTCAAAGCAAAGGTAGCAGTACACAGACTAAGGAAACATATGCGGATATCAAGACACTCACCTGAGCATACTGGATGTGAACTGATAATTCAGTACAGATGCTATGGCAGCATAGTCATGTGAGTTCATGGAGCCATGCACAGATAGGACTGCTACAATATGACCACACACACCAAGACACGGTATCGCATGCATTCTTACACAGCCACAGACCATCTCTACACATGTGCAGCAGAAGATTTATGAGAGTGCAAGTAAGAACACTGCAGTGTCAAGAGATATGTGGTGGAGTATTCATGGTCAGCTGTAAACAAAACAAACTGAATCTATATCTTACTGTAGCAGAAAACATAATCTTTTGAATATATCTGACCCAGTGGTCTCAACAATAAACAGTCAAAAATCACTATATTGTGAGCAAATATGAATTCTGGCAGCCTGAGAGGCCAGACCCAGGGCCATAAAAGTCGAACATTTTCTGCAACACGTTAAGGCAGCTTAGCTCTCAAGTTCTGATGACAGACAAGAGTAAGGTGTGGGTGCGTTTGTGTGTGTGCGGGGCGTGTGTGTGTGTGGGAAAAATCACCCCGCAGAAGGTAATATCAGTGCATAAATATTTTAAAATAAAGCGTATATCAGTAATGTCAGCTTTGTTTTTAACTAAACAGGCCCAGTTTGACACTAGAATTTCATTATATTTCAATAAGGATGTGATTATAAATGTGAATATGTGCCGTGGCACAAAAAGGTTGAGAACCACATTGAAAAACTGATGCTAAATATCTGGTCAGTTAGAAAATTTGTCACTATTTGTTTTAAACAAGTTGTGAATTTGTTGTAACATTAAAACAGAAGATGACGTTGTGCGTGAAGTCAACGGAATTTTCAGAAGGTTACGTATGGAGTAGCAGAATCATGAAGAATTCCAGGAATGCCGTTTCATTGGTTGTTGTGTTGCATTTTACCCAGATACAGTATTTCTATTTTCTGATTGGCCCTTTCTCCTTAGTATGTAAGTTAATATTAGCATGCTAGCTAAATGGCAAAGAGCATGTCAATGATGTCGTCTCTCTTTATTTGAGGTTTTCAGTACTAACTGTTGCTTGTGTATTTCAGTAGTGTTTATGAGATTTTAGTTTACTAAGTTATTTAGTTTAAAGTTGTCTTTATAGTAAATGAACACCTCAAATACTAAGGTGAATTAGGAAAGTTAGCTAGTTTGTCACCATTTTCTTTAATGCATCTAATGTTACCAATATTCTAAGATATTTAGTTTAAAATTTATGTTTATTGATTTAGAAATGTGTTTTATAACTTAAATGTTATTTATGTAGCTATATGTTCGACAACTGACTACTTCCTCATTTTTGAGGGGGTGCTGCTTTGAGTATTTGCATTTATGCTAATTTGGTAACGTGGTATAATTACATAATTCTACAGTAAAGCATTAGGATAGATGAGATCTTGATTGTGCTAAATGTTTACACATAAATTATCTTCATATAGCTTACATCACTCACTCAGCAGATATGCTAGTGTACTGTATTGTACCTGTAAATAAAATATCCTTTTTTTTTAAAGCCCAACAAAGTTTTGTGAGCCTGCCTCCTACCATTTTACAAGCTGCTTTGCACAGGCTACCTCATAATGTCTCACAGTAGGGTATTTTTTCTGCCTACAATTTAAATACATTTGTAAGATAGTACTTACTGCATGCAATGTTTATATACAGTAGATTCCACTACTGCTTGCATGGCTTACTAGAACATGCAAATGGAAATGAACCACAATAACTTGTTGTAACATTTAGGAAGTTTAAAATTTTTTGTGCTGTTGCAAAATGTCTGCTCTGAGAAACTGCCTTCTGCTGTTTCACTTTTCAGAAGGAGTAATGACAAAGGTTTTATAGAAGAAAGTATGCTGAGGCTGGTTTCACAGAAGCAATCTGTATTGTAAATATTCTTCATTGTGTCATTCATTCCAATTTCCTCTTCCATCACTCTAGGTTCTCCCATTTGATGACAACGTCTGTCTGCGTGAGCCATGCCAGAATTACATGAAGTGCATCTCAGTGCTGCGCTTCAACAGCTCTGCCCCATTCATATCCTCGCCCTCCATCTTATTTCGGCCCATCCACCCCATAGCGGGCCTACGCTGTCGATGTCCAGTGGGTTTCACGGGTGATTACTGTGAGACAGAGATAAACTTGTGTTACTCCAACCCTTGCCTGAATGGAGGGGTGTGTGCCCGCAGAGAGGGAGGCTACACCTGCATCTGCCGTGAAGACTACACTGGTGAGTACGGAGTGGAGTGTGCGCTGTAATGAAAGAGTATGCTAGTATTTGTGCTGCTGCTATAAATATGTAAAATGTCAACATTTTCTCAGAGTTCACTCTTAGCATGTAGTGCACATTATATTCGTCTCACAGTTGCTGTCTACAGGTTAGTGGTTTAGCTGGTTGATCTTTCCAATGCACTTGCAGTAAAGTGTCCACTGAGAGCCCAGTAAGGTAGTTTATTGTTATAGTTTATCTTTATATCTGATACCTGACACTAATATTCAAAATATTAGCTCTAAAAGAAGCTGAACAGAAATTATATTGATAGTTGTCTTTAAAATATAGATACATGGAAAAAAGTATTTTCTTATTTACCTTATCAGATTCTCACATAATATTCTAAAATACAATTATTTATGTCAAGTTAATTGCAAACCAATTACACTAAAATATAGGATATTCAAAAACATATGACTGTGTTTACATCGTAAACATCCACGGTACATTTAGTAGCAAGCTAAAGACAGAATAAACTTTAACACTTAAATTCCTTTTAACTTTTCTCTTGAATTTATAATTATATCCCAAAGGACTCGCAACTACTCCTGTCAAAAGTCTTTTTCTAAACTTTTTTTATTACTTTACCACTTAGCATGAGATGCTTCCAAGCTGTAGGAGCTGTTTTTTAATAATACTTAATTAATAACTTACCTAACTGGATATAAGGTCAGAATTTTATGAAAAATTATGATGTTTCTGATATCTTTGGAAACACTGAAAGCTTAAATGAAATATTGTTTACTTTTTATTTAATTTAGGTTGTGACTGACACATAAAGTACGTGTCTATGAATAATTATGATGACTTTACGTTTACGTCTAAGCCATTAATTTGTCAGATCAGATAACTGTGTTTATTTGTATATTTATTTGTGCTTGTTGCGCAGTCTTTACTGTATATTTATCCTGGTAAACTGAAACCGACTTGTGCTTCTTTTTTTGTGTCCCACATTGACTTCTTTTTTGATCCTCTCTGTTTTCTCTCTCTGTCTTTTGTCATGTTGAGCTGAACAACATGAAAAAACACACTCTGCCTCGTGGGAGAGCTTCCTCCTCTTCAGCTGTCTCTCTCTAAACACACACCACCACCACAAACCTCTCACACTTCTTTTACTGTTACCAAACTAATTTGTTCTCTCTCACTCACAGACAGATGCTCACACCTATTTTCTGACTTTCCCAATACACAAGGCTCATTTCAGTCTGCCTCCCTCTCTTTGCTGCTTTTTCATACTACTACACTGCTTCACTCTTGAAGCCATTGAGTTGATGTAGGACAGGATAGATCCTGTGTATGCCAGTGTGAGTGCAGCTCTGTCTGGAGGATATTTCACATATCCTTTTATTTCCAACCAAAAGAGAGCTGAGGGAGGGAATCAACATTTTCCTGAGAGAGACAGAGTATTTTCTAATCTCCACTGAGACAGACAGCAAAAGAGGAAAAGAGCAGAAAGGAGAAATGCAGTTAGGAAGAGACATTGAGCGGGTGGGAGAGACAGACAATGATGGAATGAATTGGACAAATCGTATGAATTTCCTTTATACTGTTGGATTTTAGACAATACCAGTCACAAATTATGTGAGTCTTTGGTCAGTCCAAGTAGGTAATGGTACACGTCCTAGTGAGTCACTTGATTTTTTCCAGGTAAAGACCGTTTCTTGACAAAGTGACATATTAATGACATGAAATTACACAATATAGTGGCTAATGAGAAAACAAATACAATTTGTCAAGCTTAGTAGAAGTACAGTATATCTGCTTGTATTTAGTTTTGTGTATATGAATTTCTACTGTAGACATACCTCAAAATAGACATTGCACTGTCTGATAAATATGGATCCGTCCTACACAATGTGACACGAATAAACCTGCAGGATTGTTGTTATCACAGAGTGTTATATGAGCCTTAAGGTCAAATACACAAAGGGGAAAAGAAAGAATAATAGATGACAGTACACAAAAAGGTCACAGAGGAATGGTCAGGGGAGTAAAGATTTGAAAAAGATAAGAACACAGAAGGGGGAATGAGAGAAAACGGTTGAGAAAATGACTTAGAAGAGATGGGTATGACGGCAATATCAGAGACATGGGAGACGGATGAATTTGGAGTGAATAACAGGGTAAGAGAGCTGCAGGGGGAAAGCAGGGTGTAAGACATCCAGTAGCGGTGACGGAGAGCGATGAGGATGAGAGGTGAGGGGTTGAGTGAGGGAAATCAGATGGGTTCTGCGTAGTTTGTGTTGTGCTTTTCCTGCGTAGGCGTTGGGTGTTGCGGTGTCTTGTCAACGCCTGGGGATAGAGGGAGGAAGACGAGGAGGAATAAAACAGGGACGAATTGATTCTGCAATATATAGAAATCTCCAGACATCTCCCAACCATGTATTCTACCTCCCTCATTCATTTTCTTATTTCTCCATCCAACCTGCCTTCATCCATCCCCCATATGCTCTTTGTGGCTTTGAATTGCTTTTCTCCGAACCTTATGGATTGTTCTCAAAGGCAGGAACTAAGCCAATAATTGTTTAAAAATTTATAAACAGAAAACTTCCAGCAGACCTGAATCAAATGTAATTTGTGAACAAATGTTTTGGTGTTTCTTTGGCACAAGGCAAATGGTTGATGTAAAAAGAGTTTCAGCAACTTAAGCCTTATTCAGACAGGATTAACATTACAGTGGGATGTAGTGAATTGTTCCAGACGAGATTTTGCCCAGTCTTTACTGTATATTTATCCTGGTAAACTGAAACCGACTTGTGCTTCTTTTTTTGTGTCCCACATTGACTTCTTTTTTGATCCTCTCTGTTTTCTCTCTCTGTCTTTTGTCATGTTGAGCTGAACAACATGAAAAAACACACTCTGCCTCGTGGGAGAGGCAGAGTGTGGGCAAAGGATTAGGGCAAAGAAAGGGCAAAGATACCCCGTGAGACAAAGATATATGTTAGACTCATACGTATAGTATTATAGAATGAGTTTCCTGAAAATATCGTTACCTCTGATGTTTATATCAGGTAAACAAACAAATAAATAATCTTAAATGTCACAGGATGCTTCAGTGTTTCTGACTAGAACCATTTGATAAACCTCCATGTGTTAATAAACACTTTATTGCTTTTTATCTATTTCTCCCCAAATAAGCATATTTGTTGGTGTTACTGTACTCCATCCCTCAGATGAACCAAAATATTGACAGACAAAGAATCACATTTAATTACTGACCCACATACGTGCCCCAGACTGGATTAAAGGCCCTGAGTAGGGCAGGTAATAGGAAAATAATCATACCTCCTCTGGAGAAATAAATCCTGTCTGAATGGGGCTTAAAACCATAAGTTGAGAGGAGTAATGAGTCCAGTCTGACTGAAAATGTACAGTAGATAGACAGAGTTAGTTCCAGTTATTATTTATTGGTATTATAGCTAATGCTAATATATTTAAGTGCTGGAAGTACTGAAAGAGGTGCAATAACATTTGGTTTGCACTTTAAACAAAGACAGCAGTAGCAGTTTAGTATTTCTTTATTTATATCTCAACCTAAATATTAACTTGTGCACATGCAGCATGATAATTTATAATGTCTGCTAATATTCAGCAGAAAGTTAGAACCGCCAGTGTTATGTTGTCCAACAACAGTGTTGGTGACACATGAGATTTTTACAAAAACATACGCTGTTTTTAACCCCAGCTGAATTTTTTTTTAAGGTGATCAGGTACATTCTCTGTTAAATGTCATAAAGAGTAACATGCAGCGTTTGGGCTTATTTATAGGCTTTATGTAGTGTTATATATATATTTAGTCTTTAAATCTGCATCTTTAGATCAGGTGCTGTTTTAAGACAAGTAATAAAATGAGAAGTTTATATTAAGCATTGTATAATTGTCTTTTACTGAACCCATTTATTTCTAGGGTGTCTCACTTCAGGGTTAATCAGATGTATGAGGGAAGTTGTAGTACGACCTCCTGCTGGTACAACACTAAACAGGCTCCACATTCCTTTATGCATAAAAATGTTAATATTTATATCCTCTAGTGCTCACATTTCCAAAAACATGCTAAGCTCTCAGCACTTACGAGAATGTGCAACGGATGTTATGCCTGAAAACAAAGAAAAGACCTAGTGAAAGTTTTCATTAGATAGTGAATAGTCTTGCATGTGATAAAGCAGGTATGCATTTAACACTGAGAAATGTAATCCAGCAGATAGGGAAGGAAAAAGGATCGCACAACAGCAGCACGTTACTTAACATGTGCAGGTTCTGGTTTTGTTGTTGTTTTTTTAAGAAGAAGGAGGTGTCAATGGTTTGTAAGACAAAGTGACTTTGTTAAGAAGAAAGAAAATAAAGAAATAGAGAACAAAAGAAAATGAAGTAAGGATTGGATTAGTTTGGGGAATGAGATAAAAGAGTGAGGTGCGTGATGAATGCAGAAAAAGAGGCTGCTAAATCATGTCAGGCAAGATAGGTTGGAAAGTGTAGAGGAGGGAATACATCAAGCTAAACTAAAGTGGATTTCAAAGTTAAGCTCTGCACCCTTTTGTCAAATTAATAGTGTTCTCGTGTAATGTTTCTTAAAACAGTACAATCATAATTTTACTGGACTGACAGTAGTACAGCAGTAACACAAACGTGCAAACTGGCACATAGAGGAATTCGGTGTAGTACATACACACATGCTTTAAGAATAATACATTCCATTTGTTTAGCACTTTAAATTAAAATAAATCTATTGATGAATACGAAATAATCTGAAATATGAGATCAAATTATAAAAAATATGCTAAACACAATTTAAAAAATGACAGCTTCATTTATTTAGAAATCGTCAATGAATGTATAATACAATAATTAATGCAGAACGCCGTTGGAAGTGCCCTTTCCTTTTTCCATCTGTTTCAAATGTTCCATCATTTTCTCCTAGTATTGGTGAAAATGACCCTGAACACTCAGGGCTTACATGTTTTATTTGACTGCATCCCCATGAGAGGATCTTGTATTTGTTGAAAGAGGAAGGTCCAGCTGGGAATGTGAAAACCATCATGTCTCCACTGGGGAGCTGTGACTTAACTATAAAGTTAACTAGACATTAAAATTTTACAACAGAACTGAAAATCTTACCCGACAATCTGCAAGTTTGTAGATTTCTCTCCCACCGGTACTTACTTACTGCACGCCCCTGGAGTCTTTGATAAAGCACAGGAAATGTTCAGCTCACTAAACATATGTCCAATGGCCAAGCTAATTATTAAGTTAATCTGGCATAATTATGTACTTAGCAACTCCCACAAGAAATCAGGAGAAATCGCGTTTTAAACCTTGCACATTTAAAGGATAAACAAAAAATGAAAAGATGTTGTGACAGTTGTGACATTCAAAGAGAGCAAAATGAATGTCAGACACAAGGTTTGGGTGACGAGTCGATGACAGTTATTAACCAAAAAATGTTATATGAGGTCCTAAAAGCTGGAATAGAGATCAGTTTTCAAATCGTAAAAAGCAGCATGCTGTGTTCTGTGAAAATGTGTCACGGAAGAGAAAAGAATATTAAAAGGCAAACAAGGGATACAGTGACAATTGAGGGTGACACTCACAGAGGATGGGAGGAGTTTTGTGGTTAGAAGAGAGAGAGACAGTGGGAGTGAAGGAGGTTTATAGATAATAATATAGGATGAAGTCTGAGTGACATTAATTTTAGAGGTCATTAATATTATGAATAAATGTGTGTGGGTGGTGTGTGTGTAAGAATGAGACCAAATTAGTTGAGGAACGGGTAATGGAGAGTGTGTGTGTGTGTGTGTGTGTGTGCGTGTGCGTGTGCGTGTGTGTGTGTGTGTGTGTGTGTGTGTGTGTGTGTAAGACTAAATTACTTTGGGGAAATTAAAAGATAGTAAAGTAGTGGTTGTGTGTGAGAGAGGGGGCAAGCACGCAGGCCATGCAAGAAGAATAAATTACTTTGTGAAGAGTAGGAGAAAAAAGATAAGTGGTGCAATCAGCCGGAGGTATGAGACAGCATAGTTTTTGGGCTGGGTTTTGGATGGAGCACAGGTAGAAGGATAGAAACCTCAAGTAGATAATGACTAAATAAAAGCTGTGATTTGTAAATGTGAGTATTGTATGAAAAAGCGCACTGCAGGGGAGACAATTTGCTGACTTGAGTGGTAAATGCAAACGGTGTGAGGATGAAGGAAAGAGGAGACAAAATTATTTTGGGGGGGAGATGAGTTGAAGAGCACAGAGAGAGAAAAAGAAGATAAATAGTAGAAGTACCCCAGGCACCTCTGGTGTTGATGACACGCCTTTTATATGTTTTTATGTGAATTAAACATCAATCTTAAGACTGCTCTTTGAATGTTCCTGCAGAGATCTAGATGTTGAAGATGCAGCGTTGTCAGTTACGTTTGTCAAAGCAATTTGTTCCCCCGCATGTCCTAAACCTGAAGCTGCAGTTGTGCTTCTCTAGCAATGCATATAAATGTCTACAAACACAGTTGCACAGTTCAAATCTCAACAAAGCTTTTGAGCTGCACGTCATACAAGCTATCTCAGAAAAGTTGAATTCTGTAGCAACTGGACTTTAGTTTCTTGACGACTTTTTACCCTTCTATTCCAAAGGAGTTTCTCAAGTCTAAACCCAAACAAGTCCAGTAGCTATGGGATTAAACTTTTTTGAGATAACCATGAGCGTTTTGGTATACAGTATGTAATAACAACCTGATAGCTCAGTGGGTTAATCGTCAGACTGGGATGCAGAAGGTAAGTCTGCCAAGTAAAGTAAAGTAATAATTTCACTCACCACTCAAAACGTTTACCTCTGTAGTATAATTGATGTTATTTTGACAGTACAATTAAGAAAAAAAATATCAAGTGAAGTAATAAGAAAGAGAAACAGTGGAGGAGGAGTGTTATGAAGATGGAAAAGTACAATCAGGTCGTCACAAACAAGCAGCTCGTGAAGAAAAATGAAACATCTGAAACATAAAGGGACAATAAAGAGAGAAAAGGATGAGAGAGAATGTGTGTGAGGGCAAAGTTCGTATTTGTCTTAAAGTTGATATAGATAAGAAGTGTTAAAACAATATGTCATGAGATATGTTCAATTAATTCATGACAGAAATGACTACAGTCAAACATCACTATGTCAGATTGCAGACTCATTACACATTTTTCCAGAACTCAAATCAGCCCTGAAGGCACCCCCTTCATGTGGGGGTGTACTGAGGAGAGCACCAAAGAAAGGGGTGAGACTGAGAGAGGGGCGAGACAAGAGGAAGGAGAAGAAGGAAGCAACTGGGAGTGTAGTAGCCTCTAGGGACGTACCATGTGTTGTGGTGGAGGAGGGGGCCGATGGGTGGGAGGAAGGGTGGAGCGAACTAAGATGCCGGGGGAGGTTGAAGGAAGCTGGCTTTGATGAATAAAACATCTGCATGAATGAAGAGTTGATGTGAATGCATTAAGCCAGGCAGAGATGAAGAGAGGGAGGAAAGGTGCAGAGATGTTGGAAAAGGGAGGAAGGAACAGGAGCTTAAGGAAAAAGATGGTGGGAAGGAGGAAAAATGAAGCGGCTAAATGGAAAAAATGTACTTTTACACCATTCGAAGGCTTTAGAGGTTGTTTTTACATTTCTGTGGGTTATATTTTGAATTTATACATTATGATACCTCATTAATGTCTAAATGCTTCATAACAAGTAAAATACCTGATTACAAAACATGCTCATGTATCAAAAGCAGAGGTTGATTTATTGATAATAACTCCAGAGGCCTCCACTGATGCACGGTTATAGGATGTCAGGATATGGAGTATGGCGGACCCAGAAAACACTCAGTCACTCACTTTAATAAGAAGGTAGGTACTAAAGGACAATCTCTCTCAAAGAGGTAAACTCGCTAAACGTGGAAAACGAAAACGTGAAACAGGGTGATTAAACATAGAATTAAATAACCGAGAACAAGGAGAATATAATCCATTAACAAGTTACACAGACTGAAACGTGCGGACGTGCAAAGAACTCAAAATCCCTCCATGAAGGAGGACAGCGAACGCTCGCTACTAACATACATGTCTCTCGAACAAACTGCAGTCAAGTGCAGGCCTAGTACAATAACAAGTGAACACACGGATTACTTTGCACCAGTGGGATGTGTGTGTAATGACCATGTGTGTATTTGTGCAGGGGTGTTATCGTATGACCACACAGGCATTCATTTGTGTGTCTGGATGTGTGCGTCTTCGTTTTGGTATGTCATTAAAAACCCTCTGTGTGTGCGTACACGAAGAGCTGTCTTACTCGTAATCGCTTGACCATCTTGTCCATGTGTCTGAGCAGAATGAGGATGTGCACTTTATAAAAGCAACCCTTTTTTGCGTGCATGGGTGTGTGTGTGTGAAGTGGACGCCTTCACAATGTCTGGGCAAAAGATGGGAATAAAAAGACGATCGCTGAGACAGTCTGAGATAACGTCTGCTCTGCTTTACTTCTAATTACTGTGTGTGTGTGTGTGCGCTGGGTCTTTTTGTCTACACTGTTTTTCTATCTTGGATGTTTGCGTGCATGCATAGGTGTCTGTCTCCCAATATCAATTCATTTCCTGCTCATGATGGGTGTGCGCATACTAAACCAGAATGTGTGTCTGTACTCTGTGTGTGTAGGTGTGTGTTTCTTACTACACGCATAATTCATGAGTGTTAATGTCTATTTATTTATTTTAATATTAATGAGAAGGTCTGTATGGATGAACGGGTGCAAGAGACAAAGGCAGGGACGTCGTGTGTGTGTGTGTGTGTGTGTGTGTGTGTGTTTAATTGGTTCCCTGTAGTGTGCACTTACACAGAAGTATTGGTTCAATGTGAGAGGGGAGCAAGGCTGTGAGAAAGCTGAACAAGGACAGACAGATGTGATCATTTGAAAGTCCTTGGGCTATTGTTATCTGGACGGGGTGTGTGACTGGGTATCTGTGTATGTGTGGTTCGGTGGTGTGGGGGAGTATGTTTGTCCGCCAAAACTGGCAGATGTCTGCTGCCCATTGGCGTGAAGAGAGAGAGGTGGTGAGGGCAAGTAAACTGACTGAGAGCCGGGTGGACAAATAAAGTGAGAGTATGGAGATTATTGATAGATGGAGGAGTTTAGCTATGGTACGAATGACTTGAGTGGCTGTGCTGAGGCGAACAACGCGCGATATACACAGCAAACTACTAAAAATGGAGGCATGTTAAGATTTTAGTGAGCGCAGAGACATGGTCTTGGAAGGAAACAAGGTCAGAATCATGACTCCAATAAAATCCCCCTTCAGAGTTGAATGCTTTTAGTTTTTTTCTCCTCGCGTGGAGGAGGTTGACGGTTACGTCAGGGAGAGATGAAGATCAGAATGCTTTTCCACTTTATACAGCAAACTGTACGGCTCACTGTGGTTTGTGTGTGTCACAGATCATCAGTATCAGAGCGTGTCAAACACTTACAGCTGTCTGTATGACCCGGGCATTTCACTGTGTGTGTGTGTGTGTGTGTGTGTTCACTATAGGACGTGGTTGTGTGTGTGTGTGTGTGTGCGAGGCTGTGATTTGATTTGTCTGTCTATGTCTTGTGTGTGTTATAATATTTGTATCCAAACGACCATGAGAGGACATGACAACGTCAGCGTCTACATGTGTGATTGTGTGTGTGCTCGTTAGGATGTTAAGACCCTCCTGGTGGGCACGTTGGCATCTAAAGGCAGCACAAACACACAATGCCAACAGAGGAGCGATAAAACCCCACAGCCTGGAGGGGACTGACGATGATCTGTGTGTTTGGGACACAGAGTTTGGTTTTACAGGCTGAATGTTTGCGTCTTTTCGCTGGATCAAAAAATCTGCAACACATCTATTGTTAACAGTTGTGTGTTTTGGCTTATTTATTTATTTAGTTGACCGGGTGTGTGTGTGTACGTGCATGGTTTCTATTGTTGTGAGGACATTTTGGCTGGTCCTCGATACTTAAAATAGCTTTTAGAGAGTTAGGACTAGGGTCGGGCTCCTGCTGGTTCTCTCTTCTTCCTGATCCACTTTGTTCTTTAAAGGAACAGGGATTTTATTCTGATGTTAATATTAATGGTAATGAGGACGCAAGTGATAAACAGGCAACAGTTTGCAGAACATTTTTATTATAACTTTTACATTCACTTGCTCCCAGGTTTGTAATGTGCTTCTGTTCTGAACGTTAAACAAGGGGCTATGAAACTGACAGTAACTTGTCAGACACTTGGTTTCATCGTTACACCTTCATACAGACATTTTTTAAAGAGTCTTCATGGGTAATGTCCCATATATATACTAATCCACTTCTCTAACCATATCCAGCATTACAGCGCCCAGCGTTATTCATGTGATCATTGTTTGATCGATGCATGGAGAACAGGGAGCTGGTTTTATGGTCCAGGTTCCAGCTAGGGTGAATTTAAGGTCACACATTAAGTGTGATGGTCAAGGTTAAAAAACGGCTACTGAATGCATCATATCAGTGAGTGTCCTAACAATTACAGAAAGATCAGCTGTGTGTGTGTGTGTGTGTGTGTGTGTGTTTGGAGCCGTCAGCAGGTTCTAAAGTGGTTCCTCAAGGAGCCATCTGTCTTAAGGCTAGTTTCAAACCCTGTCTACTCCGCTTATATGAAGGGCGCTGGGTGTGGGTGTTTTTGTCTGCAACTGCTAAATATCAGACTGTGTGTGTGTGTGTGTGTCTGAATATGCTCAAGGAAAGGTGCAAGCAAACCAAAAACGCATACACCTACATACTTTTGTGTGTGTGTGGGTGTTAATGCCTCCCGAGACTCTGCAGACTGGCGCTTGTTTGACTGGCAGCTAAATCTGTGTTTATTCTCGCCTGTAGATTTGTTTTTTGTCTTCCACACACTTCTAAAGCATCAAAATGGCAGTTGGCAGGGAGACACTTTTCCCCCTTTTCTCCTGTGTACACTCAGTTACGATTGTTGTACACAGACGATCTTTGCTGTCATGTCTATTTTAAATGTTTTTTCATGTTAGTGATGATGAAGGTGAGTCCTCTGTAGATTAAGTTGCTGTAACTCCTGCTCCTCAGGAATCAGCTCCCTGCTGTCTAATCAGGAATTAATTTACATCCAAAGCAACTGGTGAATGCAGTTCACGGCTTGACAGAAAAGCAAACCTGTCCTGCAGTACTTCTTCTGTTAGGCTGTTGACAGGAGGAAAGAGCTGCTGCCTTATAGATTTCAAGAACCTTTTGTTAAGTAGCCTCCATCAAAACCAGAGGACTCCCAAGTGATACCACACAACCTTTGCTGAGCATAGATCCTCAAAGCAGCGGTGACTGTGGGTAGCTGATTGCATTTCTGTATAAATGCATTCCTTCCTTATGAAACATCTCTGCTGTGTTTTTATGGAGCCTGACAGTTGTCAGTCTTGTTTTACCACAGTTTCAAGGTAATTTGACAATTAGCGACTGTGTGATCTTGAGGCCACAGAGGTGGACGGCAACTTCTGGACATGGACACATGGACATATTTAATAGCACATTTAATAAGCTAATGATGCTGTATAAACAGCAATCCTCATTACATTGGTGTCGTTGTTTGACCAAGTCTCCAATATGTAATGAAAATAATAATTTCCATTATTCTGGGTGCTGTGAAACTAAAATGTTTCTTTTATTTTTTCACAGGTGACCGCTGTGAGTTAGACCGGCGGCAGGGCAGGTGTGTGCCAGGTGTGTGCCGTAATGGGGGGACCTGTCGGGAGCTTTCAGGCGGGGGTTTCCGTTGTGAGTGTCCTGCAGGAGGTTACGAGCATCCATACTGCACCGTCACTGCTCGGTCCTTCCCGCCCAAATCTTTTGTCATGTTTCGTGGTCTTAGACAGAGATTTCACCTCTCAATGTCATTAAGGTGAGTAAACTAAGTCATTTGAAAGTTTCAAATTCTTATATCTTCCATGTTTTATCTGTTTTTGCACTTGTGTCTTCCTCCCTTCCCGGCTGTGAGTTCATATGACTCCACTCAGACGGAGATCCATAACCACTCCTCTTTGATTCCCTCTTACAGTCTGCCCTCTTTGCTTTAATCTATTTATTTAATCTCTGTCTCAGAAATCGATCCTATTATTCATGCTTCCTCTCTCACCTTCATTCCACCACTCTCTTCGATGAAGGAAGGAAGGGTGGTTTCTTCTTTCCTTCCTCTTTCATCTGTCCATTTGCAGGTTTCTGTTCTTCTTTGCTTTCACTCTTTCCACTCTCTTTTCTTACGTTACACCTTGTCACCTTTGCATTGTGGTCTTTCAGTTGTGTGTCACCAACCTCTCCAATGACAAATGCAGTGTTTCTGAGTGACCTAATGCTGTGTCAGAGAAGCACGAGCACTCTATTTTGGCCAGAATCTCAGTAATCCTCAGATACCAGCTTAGCCTTAAAACAGACCTTTGTTAATTTTACGTGTCTAATTTAAAGTATGTAATGAATTGATTACTATAATCAATATAAAGTCGTTTCAGCTCCACCTGCTGCTCTAACTAGCCTTAGCTGCTAACCTTGTTCTGTTTGAAATGTTAATGCCACTGTCTCCTTACTCTGTCCTTTGCTCACCCGTCCTCTCTTGACCTACAGATTGGCTGTCCATGACAGATCTAAAGTGGTCCTTAAGATAGGTCAGGCAGGATTATGGGATGGTTACTATGGGTTATGTCCTCCTATGATAGTTGCTAAGGTTACATCACCCATGGGGTTGTTGCTAGGTTGATGGAGCGGTTGCTATCAGATATTGTGGTCATGACTTTCTCACCCATTGTGCATTGTTGGAAAGTAAAGGCACCATTTGTTCCATTGATTTGTGATCCCCAGCTGAGTAATGACAGTCACATTTGGCTTTGCTTCGGGTTCCATTTATGAACATTTGCTAGGTTTGTGGTTAAATGTCTCCCCTGGGTACAACTGTGATGTTGGCAAATGTGGGTAATAGTGGTAGTTTTTTTAATCGGAAACTTTTAGAAGGGATTCTTTGACATAGCAAGCAACGTTTTCCTTCCTTTCTAGCGCTAGATAAAGTGTATTTAAGGAAAGCAGGGATGTTGCTGGTCTTTTTTAACACCTACCGCTCCACATTAAATGCTGGGTAAAGTTTTCTACAGGTTATTGTATGGTGACTGATTTGGTGACTGTAGATACGCTTTACGCTCAGTCCTCTTTCCCTTGATGTCAGTGTTTTAAATGTTTGCTTCACTGCTTGGTCTGATTCACACATCAGGGCCAAATTGGACTTACCGGTATTATACTATATACATAATACTTCATTATACTACCATTATTCATCAGTCTATCATCATCAGTCACTCACTCTCTCCCACAGCACTTTATTTCTCCACTGGTCAGAGGCATGATACTTTCAGGTTGTCTGTCCATACGGCCACCAGATTTTGGTTTATATAAGGAACACTTTGAATTTAGCCACAGGTCAAGGGTCGAGGTCACCGTTACCTCTGTAATGCCGTGATGGGCCTGCATGTAAAATCCATGCTAAAATGCAGAAACGTCGTAGAATGAGTCTGGACAGGTGTGTGTGGTTTGTGTAAGTGCACGACTGCAATGCAGTCACTCTATTTCCGGTTGTAGTCCTGTAACAGTTGCTGCAGTTGTAACTCTGCCTGAGAAAGCACAAATAATAAGGCTTTATTGTGAAACACGCGAAAAGTCATTTGATAGCTGCAGGTTTATTTTTGACATTCACAAATAACAAAGGAGGCTAATGTGACGGCCTGTGATCAATGAGATCAATGACGCCTGTGACGGCCTCATTGATCTCTAGCAGATTTTTTGGCCAAGGATGTAAAATGCAGATACATAGTGTAACTTTGTAAGAATATTGAATAGAAATTATGTTTTTAAGGACTTAAATTTAAACCAGATGTCTAATATCTTTTAAATACCTTTGAACCAAATGCAGAGAAATCAAGGGTGTAACTTACTGCGCCAGGGAGTGTTACATATAAAGTTTTACGCTAATATCAATCAGTAATTAATACCCTTGATTTTCTTACAGTACACACATTTCACATTTCCTATATGCTAGTATTAACTTGGAACATTTTATTTTATTTCCAAACGATCAGAAGATGAGCAGTTGTTATGCAAATGTTCCTTAGTGGGAAACTTTCTGTGTCTTGTTGCCAGGAGAGATTTTAATAGGTACTGTGCTGTACTATCAACTCCAGGTTGTGTAAACATGGCAGCCTTGACCTCTTCAGGTCTCCATGCTCTTGCTGAGTAACTATATTATAACTACCATTATACAGTAACGTTCTGTATATGTAAATGTCATCGTGTGTGTCACCTTGAACAGCTTGAAGGTGTGGATGTATTGAGAAATATTGTTTGATAACTATGGTACCGTCTGAAGGTCTGATCTCAAACACTACAAATGTGTTAATGCAATATTGATATTTTCAGGACGTACTCATAGTGCTCAGTATATTCATCAAACTGTCTGCTTGCATTCTGTAGTTTTGCCACCATGGAGAACAGTGGTCTTCTTCTCTATAACGGACGCTTCAATGAGAAACACGATTTCATCGCTTTGGAGATCCAGGAAGGACAAGTGGTCTTCAAATATTCCACAGGTGCTGAACTGTTTGTGTGTTGATGTGCTGATGTGCTCTGGTATTTCTGTGTTTTATAGGGACATATATTTCCAGCTCATAATCTGGATCAGATTATTGCGCAGAGGCTTTAGATGTTACTCGTTTGATACACCCTGTACCTATTCGACTTATTACCTGCTTATGTTTTGATGCGAACGTCATCTCTGCAGGTGAATCGTCCACCCAGGTGAGTCCGTTCCTGCCCGGCGGTGTGAGTGATGGAAATTGGCATACAGTTCACATCCACTACTACAACAAGGTGAATACATTTAGATTTTTCATCATCATACCTGTTGCATTACTGATGTCACTTTGAGTTGTCTTTGGAAGTATTTTTGTTGTGAGAGAAAATTTCACTTAAATAGTTTTTCAGCCATCAACGCCGACAACGCTCTTTGAATTGAGCTGAGGTGTTTGTGTGTGCATTATGTGGGTGTCTGCTTGTCACCGTTTTATTCATGCATATTCGCCACATATTTCTTTTAATTTTTTTCATGTTTTTCATTTTCCTCAGCCAGCTACACGCTATGTGAGTATGAGTGTGTCAGGGTGCACATACACTTCTGTCTTTCTTTCTGTCCTTTTTCTTTCTATCTTTCTTAATGTCTTTCTTTCTTTCTTAATGTCTTTCTTCCTATCTGTCTTTTTCTCCTTTTTCCTTCTGTCTTTTTTCACCAGCAGACAGTTAGTGAAGTGTGACTGTGTCTGCTGTTACTCCACTGTTTTCTTACCCATCTACAGTGTCTGTTGTTGTCTTACTAACCCAATTTTCCTCTTTTCGTTCTAACATAATGTGCAGTAGCAGCGTAGTTACTGAATATAGTCTGATGTGATGGAACTCTTATAGTATTATCTGCTGCATGTTGTCTCCTGTCATGGTGGCTCTTATTTTCAGTCTCTTCTAACATTCAATCATGTGTATTTGTGTTTTCAGCCCAAGCGCAGCATGAGTGGCGAGGCCCAGGGTCCATCCGATGAAAAGATTGCTGTGGTGAGCGTTGACGACTGCGATACAGCCTTGTCTCTCCGCTTTGGTACGCAGCTGGGAAATTACAGCTGTGCTGCACAGGGCAAACAGACCAGCAACAAGAAGTGAGCTTTTCTTTTTTCTTTTTACTGTAGCTGTCTGAAAGTTTTCAACTTGACACTTAGAAACTACAGTAGTGACATGGATATTAATTAGTAATTTGGAAAACAAATCAAATTGAGAATTCATCTCATACATTCAGTAATCTCACTGAAAGATCTGTAGCACACAGTGAAACCCTGTCAGAATTATTACAGGTAATATGTGGACGTTATTTATAGAGCATTTAGAAAGAAGTACTCAACTCCATTATGTGGTATTTATTGCATATCATGTATTACCTCTGCCTTTGAAGGCATATTTCCCAGCAGCTTCTCACGTTGATATAATGACGAGCTCCTAGATATTATGGGTCTTCTGCCCCAAGATGCTTTATTGATCCCCTATAGTTGATTGGACAGCAGCTAGACCTGTGTCTGCGCTACTACTCGCTCACCCTTGGGTTCGAAGACGACTGCTCTACCCACTGAGCCGCCCTCAAGTAGCAGTGTGTGCATGCAAACGTCGCACAGAGAAAATGATCACATTGGATTTTAGTTTCTAAGATGATCAGTTCCACAAAGTCAGAATTCCACATTGTCAGTATGACTTACGTAAAAAGGCTTAAACGATCACTGTTTAGCAATGAAAAGCAGGTGTAACACATGATTTAATGCAAATTTAAGCAGCATAATCTTTTAAAAATGCTGCTAAGCCTTCGGCTGGTGCTGCTGCCGTCGGAGGGATTTTCAGGGGTTGTCAGATCAGGGTGATGAGGTGACTGTAGAGGAAATCTTTGGGGACCTCTAATGAGGCTTGGCTGTTTAACATCATCATGCTCCTTCATGTCTGTCTGTATCTGGTCTTGTTACGCGTTGCACGCTGAATCTGCCTGCTGTTAATGTTCTTCACTTTTCATTACTCCCTGCTTGTCCGTCTCTCTCTCTGCCTCTTTCGCACATCTTCTCCTCGCACATACCATCAAAACATTCAGTCGGACACCTTCAGAGACACTGTCTGTGTCTGTTCTGCCTGACCTCGTCAATATTTTGTCGTCAGCTCTACTTGAGGTGTGTCTCTACCGAGCGAAATATCTGTGTGTGCATCATAAATTGTGTCTCGTACCACACAGTATGCATACACACATGCACAAAGAGCAGCCTGTCATGGAGTTGATGCCTCTGGAAGCTGTAATCACGTTGCCTGTGTTCTGTCAGCACTAAGTGAGGCTGAGAGAGGAGAAGACAGATCAGAGAGGACGGCCGAAGACTAACGCTTCAGCACTCGTCTTCCTGCGCGCTCTCTGTTTCTCCGTCTACAGCTCGCCCTCCTCTTACTCAGTCTCCACATCCTGTCTTAACGACGCTCTTTGTTGATATTTGCTGTAACTCGCGTTTAAGCTCCTGTTTGTTTGACTCAGACTACTTTTGTCTCTCTGGCTCCCTTCAAATCATATTTCACAAGCGTCTATTGGCTCGACGTGTGGCATGTGTCGCCAGAGTGATCTAAAAACAAAAACCTCTACTCACACGGGAAGAAAAAAAGGATAATGCTGTTAGAGTGACAATTGTTCTTGTTCTTTCTACGTGTATCTCACTCATATTTGCTGTCCTCGAAGTCTTCCTCCCCATTTTTGCTTTCCTTCCGCTCTCAACCTGTTTTGCATCGGTCTTGTCAGACGCCTTTATGCTAATTTTTTCTTGATAATTGCTGTAACTCACACTTAATCTCTTGTTTGTTCATCTTCACCAGCTGCCACGACATGTCCCTTCTCTCTTTGCTGTATTTTTATATTTTCTCATTGACATCCCCTCACATCCACCTTTTTTATTGCTGCGTTCTGTCTATTTTCTGTCTTGTCGTGCACCTTTTACCTCGTCTCTCTCTGTTATTTGCTGTAACATATATTTAATCTTTGTTTTGTTCATCTGTCTCTTTGTGTATTTTTCTTGCACATTTTCAATTTCGCTCCCTTTTCTCCTGCTGTTTTTTACCAAACATCCACTCAAACATTATTCTCTGATTCCTTTAACATCTACCTCTGATCACATATAACCTCTGGGGTTTTAATCCCTCTTAGCCTCTTTTTGTGTTTTTCCCTTTCTTACACCTTCCTTCATCCCTCTTCTTCCTCCTTCCCTCAGTCTTTTTCCGATAATCCTCTATTTCTTCCTTCACCTCCTTTCCTCTGCTTCTTATTTACTCTTGCTCTTAATCCCGTTTTAGATCTCTGGACCTTACTGGTCCTTTATTTCTCGGCGGAGTTCCCAATGTACCAGACAACTTCCCGTTTGGCACCAGGGAGTTTATTGGCTGTATAAAGGAGCTGCACATTGACAGCAAGCCGCTGGACCTGGCTGGATTTATTGCAAACAATGGAACGATTCCCGGTGAGCACTGCTCACAACATCAATGATGACACATTTATAACATTTGGAATTTTGGAAAGTTTGAGTGTAATTATGCAGACGTACGACCGACTTAGCCTCATGATTTATTACCTAATCAATGCAATGTTTAAACACCCAACATGGTGTTTTGTGTGTGTGTGTGTGTGTGTGGTATATTTTTGGATGCTCTTTTCCTTCCCATAGGCTGCAGTGCTAAGCATCCCTTTTGTAAGTCCAACCCCTGTCAGAACGGAGGGACCTGCAGGGTGAGCTGGGAGACTTTCTCCTGCGACTGTCCCTTGGGGTATGGAGGGAAGGACTGCAGCCACGGTGAGAGGCTCTATGAGTTTATTTCTATCCTAGACCGAGCAGTTCACGTTTTTACCCATGCTGCCGCTTTGGTATGATTGTCAATAACAGCTGAGACCATGACTGAGATAATTGGTCTAGTGTCAGTGACAATGAGATGGATCATGTGTTTGAAATGCAGCAAAGCCACTCTGATCTTCTGTGGCCTTTATTTGTTGAGGCTAATTATGCTAATGCCTCATTAATTTCTGAATAATTACAGATGGCAACTTGCTCGGGAATACCTTTAAATGTGTTTGCCTGTGTGTTATGTGCACACTGGCTAAATTACAGAAATAAGCAGTGTGAATGCTGTAATGCTTCGCTGTCATTCATTCATTCATGTCAGTTTGCAATCTAGCATTTTGTGTTTCTTATTTTGTGCCCAGTCACCAGCATATGAGTTAAAATGAAAGTATAGGTGGGTGGGTTTCACCCTCTGACCTTTGAGGAAAGGAAAAGGAGGAAATAGATTAGTGCCGTTACGGCAGCATGACACACTAAGACTAACAGACTAATGGTGTCATTAAATGCGACTACATTTAATGTGAGCTTTCCTTTTCTTCCTCTGAATCACTGGACCTCGATAAACCCCTACACATCCGTGGACCTTCTGTAGCTCAGGTGGAATCAAGATGACAGTTTTTTTATCTGCTGTCATGTCTTGACTGTGAGCACAGATGGTCGAACCTGTGGGGAAATCATGTGGCAAAGGAAGCTTGCTGGGTGAAATGAAGCTGTTTTTGTGGTCTCAAAGAAAGATCTTCCCTTGTTGTGAGATTGTGCTTGTATGCCGCTCAGTGTGACACCACAATATCCTTATCGTCATGCTGTGAAAATCAGCCAGTGACGTGAAGGCAGGATGTGAAGCAATAAGTCTTTGAATCATTCATAAATCTGCAGCGCCACCTCCTACAGCTGCCCAAATAAGTTGGTGTTCCTAAACAGTAGAATTTAAAAAACCACAACTATTTACTTGTGTATTTATGACGAGGTCAAAACCAAACCCATAGGTCCCAAAGGTGCTGGACAAAAATACACACGTACAGTGTGTACAGAAAACTCGATGAACTGCGTCCTCTCCCTCTCTCACCTTTCACCTCAGTAATGCCACACCCTCACCGCTTCCTGGGTAACAGCGCCCTCTGGTGGGACCTGAAGAACGACGTCACCATCTCCACGCCCTGGTACCTTGGCCTGGTGTTCCGAACCAGAGCACGGGACGGGATGTTGCTGCAGGCCCAGGCCGGCCAGTACACCAGCCTCCTGTTTCAGGTAGAAACACGCAGACAGAAACACGCAGCCGTTCGTTTTTCTTACGTATTAATCATGACTAACTTCTAAATAACTCTAGGGACAATGGCATTTCAAAACAAGTCCGCAAACCTGCTGATTTCTCTCTTTCTCTGGTTGGAGATGTTTTCTTTTTGGCTCTTCTAAAGAGAACTTATTTATTTTTTTCACTTTTACCTGAATAAGCTCAAACTCTGAAACTACGCTATAACATACATATAAACTGCAAATCCATCTCCGTCTTCTCTTTTGTACATAGCAAAGTATCAGTAGTTTTAATTATTGCTGCACATTATTAGCTAAATCCTGTTAGCTGTCACTTAATATAAAAATCCTGTGTGGGCTGCTAAATGTGGCAGTAGAATTCGTGTTGATTATGGGAATTATACTATACTATTATACTATATTAAAGCATTAGCTAACCTTTATTAAAGACAAAAATCTCAAATGTTTTTCCATTTCCATTTGCTACATTCAAAGAGAGCACTGAATAAGCAGCATTGTTGGCAGGAGTGCAGCCAAGAAGTTGGATTTCACACTCCCACACACACACACACACACACAGCATCAACGTCGCAGTCTCCTCTTATCTACAGGTTATTTTATTCCTTTACCGTTTTCAAAGCGACTCATGTTCCTATGCTCTCCCTCTTTTTCTCTGATTTTTCTCATTGTGTGTGTGCATATGCTCGTGTTTCTTCTTCACTTTCAGGTGATAAGTGGTCAGCTGGTGTTCTCTGTGACCCGGGGTTCGACCAGACCAGTGCGTTTGAGGTTGGATCAGGTTCAGGTGGCAGATGGACAGTGGCACGACCTCCAGCTGGAGCTGCGAGACGTTCACAGTGGCCGTGAGACACGCTACGTCGCAACATTGCGGCTTGACTTTGGACTCTATCAGGTAATACATACATGTGATGCGGGTTATAAGGACAGAATTAATGTTAAAGAATAATTACACAGTTTACATTTCATCATTCTGCTTAATGAATAATTTTTCTAAAACCAAGTAAAAACCATATCCTGATGGGTTTTTTTAATAGCATACCATAGTTAATCCAAATTAGCAGACACAGTTTTTTTCCTGCTCAAATCTTTGAATTAGGGACTGCTGACTGCCATTTAATTTCCTTGTGTGTGTGAACACTGTCTTGTATGGTGACAAAACAGCCGGTGATTGTTGTCTCCCAATGTGCATATACACAAGAGTTCACAACACACGCACAGACTTTCTAAACACGACTTAAATCTGTCAAATGTGGACTGCTAATCGATATTCTGCATGAATGTGCTAAAGGAGCTTATTTGTTATGCCGAGTTGGTAAGTTTTTGGTAATATTTCAAAATTGAAATACGTGAGCAGCAACATTTTTGTTCACTTGGCTTGCATCGCCACACTTTGGTCAATTGCCAGATCTCCTTCGTCCTTCCTTTGTACATTTTGTCTTGTTGTCTGTCAGGGGATGTTCACGGACCGTACAGAGTGTAGGTCACTTGCATGTCATAAGCGCCTAAGGGTCTATGCTCTAGCAAACAAGGAAGCCACCCCCACCCCTGGCGCTGCCAACGAAACGTGCACCTCATGGAAAAGTGTGTGTAAATTATCTACCAGCACATCGTGTCATTTTGCAACACACCAAGCCATTCTTCAAAATGAATTAAGTAACTCACTGACTAAATGATGCTGAAAACCCTTTTTAAAATATGAAATTATTAAACATTGACGCTGATAATTAAACAGCAATTATGTCTGACATGTTTTGGCATGTGTGTAGCTTCAGCCAGATTATATTTTATCATCTTCCACTGCTTCTGGAAGGATGATAAATAGGGCTCATTGATTCTGTTTTTATGGCTGTTGTGAACTAAATTACTTGTCAGCATTGCTTCACTGCACTGACAAAGTTATCAGCTGAGAACTTCTCACCATTATCTTTTATTTAATAAAGTCTTGTGTTCAGTGTGTAGCTGCTAAACTGCTCTCCTGACCTGACTCTGATTAATAAAATACTAAAGTCATTCCTTTTTTTTTTGATTTAAAAAAAAATCAATAGAGTCAGAAAAGCATCTTCTTCAAGTATGAAATACTCTTTCTAGCTTATACCTTTTTTGGTGTAACCCAGGGGTCACCAACTTATCTCTTTCGTTGTGATTCATTTTTATGCTGTGTCATTACTGAGGTCAAACCATGGTATTCAAATGTGCTCTTTGCGTATATTTTTCCAGGTCTTCAGTTCACATAAAGCTATTAATAATATTAATCTTTGCCCGTCCTGTTTGTGTATTGTGTAAATCCCTCCGTACTCACTCCCACTTTCTCGCCGTATTAGGGAACAGTGATAGTTGGAAATGAGATTCATGGTCTGAAGGTGAAACATCTGCACGTGGGAGGAGTTCTGGGCTCGGGAGAGGTTCAGAATGGAATAAGGGCGTGCATACAGGTGAGGATGGAGGGAGGGAATTTTTAATGTTGGTGGACCAGAGGAGGAAAGGATTATCTTAAAACTGCTCTCCCTCTCTGCTTCTGTAGGGCGTTCGGTTGGGTGTAAGGCCTGATGCCCCTCCCCTGCCCCACCCTTCAAAAGCCGTCAAAGTGGAGACCGGCTGCAATGTTGGCAACCCCTGTGTGTCGTCTCCTTGCCCTGCCCACAGCCGCTGTTTTGACCAGTGGGAGCGACACACCTGTGCCTGTGAACCTGGTGAGTGAACAGAAAGATTATTTTTTAAAGCTGTGGATGAAGGGATGCACAAAGCTCACTGATGTCCAGCCAGTTTCAGAGATGGGATTAATGACTCATGCTTGCATTTCTGTAACTACATTTTGAAATAATAGGAGAAATTGTATAGTTTCTCTTGTCCAATGATGGGATTGGCTCCAGACCCACATAATCCTCGAGGATAAGTGGGTCTGGCTAACAGAAGTATGAATGCTGTTGTTAGTCTATGAAGCTGCTCGCTCCTGCAGTGCACGTCTCATTCTGTGTGTCAAGGAATTGAACACAAGTTGGTCACGAGTATGGTAATACTTACACTGGTAATGTTTCCTATAGTATATTTATATACTGTTATGGCCAAGCTCAAATATCGAGAGATACCATTATGTTGCAGTATGAATGTGGAGGCTGAACAGAGCTGCAGCAGCAGTCGTTCAGTGGCGTTCAACACAAACAATTCCTTTTCAGCCTCAAAATGATCAGATAACACGAGAAAAACAAAGAAATTATAAATATTTATAAAGACCAAACGAAGAGCAAAAGCAAACGGAATGCAGCACACATGCTTTATAACTTTTGCATTCAGTATGCGCACTGCCACAGTTGAGTTTGTGTGCTTCTGTCTTCTGCAAAAAGCGTATTTAGCCTTCTGATCTTCTGATTCCAAAATCTGATCAATAATTAATGTCTTAAATCATTTATTTGAAACATTCAGGTTGAATCTAAATAGTTTTTTTTCTAATGTAAATGCAAAAAGTTTATTGAATAAAACAAGCTATTTTAAGATTATGATTTTTAATTATGGTCTAATTATGGTCTCACTGATCTGACGGAACAATTTATCAGTTTATTGATTTACATACTTGGAGCTAATGACACACATGCATCTGATTTTATTTTGAGATGCCCAATAATCTGCTAAATAAACTAACCAAGTGGCACATCAAAGAGCGATGTTCCAAATCAGTCAAGCTGAATAAATTAAATTAATTACATGTATGCTGAATTCTGTACCAGGAAAATTTTTCATGCCCTGACCACCGATGAACTGTATGTGTAGAACATAGGTGTGAGAGGAGACGGTGAAAGAAGTCGATTAGAGAGTGACTCTGAGAGAAAAAAAGGGAATAATTATGATGCATATGTGTCTGCCAGTGCTCTAACTGGGTTAAAGAGATATTTGGGAATGCATAATGAGTTCTCATCCACCTGAGACTGAGAGACTGCAGGCTAACTTACAAAATCTCCTTAGTCAGGTGAATATAATGAGGCAGAATTAATGTGCAACCTGGTTAAAAGAGAAGTAGGGGAAGAGAGAGAAGAGTAAACATATATGGCATAAGGAGATGTAGGGAGAGAAAGAAGGGGAAGAGAACAAAAGAAAGATGAAAAGAAGGCAGAGGAGGAACAGAGAGAATTAAGTGTTAATTAATAATGAAGAGAGAGAGAGGCTGGCGACAGAAATAGAGTAAAATAAACACTAAATGTTTTGAGGCAAGTGGAAAAAGAGAAGAAAGAAGGCATCAAGAAGTCAAATCAAACAGCCTGAAAACACTGGTGACACGTTTGGGAATAAATCCACACACCACTGGCATATATGTACATAGAGGCACACAAATCATAGAAATGAGAGGAAATTAAGATGACAGACGCTCACACACAACAGAGAAAGAATAGAAAAGTGAAAGAGAGGATGAAGAGTATTTGATTTTACTTTGGAGCATAATAATAGCCACTGATGCAACAGCTATAGTTTATTTCTATGGATATTTATTAAGCAGGCAAGACCTTACAACACAGTCAGATGATTAAAGGAGATTATTTATATATATGATTAAAGGAGAGACTGAAAAGCACATTAAGAGGAAAAAAACATGAAAGACAAAGTGACAAGGCGAAGTTCTACTTTTTCACATTCGTTTCTGAACTTATTAATAAGCTTTTGCCTATTTCTTGTTGTCATCCAAACTTTTTGATTATAAAACCGTATAAAAAGTTTCTTCCGGCGCTTAAATGTTCCTTCTCTTTAAGTGCGGGTTAATTTATGCGAAATGGTCATTACAAGCTAAATGTTTGACAGTGTACAGCTGTACACATGTACAGCTCATGTACACTAACACTATCCACCCCTCCCTAAATACACGCTATGCAAGAGCTGCTACAACAGAAAGGGAAGAAAGTACAACTAAAAGGGAAGTTGTCCAAGAAAGAAAAGTTGGAAAATGAAAGCACAAACTTTGTAAAGGTGGAGTGGAGTGGAAGAGAGTGTGTTACATGAAGGATATAGTTTGTTAAAGTAGGAGAGCCTCGGGGCTACTAGCAGCATGGGAGAGGAAGCAGAGAGGCACTGCCATCCCTGTAGCATCCTGCTCTAGCCTGCAGCTAATGCTAACACTTTGACTTGTAGCATGGACCGCACACTGAGAGAGGAAACACACACACACACACGCATTCACTCAGTGCTTATCCGCAGACTTATTTACTGTAAACACACACACACACACACACAGAGAAACACACCCTCTCGGTTTCATTATCATTACTTTTCACTGGCGCAATGAGCATTAAAAATGCAAAGTGTTTTACAATGAATGTTGCTGAGAGACAAATCAAAGTTTAATAAAAGCAGAGAGAGAGAAAAAGAAAAGAGAGAGGTGCACTCTGAATAATTCCCTTTCATGAGTGTGTGTGTTTGTGTTTCTTGGCCCTGTGATGAAACCAGCCCAATTGTTTTCTGCATCTGATTGCACCTGTGATTCATGCAGTACAGAATCCTAGTCCTAGTCCTATCCTACTATATTTATCTCTCAAATGCAATGATTTACTGTACGGAGGAGCTTGCTTTTTGTCCCCACAACGTGAGCACCACACACACTCACACACACAGAGTCAAGGTTCTGCATGACAGAGCGCACAAACATGTCTGCCTGTGTGTGTTTGTGTGTGACAGCGCGCTGCCAGTTGCTGCAGGCTGATTCACTGCAGTGTAAAACTGAATATAATATGATAAATTGCAGCCATGTTGATTTATGTCCACTTGGGTTCCCTTAGCTGTTTAAAAAACCACGATCACATTTAGAAAACATATGTTCTGGGTTTGTGAACCAGAATTCTCATAACTGCTTTTACTGCCTTAATGAGTCATTTATCAGTGTTTCCTGCTTCTGTTGATGTTGTTTTCAACCGCCCAAAATAGCATGTGAAAACAACAAATGCCACGATAAAGATTTCCTCAAATGAGGTTTGTCAGAAAAGTGCATTTTGCAAGATTGTTTTTGAGCGAGCTTTGCAGCTGTAGCTTGTGCCACTTGTATCCCCTGGGAGAAATTCATGAGCTTCATTTCCTGTGTTCCAATTTACAGTAGATGCAAGATCCTTAAGGTGCTGAAGCAGAGCAAAGTTGTTCCGTGTGAAAAATGATTCCTCGCCTAGGAATGTGATTTATTAATCAGTTTTGAGATCAAACTCAGAAAGGTACCTGCATTTGATGCTTTTGTAGAGCTGAATAAAGGGTAAAGCCTAAAAGGAAACACTTCATTTGAAGCGTCAGCTGCTTGTACAAAGGACTTTTTTTTAATCTAACTGACGTTCTGCAAATCTTAGGTCTTTGTTGACGCTCTAAAATACATTATTAACTGTCATCACAGCAAAAAGACCATTCTTTTCTGCCTACAAACTTTTGTCTCCACCAACTCCTGATAAAAATGTCTAGCTGGATGTTCCAGGACTTTGCTTGTCTCTCAAAACTGAGAGAGTGGTACAGAAAAGGCTCAAAGACTGTGTACACTTGGTAGGACGATAATTCTGCCGCTGTGAGTCGATGCTTTCACGTGACAGAACAGGCCATTTTATTCAGTTGCCAGTGTTATGTCTTTTTTTTACCTACTGTACATACTTTTATTGGATATTTCTGACACCCACTGTCTTTTCACTGTCAGACATAAGAGACACTCAGCAGGTGGATGGATGGTTCAGCGAGGAGCGGGAGCATCTGTCTCTTTCCTCATTATAATCTCGTACCGTAAACTATCTAAAGTCAGTAGAGAAGCTCTGAGCCACACTGGATGTGTGCGTGCAGCTCAAAAGCCCTAACTTTTCAAGGTCCTGGACCCTGACTGTGAAAGACCAAAAACACACGCACACACACACACACAGTAATTAACAACTCTTTGTTCCTACAGATTCATGCCTCTTTCGTGTTGTTGTGACAAGGCCAGTGTCATAAGTGTCTGAAAACAACCAAGGCTGCTGTCGCCTCTTCTTAGTCAGTTGCCATGGTGAAAGAGTAAAGATGTACAGCGCCGATAGTAGACAGCTGTGTGTGTGTGTGTGTGTGTGTGTGTGTGTGTGTGTGTGTTAGACAAAGCAGCAGACGTGGAGAATGTCAGTCGGAGATGGAGAGTGAAGGATAATGAACAAACATTTTGTGTGTGGGTAAAACGATAATGATACCTGTGTGTTTTATGTGCAACAAATAATTTGAAAGTGAACAATAGCTGTGATTATCTTCTGTTTGTATTGATAAGTGAGACACTTTCAAGCACAATGAAGAGAGCGAGGCAGATGAAATGGAAAAAGATGTATGAATATGTGTATGAAGGATGCGTAGGTGGAGGTGAGAAGGCAAGGTCAGCGTGTGCGTTTTATTGCAGATTACACTTGTGTGGGTTCATTTCATAAAGACTGAAGTAATCTAGAGAGAGAGAGATTAAAAAATAGTCACTTGTGTGAGTTTTAAGTTGCAGCCAAGGCCACTGGCTTGAAAGCAGAGTGGTTTCTGCGTTTTCATCTTTCATCTACATACAGATCACAGACAGAACCTGTGAGAAGCTGCTCACACTAAAATAAAAAAAAAATCTGTGGTTAGTATTTTTATCAATACCAATATTATTATTTCTAGGCCCATTTCACTGCAGTTTTACATTTTTATGTCATATTTTTATGAGACCTCACAGGCCTATAATCTGTCGAAATGTGAAGAAAGGCTTAAATGATTGTTCCCAGAACACTGGTCTGCAAAATAACCACGACAGCCTGCTGACTCCTGCAGCTTTGGCGGCTATGACTTCCACGTGCTCGCTGCTCCTACAGTTTCAGGAAGGTGTATATGTGGAGTTGTTCATTTTCTTGACTAAATCACATGAAGTCAAACACGAGGAAACAAATATGTTTCAGAGGACTAAGGACGGCAGGAGAGAAGTGAATATATAAGGTGAACCAAACCGGCATCTTGTGTACTTGTATGAGATGCAGATGCACAGCGCAGATGTGAGCATGTTAACCATCACCTGCCTGTTCACAGCTGCAAATTCAGTGTTACTGTATTAATATTCATTATTGGAAAATGTAAGAAGTAATGTGTACTGGTGTAGCTTAGTCCTGTAATATTTCAATCTGAATTATTAATACAAGTATCTCAAAGTGTGAGGGTTTGGGATAGGATGGACCAAAGAATGCACTCGAACACACGAGGCACTGAACTTAAGGCTTACCAACAAAAGAAGCTATAGCTGTATTGAAGGCAAACTAAAAGTCACACTACATGGAGGAAAAAACCAAAAGAGAACCCGGCGAAACAAACTGTAGAGAAAACCAACTAAAACCGTGAGAGCAGGTATGTTCTTTTACAATGAAAAGCAGGTCTGGGTGAAAGACCCTCTTTATTTGTGCTAAATACATCCTGAAGTGTGCGTGGAGCACTCTGCTGTAGTCATTAGATTAAAGGGGGAACCTGTGTGCCGGCCTGTATTACCATATAAGAAGCTGCCGTGTTTGTGTGGAGTGTCTGGGGATTGCATTGAAGTGTATGGCAGCTTTGTTCACCGCGCTGCAGGCTGAAGTGTACTGTGGGAATGCGGATATTATAAATTGTTGTGTTGAAGTAGCTCGTTTACCGATTTTGAAGTGTTCTGACAGATTTCTGTGCCATGATGGCAGAATCGTGGTTTTCTGCTCTGGCTTTCCTTCTGCCTTCATTTGATTGTGTTGCCCTTTGTATTTCACCTGCAATATGCTGCTTCACAGTGTTGATAGCGCTAAAAAGTCATGTAAGGGAGAGGGATCTAAAATATGCTAAATACTGGTGATGGTTTTTTTATGTTCAGCTCTAGACGATAGCTGATATTTTAAAGTTTGGTCGGCAGTGAAAACCTCATAGGTTCAGGTACCCTATTAATCCCCTTGGGGAATTATTTATAGGTCAGCCAGACAGTACATGTCAGTGTTTGATCCAAGGACATGTCAACACGTAGCCAGAAGGAACTCCAAATCTAGTCACTGACCCTGGGGTTCACCCTTTTGAGCTACAGCCACCTTTACAGTGATATGAAACAAGAAGAAGTGTCTGGCATGTGGCTGACTAAACAAAGAGGAAATACAACTTTTACACTCCAGCCAAAAGTACCTGAAGCACTGTTTTCTCTTTCTCCCTCTCCCAGGTTACTACGGTAGAGGCTGCACCGATGCGTGCCATCTGAATCCATGTGAGAATGAGGCTCAGTGCCACAGGAAGCCCAGCTCCTCCCGTGGATACATCTGTGATTGTGGAGACAACCACTACGGGCAGTACTGCCAACACAGGTAAACACACATGTGAACACAATTGACTGAACATCTGCCATCATTACCTGTGAAACGCCAGTAGTGGTTTGACACTGTCCATCGTAGTGTGGACACACGCGCGGTCACTGAGGTTATCTTCGTGGTAAATTGTGTGAGACGAGCGTGAACCTGACCTGACCCCTCGATTTCCTCTTTCCTGCCGATGAAATCCCAGCATTACGTTTATTTCATGAGCTGCTCTGTGAATGTGTGTGTGTGTGTCTTTTAGATGTTTTTGATCTACAGTAGTTTGTGTGTGTGTGTGTGTGTGTGGTTTTCACAAAGACACACATCTCCAGCTGCTGATGAAATGATACTCTTAATTTCCCCTGATGTGTCTCCTTGCTCTCTCTCTCCCCACTGCCTTGTAATTTACCCTCTTTCTTCTTAAACGAATGCACCAAGTTTGGCTCATTAGTCATTTTCTTTGAAAGGCTGTGGGAAGGCACTAAAAACACGTAAGTAATGAGTGTATCCCCATGACTTTTTGCTGCTAGCTGCTGCAAGCTAACACACATTAAACACATTAGTCAGTTAATACATCCACAGGAAGATAATGATATTGATTATGGATTATTTGACTCGTCATCTTAAAAGTGAAAAGCAGTTTCAATTTCAAAAATCCAAATGACCTTTTTTAAAGTTTGTAACGGTAGCTGCTGCCCTGATTTGAACCTCTACAAGCATCTTTAAAATGAAAACATCAATAAATTGAAGCTAATGTGATTAATAATTAGAGTTAATTGATCAGATGTTCAGACAACTAGTGCAGCTTCTTCCTTCCCCTTGTTCAGATGAGGCATGTCGGCATGCAATCCTTTTAAAAAGCCAAAAGCACAGGAGGGAGATATATTCTGATTTATCTGGATAAGATATTCTCTCGGGAGATGTAATAAAAAATCTCTGGAGAAATTCAATTGTAATATTCTATTAAGATCATTGGAATCTCAATTTTCTTTCCTAAACTCCCTGTTAGGAGCAGTAAAGAGGATCTGCATTAACTGTGAGAAGTGCTCATCTCCTCAGTGATCCATTAGGCACTGAGAACAAAAGGGAAGCACATTAAGTGAGATGTGAACAAAGATAATCAAGGCGCCAAGTGACATGCACAATAAAAATCAGTCTTAATCTTGCTCTACTTTTAAAATAAACACACATTTTAACCGAGGATAATAGAAGATGTGTTATTGACGATGCAACTTGTTAAAGATTGGGCATGCAACTTAATTTAGAGTTTGAACATGTTGAAATTAATCTTCTCTGCTCTCCATACTGATTGTACCTGGTTGTGTGTGTGTGTGTGTGTGTGTGTGTGTGTGTGTGTGTGTGTGTGTGTGTGTGTGAGAAGGATTGATCACCAGTGTCCTAGGGGCTGGTGGGGGTCTCCAACCTGTGGACCATGTCACTGTGACACCAACAAGGGCTTCGACCCCGACTGCAACAAGACCAGCGGGCAGTGTCAATGCAAGGTAAACAGAAAATGATCACTGCATGTCTGTTGTGTGTTTAGAAAGTTTATGTCACCTTCACCATAAAAAAATATTTGAGCATTTGAACTTGGAAAAGTAAATTATAAATAGAAAAAGCAGCTGTAGTTACAAAAAGAAGATACAAAAATAGATGCAAACAATAAAAGTATTTGATTAAAACGATTGTGTTTGGTGGTCAAGTCCCAGCAGATGCAGCTGTTCAAAGCTCAGGTAAAGGGTCTAAGTACTGCACAGTAATCATCAGGCTAATCCAGCCATACAAACTACACCAGCCATGATCCTGTGGTGCTCCCTTTAACACTGACATTCTAATGTGTGTGTGTGTGTGTGTGTGTGTGTGCACAGTGTGCATACACACTGTAGCCATAATTAACCCTTTTTTATCAGATATCTTGATCCTAATCTTTAATCTCTAATCCTGGCCCTAAACACACACACACACACACACACGGCACATGGGGCATTTTGAAGCATGTCAATACACTCAACCTCCGCTAGAAATGCAAAGTGGAAAGATTTAGTTTGTTGCTCTTTTCTCTAGAGTGCCCTCTGGCTTCTTGTTCATTTATATAACAATGAAGATTGAAATAAATGTGTTATTGATGCTCACAATGCAGAAATACCTCGTCTGGCTTCCCCTCAGTCATGCGTTGTGTCAAATTCTCATGCATGTTTCCTTCTCATGTTGTTGTCCTTGTATTTATAACGCTGCTTTACCCGTGTCTTTGGGTCATTGTATAAATCTAGCCTTAATGCATGCGGTGATGTAATCGTTGACTATTCTGGATGACTTTGAGCCGCGTGCCCACTTACACGTAATCGGTCCGTGTGTGCCCTCAGGAGTTTCACTACCGTCCACGGGGCTCGGACAGCTGCCTGCCATGTGACTGTTACCCGGTCGGCTCCTTCTCGCGCTCATGTGACCCAGAGACTGGCCAGTGTCAGTGCAGGCCTGGCGTGATTGGACGCCAGTGCAACACATGTGACAACCCCTTTGCTGAGGTCACAAATTCAGGCTGTGAAGGTGAGAATGAGACACAGTTTGTTTTTGTTTTCTCCTAGAATAAAGGGTTAGGGTCAGTCAGCGGGGGAGGATGTGAAGGATTTAATGATGTCTTTGTTTTAGACGTGATTAAACTTTTAATTATGGAAATATGCATCTCACTGTTGCTTTAAAAATTACTCCAGCTTACCCAACAGGGGGCTACATCATTTGTTCATGAATTTCTCATTTTGCATCATCACATCTTAAAACCTCAGATTAGATTTTTTTATTTCAATTCAGAATAAGTTGAGCTAAGATTGTAGGTTAAAGCAACATATTTGCTTTTAACTGGGAGACAGAATTTCCCATTTTATGGAAAATTAGCTTTACTGTGATGGGTGAAACGCCATCATGCAGCTCCTGCAGTAAAGAAGGGACTTTTGTACCATGGTGCCAAGGCTTTCTAACGGTTTCCAAAATTATCTATCACATTTTTTATTTCTTTTAGCAGAGATGGCCCTTGGCAAGTGGTAATCTATAGAAAACTGTGTCTTGTGTGGTGGAAATTCTTTGTGTATGTTTTGTCATTTCTCATACTCTGAAGAATAAAGAATTAGTGTGATCAACAATCTGTTTTAGTCCATGCCAGCATGGAGAGAGGAGCACAGCAGTAACGCTGGTGGTTCTCTACCAAGTATTCCCAGACTTCCAGTCTTTACAGAGCCAGGAAAAGGGGAAAAGATTTCTTTGTGTTCTAGACAATATTGTAATAAACTTATTATTTACTTGCTGTTCATCTTAAACACAAACTGTTTATGATTAGTGTGATCTAAGCACTAACATGCCCAGTACTTCATAAGAAATACATGAAACTAATAAATAAATATTTTTCATAGGCAAATACCAAACTAAACTGAAAAACTAAACAGACAACTAAGATACTTTTACTGCCTAATTTTCAATATTTAAAACCAGTATTCAGACTGAGCAAATTATCCACAGAGACAAACATTCATGAATCACAATAATGAGGCATCTGCTTCATTTATTCGTCACTGTGTAATCATAGGTTTTCAGTTTCCACTTGTATTGTACCTTCTCAAAATGGTTATGTGTATCTAACTTGCACCAAAGACTGAAACAAAGAAACTGGTAATTATATTCATCTGCTATTTAACATCTTCCAGTTAATTCTAGTTCTCTGTTTTTCTCTTCCCTGCAGCTCTGTCACTTCCCAGCTCGCCCCGCTGTTAATTATTTCCCTTAATTTGTAACTGTATTGTACTGTTCTCAGTTCACAGTCATTTTCCTTTCTGCAGGTCAAAACAAATAGCATTGGTTCTTTATTAGTGACTTTTTCTTGTGTTTTTACTGAAAATATTCATTCAATACATTTAGAATGATGTTCTCTCTCTCTCTCCCTGCAGTCATTTATGACAGTTGTCCAAAGACGATCACTCAGGGGATCTGGTGGCCTCGCACCAAGTTCAACCTGCCTGCTGCAGTGCCCTGTCCCAAAGGCTCTGTCGGTCTGTACACACAAATATGCAGAGTGCATTCAAATACGTACTGCTTGAGATGCCGTCGAAAAGTCCATCAAAGACCCTATAAAGAGGGAGTTGTCAGTAGAATCTTTGCAGATCTAAGAGACTGTGCAGTGTAGCTTACTAATAGCTTGTTTATATAGACTTGCTGCCTTGCTTTGTGTGCCTCTGCCAACCAGTTAAGTTGCTATTCACATTCGTGTTCAGATTAATATTGTACTTCATCCATGAGTCCATTCCAGTTGACTATGGGGCCAGACGGAATCAGTTTCACACCAAGGGAGAGACATGCTATCTCCTTTACTTCTATTAAAGCATTTGGAGATTTGGAACTTCCTTTGTTGATAAAAAACAGCTTATAAAGAATCATGTCCTTTTAAAAAAATGTTGTAGAACTTCCTGTTTCTCCTCCTTGCAGGTGCAGCCATCAGGCACTGTGATGTAGAGAGAGGATGGCTGGAGCCAGACCTTTACAACTGCACCTCCCCTCCATTTGTGGAACTCAATTCTGCAGTATGTAGAATATTAGTATTGATATTATCATTAACATTGAACAAGGACACGGTGGAACTTACCATCTAACTGCCAACATGCCTGTGTCCTATTTTTTGGTCCACAACTGGTCTTTCACAGTTTAAAAGGAAAAGATACAAGTCAAGTGCTAGAAAGGTGGTTAACACTCTCTGTTTGTATCATATTGGGGTCGACTTACTTCTCATGTTTTGTCGGTGTCTGTACATTTAGCTCGATTCTCTGGAGCGCAATGAGACGGAGCTGAACACCATCATGGAGAAAAAGCTGGCACACCAGCTCCGCGACGTCACAGAGGCAACCACCCGACTCTATGGCAATGACTTGCAGATTGCTGAGCGACTGCTTTCCCGCCTCCTGACCTTTGAAACCCAGCAAAGCGGCTTTGGACTCACCGCCACGCAAGACGCGCACTTCAACGAGGTAAAAAACCAACACATCCACTCACTCGCCTTTTAAACTCGCTTCAGACATTTATTTACACACTCTAGTAGAAAGGCGAGATGGGTGAGTAGTGGGAAGCTGTGTGCAGCTACAGCCTAAGGAGTTTCTTGCATTAGCATGTGGTTATACAAGCAGCATGTTATGATTGACTTGACCGTTCAAGCAGCATTCTCACCGATGATTTTTGTTAAATTTGAGAACACGGTAGAGCAGATATTCACTTGGATTGATTGTTTCAGGATGAACAAATTATCCACCTGCAGTTTTACTTTAGAAATTCAGATGCAGGATAGTAAATGTGCAATGTGTGCAAGGTTGTTGCAAAGACAGGCGTGATGGGGATGTGTGAAAGCCAGTAATCGGCTGGTGGTGTTGATTTTCACGTGTGGTAATCTAAGCATGTTATGAATCTATTCACTCTTACTGCGACAGCTCTTTATGGCCAAAGAGGCCTTAGTGGCATCGTCAAGCAAGACAGGTGTTAACAACAAGCTGCTGTATCATCACCAATCTTTATACTGTAAGAACTAAACCACACTTAGACTGATAATTAACGATACAAATCTGCTCAAAATAACTGCCGTTAATAACCGTAGATGTAGGTCACATACTGTACTATTATGGGGTACAGAACTAGAAACCACATTGGGCGATGAGATGTAATTTTTCTGAAATGGGAGGTAATGTTGCTATGGTGACACAGTGACAGTAGCTCATGAAATATCGCAACGTGCCATCTTGACATATTAACTGTCAGAGTCTCATTTTACCTGATACTATGTACGTCTACAGCTGGGAATGCAGGAGGTGACATGGAATCTCTTTTGCACATTGACATTTTGACATAAATGCACTAATAGGCATCCTAATATATACAAAAATAAATATATACATCGTGATTTAGCTGACAGGAATTGTTAAATTGCCGAACACATTAAGTAAAAGCTAATCTTTTAAAAATGCAGTTTCAGTTTCAGTCATGCATGTGTTTCGGAAAATGATAAATTACATGCCACTGTGATATCTGGGATGTCAAACCGATACTGAACACACTTATTTTAATATGCAAGTTGAATTTTAATTTGCATTATAATATAAAATCTTGCCGTCTCTCCTTGCTTGTCACTCAAACTTCTTCTTCATTAAATGTTGTAGCAGCACTGTATTGTCAACCTGAATAACAACAAGCCATGGCAGTAGAATTAGAGAAATAGTCTTCCAAACCAGAAAATAGTTGGCATTTCTGCACATTCCTTTCACCCTTCCTGAAGTCTGTGGGTTTTTTTGTTACATAAAACGATGTCTGTGGTTGCATGTTTTATTCCACAACATGTTCACATTTTTTAAATAATTTATGATTAAAACTTTTAAAAACTTTTTAAAAAACAAAATCAATAACAAAGTACTTCATCCCTATGCCACCGTGTAGTAAAACATGTTACTGGTGGTGAATTAGGATCTCACATGATATTTTAATAGGGTCCATGAGGGCAGTTAATTAAAAATCAGATTTA
>JAUMHF010000024.1:6424500-6447487 GCA_032359275.1 Microctenopoma steveboyesi
TATAAATAATCTCCCCCCATATATCGTACCATAGTCACAGAGAAGGAGAATCCTAACCACCTGATGATGATGCTGTAGCAGTAGTAACCACGCCCTGCAGACCTCAGACTAACTCGTTCATGATGTCATTGTCATCCAGCTATGAATGAGTTGCTATAGAAACTGAACAGGTGTAGTAATAATGTCTGATAGTTTGAGCAAAATAAAGTCTTGTGTCTACAACATGAAAACATACATAATTTAATCAAATGTGTGGTCAGTACTAGGATCTTGGGATTTCAGTATCAATAATGTCTCCAGTGTCATTAATGCTTTTATTTTTAGCTCAGCTCTGTAATCATTGATTTTTGTAATGTGCCTGCACAGAGAGGTACAACGATGGTTCTACTTAAAGAATAGGAACTCAACCTGCTTTTTGGCTCACAGTATTTTTATATATTTTTTGCTGTGAATGTGAGAGAGTGCAATAAAATAAAAAAGCACTTACTGTAGTTATTTGATTTATTACACAGCTGCACATACAATGAAACTAAATTAACAAAAAAAAGTATTTACTTATGTCATGTCTTTGTCCTTGATGAAGCATGTAGAAGGAGCATCTGACAAACCTTATTGATTACCATTTTTTAAAAATAAAAACTAACATATGACGAATTTTAAAACAACGTAAAACATTTGGCTGGAGCACTGAAAAGCATCACAGATGGAGCCTCGGGCCAAACACACTGTACCAGTACACTGCCTCATGTGATCAATACAACATCTTTGGCTAACAAGGACAGTTACCATGGCAACACAGCAGCAGCCTTAATGAAAACCTTTTCCTGCCTGACATTTAATTTAACCCCTTCACTTGACAGTAAATCAAAAACCAGGCCGTTAGGGTTTGGTTAGCTGGCTACGCGTTATATATGCTATAATAGCTATATAACTCTGAGTTATGTGGTTTTCCTCTAGTTTCTGCACAAAAACCTCAACTGGCTCAACTGATACCCATAACCTCTGCCTCAAAAACACTATCTGTGCCTACATCTCGTCTCAAGCTAATGAGGCGGCTCTGGTTTTGTTTTGGGAGCACTGAAGTGGAGCTCCAGACGGCCATTTTTCTTTTCTCTTTCTCAGCAATAAAAATATATATAATACACGTGCTAATACTTGACGCCTGACTTTAAACAGCAGCCATTCGGCAGGACGCGCAGGTAATGTAGAACACAGTTACTATAGTAACCCGGTAGCGGTAACAGAGCCCTGTGGCTTCAGACAAAACGAAGCAAAGACGGGAGAGTTGTAATAATAAATGGAGAAAGACGAAAGCCACTCATGTTCTACCTGTGATCAAATCCTTCAAAGGTACCACTGTATCTCAGAGCTAGGGCTCATGTCTCAACAAATACATGTCAAGTGTACAATTCTGTTAATAGTTTTCTCTGTTTTTGTCTTTGCAAATGCTACATTTATTAACATATACAGATAATATATAAACAACACTATACCATTTTAAAATGTGAAATAAAAAAACCTTTTGACAACATGTTGCTGTTTGACTGGAATATTTAAACAGTCTGCTGAACTAATCAGGGCAGCAGTACATTTTATCCATGCTGGCTCTCCTTCAGCCTTTGTTTGCCCTGCGCCTCTCTCTCTTGTCATCTGCTTCTTCTCTAAAACTCACTCTTTTTGTTTTCACCTACACCTTTTCCATAGAAAACCACAAGTAATACAACATCCCTGCAGCATAAGATCTTCTTTAACATTCAGAATTATTGGCTTATTATCACTCATAGAAATTCTTTACATAGGCTTAAGACCACTTCCTGGTTTTCTCTTAAAAAGACAGACACAGTGGTCAGAGGAAGCCATGGACAGAAACCAACCTTGACATGTTAAGTGTTCTACGTCTATAAACTGCATCACATCAGCCACCACAGGAACTCCTAATTAACAGGAGGTCACATTGCGTAAAAATCCAATAATTCTCATTGTTCTGATACCAGTTCCTGAATCTGACTTCATCCTACACTACAGTTCACCGCACGGTTTTCTATGCTTCACTAAAAAATATTTCCTTGTTTGTGTGAAGGTTTTCTTGTGTATTTTTTCCCTCCCTGGAGCATTACGGGAGACTGCAGCACTTTATTGGGTCTGTTGCAGTCTGACTGCAAGGAATCATATTGAGCTCTTTCTTCTCTCATCCTCTTGCTCTCTGGTTCCCTCTCTCTTCTTGACCCTGGATATTATCCTTTGTTTGTTCAGGGCATCTTGCAAGGCAGTGCAGTCTAGACTGTACATAGCGCGCTTCCAACCAAAATCACAAACACACAAGCATGGACAAGGAGGCGCTGTTAAACATTAACACCAGCTTGGACCAAAGACTGCTTTGTTGTTTATGGTAATTTTTGTCTGTTTATCATGTTTCTGTGGTCCTGGACAAAGCTCAGATACTTTAAATGAACATCACCTCTTCCAGAGCAAAGCGCATGTTTTCTTTTTCCCCTCTTATGTTCTCTTTTAAGCTTTACTGTCTACAATCAGAATATTTTACAAGGCTGCAGAGCAGTGGTTCTTTGGTGAGCTCCCAGCTATTCTCACTCAAGTTACTTCTTCCCTTTCTCTTTTCACACCTATGAATCTGTGTCACATCTTGCCCTCTGTGACCTGTTCTGTGTATATCTGCATTTTGATTCTTTAATTGTCTACATAGTATATTCAAAAACAGGCAGTGGTGAAAGACGTACTCAGGCCACTTACTTAGGTAAAAGTACCAATATCACAGTGTATAAAGTATAAGCTTAAAAATTACATAAAGTACCAATAAATATGATTTTAGTACCTTACAAGTATTTATACGTGAATGTTTTGATCCTTTTAATGTAGCAGCTGCTAACAAATTTTTAATGGCCATATGGTTTTTAATAATTTTAATTGAATCAAGCATTAGCATTGCAAAAAGCAACTACACCCTAACCACTGAAATGTAGTGATGTTGAAGATAGCAATAGCAAAATATGGAACAACTTCAATAAAGAAAAATACTTTGAAACATTGCACTGCTCCTCAGCTATACCTATTTGAAATGTACAATTACCTTCATTTCATATTATTTTAAAATGATAAAACTACACCCGGGAAAAAATTCTTCACTTTGGGTATTTTTAGTTGGCACTGAAAAACACAGTCTCTTTGTTTCAGATCACCCACTTTATTCTTTCTGCTTTGTCCAGAATATTCTGCGGGGGTGCAGCGTGTTGTTGGGTCCTGGCACCTCTGGGCTTTGGCGTGCTCTTGCTCAGAGTCAGAACAATATTCCAGGCGGTGGCCCGGCGGAGCTGACCGAGCTGCTGGGACAGTATGCCCAGAACTTGGCCCAGAACATGAAGCTCACCTACCTCAACCCTGTGGCGCTGGTCGCTCCCAACATAGGTGAGTTCAGAATGATTACACACACACACACACACACACACACAGTCACAGACGTGATTCAATAGACATACAATACGTGATACAATCCTAATCTCTACACGCGATTTGTAGTGGTTGTCTTATAAATCATTGCTGTGAAATAGACTAGAACGACTCATTGTAACGTGGCATATGAACAGCACTAATGCAAATTATCATGGCACAGCCAGAGTGCTGGCAGCAGCACAGAGAGATGAATTTCACACTCCCACACGCGCAGCAGCTGATGCTTCCAAATCCCTGCAGCTCTGTAGCACTGGACGACATGCATCGTTTAGATTTACGGATGCCAAACACACACAGTCACAGATACAGTTACATGTGCTCATCCAGGTTCATCAAGTTTGTAAAAAGTTTTATTATTTAGACTAAATAAAGTGTCTGTGTGTGTGTGACTTACACTGTACAAATGCAGGCTTGGCCATGTGCCTCATGACATTAGGTTTCTGGCATCCTGTCACTTGAATGATTTGTTCTTTTCTATAATAGCAAAAGTGAATTTCACACTCAGATAATGCTATTTGTCACATATACAGATTCAGCTCCTATGAAATGCCATACGGCCCAAACTAATCCTGCTTTGCCACCCCGTTCCACTGTAGTTTGATACCACAGCCAGACGTTCATTTCTTCTCTGGGTGATCTTCATCTCTCTCTTACTTAACTGCGTTTGCTTCCTCTGTGGAATTCGTCCAAAATGCTGTTAAATAAGCCTAAATAGACGGCTTGATGCAGATTCCCAGACGGAGAGCGTAGAATCAGCAGCAACAGTGATGCAGGAGGAACGTGAAACGGAGCCAATGCTATATTTCACACTCCTACACACACAAACCCAGACAGTTAATGCTCTCAGCCAATTGGGATAGAACGAATAAAATGTAAAGAGGTTAAGATTGAGCTTTCCTTGTATCAGCTCATTTTAGGATCATTTCTGTTAGTGCCATCAGAATGTACTTCTTCTAATCCATCTTATAACTAAACTGTGCTTTCCAGTGAAAACTCTTTGTGCACACATGCACAGATTGACTGATTTCTCTTCCCTTCTCTGACTGAGTGCTGCTTGTCAAGGTTGCTTAGCCAGGTCAAGCGTTCTCTCATTATTGAACACTCCACATTAACTAAGAACTTCCTATTCACTTCATTTGTTTGCCACCTGAGTTTGTTAATTTTCTATTGGGCTCTAACTTTCCCAAACTCGTAAATTGAATGATTTGGTAACCAAAGGGAAGTGAGTTGTTTTTCATGAGTTAGGAAGACAAAACTACACGTCCTACACTCAGTTTGAGTGAAGTGTGCAGAAATAATTTCACTTGGCGACTATCTAGTTTGTGCAGCTTTTAGACTGATTTCCCACGTTTGGTTCCTCTGTTACTTGAGCACCTACATTAGTATAAATAGCAGCAGTGCACACTTTTCATATGGAGCAAAGATTCAAGACGTACACGGGAGAGAAAGGATTGTAGTGATTCCTCTGGAGATCTGGTTTAGGTTCTGTTCCGGGAGCTGTTGCTTAGTGCCTACTACAACTACAGAGACCAATAGGTTTTGACATGTTTGACAGACTCTTCTTGTTGAAAGCTGCCAAGATACATTGGATTACAAATCTAAGTCAGGGAGAAGAACTTTAACGCACACCGTGGGAAGAAATGTTCCTTATGTCATCCAACATAGGAGACAGACAGCGTAAAGGTCTTAGTATTAATGAGAATGTGTTATAATTATACTATCATGACATTTACATAATAATTTATGTGAGAATATAGCCTCAACCCACTTTGAGGAAAAAAGACTTTGTCCAGCTGAGCTGTCGGAGACCAACAGGAGGGGAGAGTGAGCTGGTGTTGTAATTATAACACCATTATAAAGGCTGTCTCATGATTATGTTTAAGTCTGCTGCACCTTAACAAACACCTGTGTGTGTCTGTGTATTTCTTCAGTCATGAATCTGGACCGCGTGGAGAACCAAACCCATGTGCGGCGGCGTTTCCCACGTTACCACACCACCATGTTTCGTAGTCAGACCCTGTGGGATCCCTACACGCATGTGATACTGCCCCCTGCTGCTCTGGTGCCACAACGACAGCAGCAGCACAGCTGGAAGGAGAAGGAGCGGACAGAGAAAGAGCGTAAGAACAGACTCAAGTAGCATTATAGGCTTGACTGAGCACTGGAACAGCTGAAAATCTAAAAATATATTCACGCAGACTTCTCCGTTTCAGTCTCAGCACCTGCGAATGCAGCTACGGCCCCTGTCAGCATCTCAGCCAATCAGACGGCAGAATACACTGCCGCCAGACACTCGGTTTCACTGCCTGAGCCGCCCATCACTATTGTCATCTTGTTGATCTATCGAAGTCTGGGTGCAGCCCTCCCTCCTAAGTACCACACAGACCGACGAGGAGTGAGGTGGGAATCATTCACACTCAGAGCAATAAAAATCAGATTACAGCAGCTCTCTGAGGGAGAGGGACGGCTGGATTTAGATACTACTAAAGCCGTGTTAAACAGAGCAATATACCCAATAGTACCTTTAATTATCTTTAGATTTAACCAGTTATTTGCCAGGATTTTGTCAAAAATCAAAGAATAATGAAACATTTATCCAATAAAATTTACTAAAGCCCAAGGTGACGTCTGCTTATTCTAAAAACTATGACTTGTAAACTGTGATTAAACTTATAGCCTAATTGCTCTCTGCTCGTCTGGTCTTCGCCTTTTTACCATCTTAACCAGGACATCGCCCTGTACGTACTGTCTGATCATACAGATACGTAGTAACTCTACTCTTTCTCTCCTCAGGCTCCCCAGACACCCAGTAATGAACTCTCCAGTGGTCACCATCTCTGTTCTCAATAACCAGACGTTTGTGGCCGGACACTTGGACCAGCCCATCCTACTGGAGTTCAAGCTGCTGGAAACGGCCAATCGCAGTAAGCCACTCTGTGTGCAGTGGAACCACAGCAGTCCGTAAGTACAGAATAATACAAACGCCTGTTTAATGTGTTGAAAAGTATCTGAATGTGTTTTGTCATCCACAGTGTGAATAAAATATAACGTTAATTTGATAGGTTTTGGGATTGTCTATCATGCAGACAGAAATTCCACTGGGCTGCATCAGATTCATGAAATATCTAATTAAAACCAACCTTGTGTGTGTGATAACAGACGTGTAACAGACCCATAGCTTGTATCACTGATTGCATGTGTAATGTTATAGATGTCAACAAATCTTCTGAGAAAAGGTTTGTGTACCTTGAATTTTGTTTGTGTACAGTGTATTTCGTCACAGTGAACGTTTTTGATGTTTGTCACATATGAACGTCCACCAAAAGGCCTACCGCTGTTCTGTCTTCCTGCAGGTATGAGGTAGGAGGCTGTTGGACTGTGAGGGACTGTATGGTGGTGTACAGGAACACGTCTCATGTGCGCTGTCAGTGCCAGAGACTGGGCACCTTCGGTGTGCTGATGGACAGCTCACAGAGAGAGGTTCGCCGTCTAGCTTCATGAGTCATATATTTATTATACATTTTATTTAATTGCTCATGGTACATACACTGCCATTGCGTCAGCTTTTTCAAGTGAGTGTTCTTCAGACTTACACATTTATTTTAAGTAAACAATTTGTCTTTCAATATGAATAGTTTATTCAGTGTCATTAGTCCAGCACAGTTTCCATCCATTTAAGTTAATTTAATATTTCTTTTTTTTTTCTCTTCCAAACAACATGTAATGTAAATAGTAAGTGATAAATGTGGAAATCCTCTGCCAGTGCACCAGTAAATAACATTACACTTGACGACCTGTAATTCAGGCGTTTTTGAAATGTGATACACTGGCTGACACATCTTTAGTCTCTTCACCTTATGTACTTTCCAAATAATCCAACAGCAGTGATATAAATATTGTAAGTTATACAGTGAAGCCAGACAGAGGAGGGCAGACTGTGACCTAGACTGTAGCAGCATTTCATGTGAAAATAAATCTTTTTTTTCCTCATGTCACCTTTTGATCCTTCTATCTTTTGCCCAATCTTTCTGCTTCTTTCTTTTGATTGACTTGCCTATTTGAAATATTTCAATTTTTTCAGATTCTCCAATGCTACAACCTTTCTATTTTATCTACTCTCACCAAAATTACACAAACCTTCTAACAATCTGTCTCATTTCCGTCTCTGTCTCTGTCGATGAGCAGCAGCTGGAGGGGGATCTGGAGACGTTGGCTTTGGTCACATACTCCTCCCTGTGCGTCTCCATGTTGGCACTCCTCCTCACTGTCCTGGTGCTCTCCTGCCTCCGAGGTCTCAAGTCCAACACTAGGAGCATCCATTCAAACACAGCAGCAGCCATGTTTTTGTCAGAGCTGGTGTTTCTGTCGGGAGTCAATCAGACCGAACAACAGGTACAGTAGATAGAAGTTGGGGGTGTGAGTTTGTATTTACATCCTTGTTTGCTGTGCGATGCCTTTAGATTATTTGCCTTTCTCTTCTTCCAAACAATTATCCCTTTGTTTTGACTTCAATGGTCTTTTCAGCCATTTAGCATGTACTCATCTCCAGATTCTCCCGTTTTGCAGAATAGTGTTGGATTCCTTCAGGAACAGAACGTATCCTCATTATCTGGTGCATCTTTCTCCTTCTATTTGCCCCATGTTTCTTCTCCCCGTTTACTTTATGCTGCCGACATCATGTGTGCTTTTTTTGCTCCTCCTTTGCTCTTTTTCATTCATGTCCTCAAATACATGCTCACTCACGAAATTCAATGAATCAAGCTGTTCTCTTCACACTGAGCACCTCTTACAGTGAGAGTGGTCACTTTTAGCCAAACAGTATCTTGTCTAATTCATGCAGCATGCTTGGGGGAGCATGTTAGTGAACCGTAGCTCTGGTATGCTTATGCATATTTTAGTCTTTCTGTGTGTAACTTGTTTGTGTTTATGCTTGTGTGAAATGTTTCATCTGCTGCTAAGGCTTCTGCTGTTTCTCCGCCATCTCTGTGTTGTTTACTGAGCTTCTTTTAACCTTAAAGTTTGAGACTTACAAGTCCTACAAGTCGGCATTACCTAAAGTTGTAGAAAACTTACCTGTATTATTTCTTCAGTGAAGTAGTTTTTCTTTTTCATAACAGTCCATCAAGTTTGAGAGCAAAGCACTAAAGTAAGGATGTTTCTCCACTATCACTCAGAGTGATTCACACAGCCTAGAGCTGGTGTTTCTTTGCATGCAGTCATACATGTCAGGCACTCAGAGCTTATAAAAACTCACATGCATTTAAAAGAAGTTAATTTGTTTGACTGTAAGCCTGAACAATTATGGCTGACCAGGAGAGTCAAAGCAAATCTGACTCCAGTCTTTGCTATTTAGGTCCAAACAGGATTGAGTGTTTCTAGTTGTCAAACAGTTACGAACACATAAAACTACATATTGCTCCACAGCACTTTTACCTTTCTTTTACTTGGTATTGAAAGCAGTATGTCTGTAGCCAACCATCTTTTACTTTACCAAGATGTGTCTCTCTTTAGATGGTTTAGATTTTCATTCTACTTCTGACAACACCGAGGTTTCATAGAAGGTGGGGACACATAAGCAGGCGCTGAAATGTGGTGCCACTTGACTTTGAATGGCGTTTTTCTCATCTGGCTCGACAAACAAAGCAGACTGAAGGTTCCAGAGTTCAGATGAACCACTCCAGACAGCAATGCAGCTGCAGGGTCATTTCTCAGGAAGCTTCAGTTCCCGTCTTCTGCATTAGTCATGAGGAAGTTTAGCTTTGCTGCCAAACCAAAGTAATTTAGAGGTTTACCTCCTGACCTGAGAGAAAGGGTTGGGATTCATTCTGCCGACATGAAATATAAACCATGGTGTTTGACTCACTTACACAATCCATGTCATAATAAATACATATTTCAAAATATATAAACTATAAAAAGTAACAATTATTAAATATGTTAGTATTGTTTCATATAAAACAGTAATTCCTAACTATGAAATCCATATTACCTATGTGTATACAGCATTTCGAAATACTCTCCTATGCTCGCTGTGCTCTCTCCACGACGCATGTCACTTCCTCGCTGACACCTGCTGTGCTGTAATAAGGGTTTGCTGGTGCCAGGACATCTGCTCTGCACCCATCACAGAATCAGCACAATAGATTATATAGATTTTATTTTTCTTGCCTCCTGTTTGACACTCTCCTGCTGCCTCTACTTCACCTCTCGCTTTGTTCCTCTACAGCTCTTGAACCATACTTGTCCTCTCTCCCTCCAGTTCCTGTGCACAGTCGTTGCCATCCTGCTGCATTATTTCTTCATGTCCACATTTGCCTGGATGTTCGTGGAGGGCCTTCATATCTACCGCATGCAGACTGAGCAGCGCAACATCAACTTCGGAGCCATGAGGTTCTACTACGCCATCGGCTGGGGCGTGCCGGCCATCATCACAGGTAGCGAACATTTTAACACATGCAGACACTTAGGACTTTAGTGATATTTGTTGAAAATGTGTATTTTAAACAGTTACAACCTTGTTCCTTCCAAATTGATACATTTATACACACTATTACGGCGTGTGCGCACATCACACACACGGTCACAGCGAGTCTGGCTGTATAGATAAGGTGTCCAACTGACGCTTCTATTAAACAGGTTTCAGTGACATTTTAATATAGAGATAGTAAAACACAGATACACACACACACATGCACACACTAGCAATTTATTCCTTGACACATACAGTACTGTAAGCAAGTCATGTCTCTCCTCGCTCCACACACACACACACACACACACACACACACAAACACACAAACACACAAACACACATCCAATCTACTATGTGGACTCATACATGCTGTCAACTTTTCTCTATCTGTTGGTATGTCTGTCACTGTCACACACACACACACACACACACACACACATCCATTTCCTTGGGCTCAGAAGTATGTTTATCCATCTGTCCATCTTTATTTAGGCCTTCCCTTTCTCTCTCACTTTTGCAATTCAATTTAAAATTCTTGATTCTCCTGACTGTCAAAATCCTGACAGTGTCGTCCAAACGATGAATAAAGACTTCACACTTCACGTCACAGATCTCCTAGCAACAATGTCTGGCTCCATCCTGGAGGTCTGCTAGGGTCAGGAAGAACTGGCTGTGTACAAATAATAGATGACTAGAAAAACAACTTGATACCTGACGAGTGTGATGGAGCTGATTACCCTCAACATGAAGAATGGTCATTTAAAATGATTATTTGTACATTGATTGATAGAATGATTGAAATCGTTAAGTGGGGTCTGTTCTGTCTTGGACTCTCACTGCCCCCTCTCTGTCGTCTCCTCCGTGCTGTCTCTCTGAGAGCGATGGCAGATCTGATTCAGTTGTCTCTCTGCTGCAGGCTTGGCGGTGGGCTTGGACCCCGAGGGTTATGGGAACCCAGACTTTTGTTGGATCTCCATCTATGACAAACTCATCTGGAGCTTTGCTGGTCCTATTGCCATTGTGATTCTGGTAACTGTCCCTCTGTCTGTCTGTCTGACATAATGTTTTAATATACTGACTGAGAGATCTGGTTTGTGTTCTGTCCTCCTGCCTGTGAATCTCTCCCAGAATAAGTAGAGCTGCATCATTAGTCGTAAGTGGCAGCACTCCAGATGAATTTTACAAAACCCACTTGAACTCTGCCAGACGTAACTTTATTTGCCGCCCACGTTAGGCTAACACCTTTAACATTACAGCTTCAGTGCAAAATCTTAGACACTAAAGTCTGCCAGGTTTTTTATGATCCTCGGGAATAATTTCAGTGCCATGTGGTCAGTAATCAGTATCTTTTAGCTAAGCACTTCATCCATTTCCTTTCTTCTTTCTGCCCTAATTTATCCATTTATATACAGTTTGAGTAAATCTGTGTAGACTGATGTTCCTGTTGTTAAAGGTAGTTTTGGATTTAAGCTATTAAAAAATGTTGCCTCACAACTTGTAATGATTTCTGTCGACACAGATAAATGGAGGAATTTTCACGATTGTTGCCAAGATGTCCTGCAACCAGTCTCAGAAAGAGACAAAGAAGATCCCTGTCATGTAAGTGTCTATCCATTCTAACTGTGCCATTTAGTCACTTTATATTTGATTGACAGTAATGTCTGGGCTTTTTTGAATCATATGTGCATAAATAGGACAAGGAAATACTCTAAACTGCAGTACACGGTGTCTACCTCACATTCCTGCCTCAGCCTTCGTCCAACAGCTGGGTTCCAAATAATTACAGTCGCCCTGTTCCGCTGCTAGAGAGTTTTTCACATTACCTTTTCTTACCCCTCGGTCTCCTCTCTCTCTCTCTCTCTCACACAGTGCTACTATCCGCAACGCCTTCCTGCTTCTGCTGGTTGCCACGTCCACCTGGCTGTGCGGTCTGATGGCTGTGAACAACAGCATCTTGGCCTTCTATTACATTTTCAATGTCCTCTGCCTCGTACAGGTAGGAACAATGTCTTTATTTGTCAGCGATTGTCACTTGAGGCACTAGTTCAGAACATTTAACTGTAAATAAATTAGATTAATTAATATGGCTGTATAGTGTAAAAACACCACGCTCGCTGTTCTCTCCCAGGGTCTGTCGGTTTTGCTCGTCTTCACCGTGTTTAACTCAGAGGTCCAGGAAGCCTGGAGAGTTGCCTGTTTGGGTAAGAAGAGCCCAGGAGAAGATCCACCAAGACCACCACAGAACACAGTAAGTAACACACATCTAGTCTCGGCGGCACACACGGTACAAAGCGTCTACGGCAAACATGCAACAATATGTATGAATCTAAAGGCTAAAATGATTTTACATCATGGTGAGAACATTACTCGTTATAGGACTGTAAAAATAAAGAGTCTCACAACGTGAACTCAAAGCCATTCTACTGCATGCTCTTTTTCTGGATGTGCATTCTCACTGCGTTCAATAGCAGACACAAAAGCCCTCCTGCCCTCCGTTCTTCATTCCTTCTGCCCAGTCATCCATCTTCCCTGTGCTCCATCTCGGCTCTCCTTCTGCCTTCAGGGTTTGTTGCTGACCCAAATAAAACAGTGTACTGACCAGTGAAGCCCTGGCTGCTCTTTAGCCCACTTCTGCAAAAGCACTGTGCAGTGCCTATATAAAGTGACGCGTGTGTGTCTATGACCCCGTCCTGGATGCACATCTTTCCCTCCTTCTCTGCGCTGTGTAGTGCCTGTTTATTAGGTCATAGTACACTGTACTCTAACTCCTGTTTTCTTTGTCTCATTAACTGTGTGCGTGCTTCTTCGCTGTTCACTACACGGTTTGAAGGCACGTGCAGGGCAAATATGTTGATGCACAGGCACGTCAGAGTGTTTATATTTAGTTCATTCTCTCGTCCTCGAAGCGTTTCCTATCCATCACCGAATCAACTGGGGCAGAAATAATGACACCAAAGCGAAACTATTGTTAGACACACACACACGCACGCACACACACACACACACACACACACACACACAATATTGCTCATCTTACTTGTAAATTTAAAGACGGGTGCTGATTTTTTTACATATTATTGCTTATTTCTTTGACATTTTCGACTGTTTACATTTAACATTACCATCTGGTCATGATTGAAATGTCATTTCTTGATTTTACCTCGCACTCTGAAACGTCTCGCGTTTGTGTGTTTCTTCAGGCTCAGAATCCGTACCACAATGCATCTCTGTTGGAGCAGAGTGGGCTGCATCGCATCACTCTGGGAACCTCCACCATCTCTTCAGTGAGCTCTGCCAGGTACCAAAACATAAATCATTCACACAGAGAGCACACACACACACACACACACACACACTGTAACTGTAACCAGCTCGCTAGAAATAAGAATTGGATGAAAAACACCACATTCTGACCAGTAGAGGTGATTTAAACTAAATCATCATTCTGTAGTTGTAAAGCAGTCAAATCCCAATTATATTACCTTCATAGAATGATGAAAATGATAACTTAATATAATCTGACAGGTTTCCTTGAAGCTCTGTGACCCTCAGGTTTGACGTTTACTGACAAATAAAACCATATTGTGTATTTTATGGGTCAGTGGGATCAAGATAAGACGGATGTAACAGTGGAGCAACATTAATGTAATGTGAGAGTCGCTGTTTGTGGTTCAGTGACTAATGTGTGTGTGTGTGTGTGTGTGTGTGAATGCTCTCTCTTTCTAAGGGTATTATCCTGTGTAAGTGCATGTACACTGAGTGTTCCACTTCTGTCCTCTTTTGCTTGCTCAGAGAAAATCTTTTGGCTCGCCAGACTCTGGAGCAAAACATCATCCACACCGGAGCGACAGACCTGGATGTAGCCATGTTCCATAGAGATGGAGGTAAACACACACACACACACACACACACACACACTCAGGCTGGAATGAGCAGACATGGGTGACACCTCCTAATCTCCTTCTTTCTATCTGCCCGTCTCTCTTACTTGTTTTTCCTCTTTCTCCTTCATCCCAGGTGAGGACTCGGATTCAGACTCAGATCTTTCGATGGAGGAGGAGCACAGTCTTTCCATCCCTTCCTCTGAGAGCGAGGACAACGTCCGCCTCCGTGGGCGTATCCAGCGACGGTTCAAGCGCTCCAATCACAGTGAGCGTCTGCTCACCGAGCCCGCCCACAACAACACCAAAGGTAGACGACCCACCTTAGTGGTTTATCTCTGCATTTACATTTCAGATGTATTTCTGCATTTTTTCCTTTTTGCATGCAGTTAAGTAACTTTATTTAATTAATAATTCCATATAATAAATATATAGTTTGCATTTTTAAGGCATTCTGAACTAAGATTTACACATATTCACACCTCCAGCAAATGAATAGAAGAAACACAGGCACAACAAGACTCATACAACAGGATATAGATGTGTCATTAAACGTTCCCCTCTTCTCCATGGGCCACGCAAAATAATGAATACATAATATATGAGTGTTTGTGCACTTCAAAATGTGATATAAATGTCATGCATATACGGGCTCCTGTCAAAGGTTTCGCCCTGAGAAAAGGTCAGACATGTGCAAATCAATAAATCTATGCAAGTAATCAATTCTAAGCTTAAGAAGCCATCTGGATCACATGAACCATATTTAGAGGGAACTAAAGTGTCAGTTGCATAGAGCAGGACAGGATGCAGATGTCCTATACAGTCAAAACAATTCAGCAATCTGGGGAGTTTTTTACTGATAGGCCACACTTTCAGTTCAGTCATAGATTCAGCAGAGCTGTCAGCTGTGTCAGAGGACCGAGCTGGTGATGATCATCATTTTGAAAATGTTCCATTGAAAAGCCTAAAAAAACAATCATGTCTGCAGTGGCTGCATGTGAAACCAATAAAGTAGTAAAGTTGGTGTTATTTGAGACGCGAATAGCAGAATTACAAAGTGTATGGACTCATTAAGACACATTAGTTTTATGATGAACATATGCTATTTGTCTGCTGGCGCCTGCTATTTGATAAAAGCATCTGTTGTGTTTCCATCAGGATGCACAGGGATAACTAAATGTTCCACAATGCCTGGTGTCAAATTAAAAGTTTCCCCAGAACAGGGAACGTCTATGCTCAGTTTTTAGAACTACAGGTTTCAGTAAAATGAATGAAACTGAAAATGTTTTTTATGCGTGTGACAGATCTGGATGGCAATGACCTTCTGTCCTACTGGCCAGCTCTGGAGGAGTGCGAGACGCACACGTTGCAAAAGTGGGGCTCAGAGCGCCCCCTGGGGGCAGATTACAGCAAGGACGCCGCCAACAACAATCAGCCTGACGCAGCGCTGACCAGTGGAGATGAGAACGGCCTCACTCAGCCACACAGGCACCGCAAGGGTGAGAGCAGCTAAAGAAATGTGTACAAATACACACAATCTGAAGTTGCTTTCTTTCATTCATTTAATTTCAGTGTGTTCTGTTAAATCATGAAGGTCAGAAGTATGTTTTTATTTCATAGCTATAAATATGTAGTTGCCACATGATGAAGTCATAGCAAACACCAACGTACACCCTGTTTATGTCTCACTGTGTTTTATGACACGTATACCTTCCTCTCTCCTTCTAATGTTCATCCTCTTCTCGCAGGGATCCTGAAAAATCGTCTTGGCTGTCCGCCAGCACTTCAGGGTCTGTCCAGCATGGGCCGGGTCCCCAGTGAGCTCAACTGGTACCGAACGTCTACTCTGGGTCACCGCGGTGTTCCTGCAGCCTCCTACGGTCGCATGTACTCTGCCACTGCTGGCGCCAGCGGAGGTACCGGCTCTCTCTCGCAGCCAGCTTCCCGCTATTCCTCAAGGGAACACCTGGATTCACTTGCCCGGAGACAGCTATCCAGGGATCCGCTAGGGAGGCAAACGATTGGGGGATCAAGGGACAGACTAGACTCCCGGGGCTCCAGGGACAACCTGGATCTCTTACCTAGAAGGAGAGAGCTGGGCTTGGGGCTTGGGGGTATGGGCCTGGACCACCAACGAGTCTCAGTGTCCAGGGAGAACTTGACAGGATCCAGGGACAGACTGGATATCCACCACACAGCGAGCATCCACTCCTCCAGGGAGGACTTGAGTGGAAATGGGGGAGTTGTGGGAGCAGGAATGGAGGGATACCTGAGCGGCTCGAGGTCGCAGCTGAACACGTTAACTCGGCGGCAGGCCTCCTCCCGGGAGCAGCTGGCAGGGACGCTGATCAGCAGCAGGTCAAGAGAGCAGCTGGAGGCCAACGGGGTGGGAGCCCAGGCCCAGCCGTGTCGGGAGTGGCTCCGCACTCTGCCTCCACGCCAGCCCTCATACCCTGACCAGCCTCCCTCCTCCTCCCCTCCTCCCCCGATCTCTGAGGAGCCCCAACAAGAGCAGCTCCCCCCCTCAGTTCATGTCAGGCTGGACTCCGCACCTTCGTGTAGGTACCCAGGTCAGACTGTCCCCCAGGCTGCAGGTTCAAATCCAAACTCTCTGGGTCGACAGCCGTCCAGCGAACACCTGGACATTCTGTCCTCCATCCTGGCATCCTTCAGTTCCACGGTCCTAACTCCTCCCCCCACTGCCTCTAACCCTGGGCCTAATGGCTCTACCCATGGACCCTCCCCCTCCCCTCCCCAGTCTAACACCTCTCACAGCATATCTGAAGTGTCCCCCGACTCAGAGTAAGTCTTTCCTCTTGTCCCTTTCCATTTTCTTTTGTGTCTCCAGCTCATCGTCCTCACCCCCCACCCCCACCCACCCTTCTCCTCCTCTGACACACTTGTTTTTCCTCAGCAGCTCCATTTAGATCGCGTCAACCATTCAACTCTTTTGCTCTTCTCTCGTCTTCTTACTTCTGTATTTCATCCAAACTTTCCTCAGCTCCCTCAGTTCACGTTTTTACCTTCTCGTCTCTCGTGTCGGTTTTGTTCTGTTTTCCAGCTCTGTCTATCTGTCGTTTTCCCTCTAACAGCTCGTTTCCATTTTGCTCTGGTATTTTTACTGTCATGTGGAACTAATGCAATCAGTGGAGGACTTAACTCACGACTATGTTTCCTTTCCTTTACCTCAGAGCCAACAGAAGTGAAGGACAGTCTTGATGACAGCCTTCATCTCTCTTTATGCATTACAACTGCTTGGGGCATAAAGGACAAGCTCAGAAGCTAATGGAGGGTCCTGAGCCACTGAGGCACACCGGAGGACTAGAAACTAACGAAGACAGACACAGCGTCTGCTGAGGATAATGGAGGATGTCTGTGGGCTGGTTGTACCGTATAAATGTCCTTTTTCAAGTCCCACTGCCTACAGTAATCTATGACGGTTCTCTGGAGGAGTCAACCACCTCTTCTACCTAAAGCCTGTTGGAGACACACACAAACTCATGTCAGCCTGACCCAGACAGTTATGTCTCAAAGGGGAAAAAAAGACTGTAAATAACATTTTTATACATTTTGTATCTTTTTCATTGGAGATGAAGAAGAAATCTCTCGTGATGTTTTTTTTTTAATGATCGTGTCCATGTGCGGTTGTGAGTGAGGTTGGTGTGAGTGCAGTCCTGTTTGTTGCTGAGGGAGAGGTTTCCCCCTGCACCGTGAAAAAAAAGAAAAACACCTAAAACATCGTCCTGAAAACGTTTTTCCCCAAAACGTTTCCTCAAACCCATCAACTTTGTGTATAGCGACAGGGATCCGGCAATAGTATCTGATGAGATTATCAAAACTGCACCATGTGGTTGAAGGGAAAATATCAACGTAGCAACTGATTGTAAATAGTGGGAGGCGTTGTTGTAACAGAAGAGATTCGATGGAACAAGATGATTGTGTAGAGAAAGAGGAGATGAAACGTTAAGAGAAAATGGTTCAGAGATGGTGGTTCGAACATTAGAGCTCAGTCACAAGTGTAAAACTATCAACTAGCTCTTTCAGGCGATCGTGCCGTTTTGTGATTCACTGTACATGAATGTGACCGTATCATCTGTCTGTGTCTCTTCCTGCCTGGTGCTGTCTGAACCAGACCACTGATATTACAAGATCACATCTTTGGCGTAGACGTCGGGCTGCCTCTCTTTACGAGGCCGTGTCATAGAACAACCGTTTACAGCCCCTCAAGGTATTTTGCACTTTGACGCATCGCGACTCAACCTGCCTCAAGAGACGCTGAATCTCTCCGGAGCAGTCGAATCTCTCCGGCAGCATCCAGGAGACTCATTTACAACAGCTTCTCATGCAGAAGAACTTCTGTGCAAATCAAAGCCAAAGGGACAGCTGCCGAAAACCAGTGACATCAGTGTTCTCCATATTCTGTGATTTAAACTTGTCATGTGTGAATGATGCAGATGTAATACTCTTTGTTTACATCAGGATTTTTCTAAATTAGCTATGCCATGTTTAGGCTTATAGGAGGAGAGCGGAATCGTAGGGAGGACTCCGAGTCACGACTCTGTGTGCTCAGGTTTTTTCTTGGGAAAGTGCAGCACATTTCCAGCGAGGTGTCTACATGAATTGATTAGCTCGTGTCTACTTAAATTTCAAAGAAAGGAAGCAGCAGCTTTAAATCTGTTGAGTGCTGACTTTGCTTAAGGCCTCAAAAATATCTAATATGAAAAGCTTCACACTAGAAGGCATTATTACAGATTTGCTTTCGTCTTTGTTGTGACTGCTGCAGGATCGTGCAGCGTCTGCAGCGCTGTACCAGTTTTCAGAGGAGAGGATGTGTGAGTTGTTACTAAAAGCCTCTAAGTGGTTTTGAGATGCACGTCTTCCCGTGTGGAGCTGCTCTTCTCTCACAGATGTTGGATCGAGCACTGAGTTCAGGCCTCTATGCAACAACACGCAGGCATCTGTAAGCAGAGGACGAACGCAGGGATTAAGCAACTGTGGCCAACAAATGTATTTCGTAATGGGGAAGAAATAGTGTGATGTAAACATTTAAAGGTTTCTGCTTTATGTGTTTGTATTTGTAGCAGAAACAAAGGAAGTCAATTTTGAATAAAAGGGCTAACTTGGGTAGATTCAGGTGAAATCAGGGGTTGGAAGGGAAACAAATTTGTGTGTGTGTGAGAATGGATGATACGGAAAGAACGAAAGAAAAACAGATCCACATACAGTACATGGATGGGAATGCAGAGAGTGGAACGCACATGTGCATATCTCCCTGTTCTGCTGTCAGTCATTCCCGTGTCCCTGGGATGTGACGAGCGAACATATTTCACAGTGTTTAGGCCGAGAAGTGAGCCTGCAAGGGAAGAACTGCTTACTAGTCTGTTAAAGAAGTAGTACACCTAAAAGAAAGTCAATGTTGATCCCCTCTCACTCCTCAAATTTCCACATCATTTTTTGTTTATATACTCTTAACTTGTACAGACATGAGATTTATTTTATTTATCAATCATTTATCTATGTTGCCATTTTTGTATGAGAGGCTGTTGTCAAATACCTATTTGTGATTTTTATGTTGAAATTTTCCTTTTGTTTGACTGTAATGTTCTTACGATCTTTGGTCTCTCAATTCACAGACGGAGACGAGGAGAATGTTGAGATAAACGTCTCTGTTTACACCTAGAATTACAATCGGATGCACGGACAGATCCTTGATAAGATTCTGAGCTTTTAAACATTTGTACTTTAGAAAAAACTTTCTAAATTGATTCTTCTATATCCTACCAAGTCTGGAGAAATCTTAATTTAGTGCATCCTCTCCAGACAGAATGTAAACAGATCAAGTTGAATACTGGGTGTAAATAAAGCAGCTATATCCCAAATCCTTATCTTCCTTTTCACATAGGTCCAAGGCTGAAGCTGCACAGGCACAAAATCAGGCGATTAGCTGGTAATTTAGCTGATTTTACAGGTTTCGGACCAATAGGAGCAACATGTAAGGAGAGACAAAAAGACTAAAACATTGTGATGTGCTCTGAAAAAACAGAGAAAAGGGGGAAGAGACAGAAGGAGAGGGGGAGGAGAAGGAGGAGGAGGGATGGGATATTGTCTTTGTTAGCTTGTGTGTTCATTATGGGATGCCTTCTATCCTGCCGTCAGCAAGGGGTTGGCGGCATGGAAACAGCTGTTCCCCTGTTACCGCGGAAACATGAGAAATGTTGGACATTAAAAAATTACCTATTCCTTTGAGATTCTTTGTGTTTATTTTTATACTGTGTGTCTGTTCCACATTAATGAGAACAAATATTTGCAGGTGCAAGTAACAGCATAGTGTTTTTTTCCTCTGCATAATTTTTCCTCTCAGAGTTTACTGTCGCATTCACAGGCAATAGAGGTGTTTAGGTGTCACACTGATTCCCAACAAAAGCAAAAGTTAGTCCTGATATAAACCTGGAAACATGGCCCTGACTGCCGTGGCATCCAGTGCTGTTTACATCCTGTCTGAGCCACCAGAGCCTTCTCTGAAATCTCCCAACAGGCTAATGTTCTGTCTGGAAAAAACCTTCAAGGTATCTTGGCATGGACGTATCATGGAAGTATCCAGCTCTCGTTGCCTTTACTGGGGTGCCTCAGGGCCCTGTTCTTGGCTTTCTTCTCCTCTCCATTTCTGCCCCCTGACTGGGTCCTATCACTGCCATCCTTTCTTCCAATGTCATGGATTTTGGCTTGTCTCTCTGACAGCTCTGCCTTGAAAAGGGAAAAGCATTTTCCTTGTCTCAGACGTTCTTCACAGCCAAACCTCCCATACGTCATTAACTTCTGATCTGCCAAGTGTTCAAGTCTAAAGTCTCTTCACTATTGCCAAGCTTTGATGTAATGTCTGTAGTCTGTAACTCGAATGTAATGCCAAATGCTCATTTATTTACAAAGCAAAACTAAAAATAGAAGCATACACATTCATACACTGCAAATGAAGCTTTTATAGTGGTTTGATAAAGCATTTGTTTGCATTTCTACTCTACAGGGATTAGATGTAATCTCTGTACATTCTTTAAAATAACATTCTCTTTAAAACAGGCTTTGACTTATACTTACAGATACTATCACCTTAAGGATCCATGAAATGACATAACAGACAGTTATTCATGCTGATTTTCAGAAAAAGACACTTTTATACCTTGGACTAGTGCAAACTCAAGTAATCTCCTGCTTTTAGGTAACTGTACTTGTGCATGAATTGGACAGTGTCGTGTTCCTTTCACCACTGCCATCAACCTCAACAGAACCTAAATTTATCTTAATTCCTTTAGCAAGAAAAGTAACTTTCCTAGTTTTTGTAAAAACAACAGATTCATAACAACAGAGAATTTTTTATAGTACAAAACAACATAGTGTATAAAAATAGTTGTAGTTTTCTTGGTATACAGACAAAACAATATTCAAACATGAATAAAAACACTAATAAATTAGTTCATCCTGTCGCATCAGATGTTTTCTCCTCTTCATCGCTGCTGGAAGATAGTGGCACATCCTCACCCATCCTCTTTAACTTAGCTTTGTAGTAAGCTTTCTTCATCCTAAACGCTTTGGCCTTCTGCTGGGCTGCTCTCCTCTTCTCCTTCACCAGCTCCTGCTCCCATGCCAGCACCTTCATTCTGTTCTCCCACTCCAGAATCTTCATCTGCTGATGCTGCTCCATAGCCTCTGTTCTCTGCTGGTGTTCCAGCCTCGACAGGTCCGCGGAGTTGTGCTCAACCAGGCGGTGGCTGGTGTCCTCCTTCTCGTTGCCTGAGGGACGGAGGCGCTGATGAATGGGCCGCGATGTGCCTGTGAAGTCAGAGTTCAAATAGATTACTGAATTGTCAGGAGTGTGTTGACAAATGAATAATAATATTTCGCTGATGAGCCTCCAGGACAGCGGCACTGTTCTGTTACATTAGACTATTTGTAGATAACAAATACTAGAGAAGCTGCTGCAGCGTTATCTGTCGGTGGTTACCTGGTGGTGTAAAGTAGGTAGCAGGAAATGTCACATCCTGTAGCTCTGCACTGTGGGGGGTGGGATTAGTAATGGGACTGTGGTGCGGATCTGACCACCCACTGCCTGTTATTCTGTCCAAGGTGTCCCGCTGGAGGCAGATGGCCACTTGTTCCTTTGTGTCCTCAGTCTGAGAAGGAGGGAACAACACTGGTGGAATATTTGTAGTAGTTGTATTATCAATTGTAGTTTTACACACACAAGGTTATTGTGGAATGTGCTCTTTGGTTTACATTCTGCTTCTAAAATTTACTAAAATATTTACCCGGTTCAGGCTGCTGTTCATCAGACCGACGGCGTTTATCATCGCCAACTTGCCTGCTGCCAAAAAAAGACAAAAAGAGAAAGGGAGGAACTGCAGGTGAGGCTGTTTAAGGAAAATGGGATGAGACTGCCTTCCTCTGGCAGGTGCTAGGAAAAACACACCCGTGTGAAGTCACACTGAAGCAAACATTTTAAGGTCTAAAACGCGTTATGAGTTAGGACTGCACATGTTTCGTTTGTCTCTGAATTCTGTGAATGTCGGCATTTTTTATAACCAGAAAAGTTAGGGTGGAGACCTGTACCTGAAAACCAGTACAGATTAAACCAAAACTACTAGATTTGTTAGATTATTCACACCTGCATAGAGGAAACTAAAGTTGAAACCTGTTCGATTGTCTTTCCAACAAAAAACAACTTTTCCACACAGTTACACAGAATTTAGTTTACTCTCCTCTACACTGATCTCTGGGTTGAATGTGTCGTTTTTCTGTCGTTTTGTTTTCTCTCTCTATTTTCATGTTTGGGAAAACATGCCTATCACAGAGTTGATGCCGAACTGCTTTTATTTTGCATTAATAGGGGGCTTTAACGATTTATTCTAAATTTAAGTTTACTTGAGTAAATTCACAAATCAACTGCTAAACAGTAATTTATAATATCTAAATATATGTAATAATCTAAAAATATGTAATATTCTATTACAATATTTACAGGGATTAAAACATGGAAGACTCTCATAAAATGCATTTGTCCTATGACTAATAAATGCCTGGCATGTTATATACAGGTCCTACTCAAAAAATTAGCATATTGTGATAAAGTTAATTATTTTCTGTAATTTACTGATAAACATTAGACTGTCATATATTT
>JAUMHF010000024.1:6447587-6468975 GCA_032359275.1 Microctenopoma steveboyesi
ATGCCACAATCATCAATATTAAAACAATGAAAGGCCCTGAACTACTTCAGTTGTGTGTAATGAATCTAAAATATATGTCTAATGTTACTCATTAAATTACAGAAAATAATGAACTTTATCACAATATGCTAATTTTTTTTAGAAGGACCTGTATATGTGTACAGTATCAAAAAATATTTAAAATTATTACCACAGATTGAAAAAGTGCCAGGTGTCAAATTGCTGATGAACGTGATGTATATTAACCTAAAATAATGTTTATGAAAATTGTGCATTACTCTTGACCACAACTTCCGCAACCATAGCTACTTACAAAACTGCACTACGGGATGTATTCGTTGCTGTCATGGGTAAATCTAGCATGCACATGAGGAAATAAATCAGACAGTTAAAGGCAGTGGTTAATGACCCAGGACAGATGTTTCAAAACCCGCAGATGTAGACTATTGCCTGAGCCAAAAACACAGACCCACGAGCAACAAAACTGCAACTCTACAACCATACCAGCTGAACCAACAACGCTGATTAACTGCTTACTCCTTCTTAAATGCGTGTGTGTGCATGCTTTTAAATGACTTGTGTGGGTTTAAGCTACCTTCCACTAGCTTGCGTACCGCTGCTTTGTGGCCAGCTCCCCCTGCGTGGCTAGTGAGAGCAGCCTCGCCCATGGTCTGAAGTTTAATTGATTTACAACAGGCCCTACATCGGGCGAAGTGAATGTCCTGGACGTCCTTAACCAACCAGTCCTTGTAAATCTCCTTTGATAGCCAGGAGTCTTGAAATTTACATTTTCCAGGCATAGTTAGCTGATAAATTAGCCGGACCGCTACCTGACAGTCAGCTTCTTCGATCGGTCCTGGTACGTTCACAGTCTACTGGGAAAATCCAGAAACATGTTGTAACGATCAATCATCTGACTTTTTTCGAACTAAGCAAGAATAGTTAACCTATGTTGTAGTGCGAAACTGCAATTATACTAAAATATCTTTGGAATTTTTTGGCATTTTTTTAAATGTAGGTATTTTTATAAAATCGTATCGCATTTTACACCGTGGTATTTATTATGACTTCTATGCTATTTCTAAAATACCCAAACCCAAAGCAGAACAGGAGAAAAGGAAACCACCAAAATTATATTTGAGTTTGAAGTGAGGAGAAAAACTGTATAAATATAATAAATATAAATATGAATATGTCGCAAGGCAGAAAACACCCAAAGGCAACACGGCCCAATGGCTGCTGGTCACGTGAGTATTTTTCTCCAATACGAATAGGGATCATGCATCTCCTAACCAGTCAATGGTCTCATTGGTTAGAATGCAGCACTGAACCCGAAGTAGCAACACATGGGTGCCTGCTTGGTGTTCCTGGATTTTTCAAAAAAGATATTAATGACTTCATTTGTTTGAAACACAGCATTTGAAAAATGTAAATCACGTAGCGGTACTAAACCTAGTAGAGTTATTTCTCTTTATTTGTTGTCGCCAGCAGGATTCCTGCTGCTAGCTTCTTGTGCTAATTGAAAGGCTAATGCTGACGTTTTGCAACGTCAATACAAAGTCATCAACATTGCACTATTTAGCATAACAGCCAACCAAACTGTTTGTTTACCATCGGACTCTTCAAACCCTTAAGCTAATTTAATTTATCTTTATGAAGTGTGTGCTGCATATAAAGGTTGATAATGAGTACCATGAAGACAGCAGCCCTGGTAGCTCCAGTCACAGCTCTGGAGTTCCTTCAGGATGCATTTCTACTCGCAGGTAGGCAGCTATAATCGTTCTTGTCATGTCTTTTTGTTCGTTATAAGTAAGACGGCGTGTGGTTTTAAAAAAAATTACCCCTACAAACAAATTTATAGCAATTACATTTCCTTTTTGTTGTTATGAGATCATACACTTACTACATGTACGCTATGATCTCTTCCTGACAGGTGAGGGTCCAGTCTTAACGGTGTACAGTCTTCAGCCTCGACCCAATTCCTGCAGCCCTCTGGCTGTGCTCCAGCACTATAGAATTCACGGAATAAGACCTAGAAGTCAGGCAGCTGTCCCAGCACAGATATCTGCTGCAGGGGCTCGTGGAATAAATGAGCTTGGTTAGTAGTAAATCATTTTTAACAGGTAGATCTTGAAACAAAGGAACAGCAGTTGGATGTGTTTGATTAATAATTATATGACAAATTAAGCTAGAATAGCTATAGTTATTTTATGTTTTTGTATTTACTCACTCGCATGAATCCACAAAATCCTGTCTAATCCCCAGACCTGAGCTGCACCACAGAGCCCAACACCCATGACCTAGCAGTGTTTGGAGGAAAGGTAATGAGGCTAGTGAGGCTCCATGTGGATCTCCAGAATGAAGACCATTCGTTGGAGATTCTGGGTCCCCTCATCGAACTACAGGACTGGATCCTAGATGTCTGCTGGCTCTCTGGGGACAAACATTCACTTCTCTGTGTAGCTGTAGCTCACAATAGTGTTCTTCTCTTGGACATTGTTACAGGAACTGTCCTGGTTCAGCGCTACTGTCTGGAGGGGTGTCTGTTGTATTCTGCCCTCCTTCTGGTACATGAATCATGGGCAGATACCACCCTGGTAGGAGGCACTGTTTTTAATCAGCTGGTTCTCTGGAAGCCTGGAGAAGAAAGTGATCCAGAGAATAAAGCACCAGTTGTTAGACGGCTGCAGGGTCACAGTGGGGTCATTTTCAGCATCTCTTACCTCCAGGAAAATGGCTTGCTGGCTTCAGCTTCTGATGACCGCAGTGTAAGGGTGTGGGGTGTTGGTGTTTTAGGGGGCCCTGGAGGGAAATGTGGGGACTTAAACCCAACTTGTTTAAGGGTCCTATACGGACACCAGGCCAGGGTGTTCTCAGTGCGTCTTTCCCCAGGGAAAGTGTTTAGTGCTGGGGAAGATGGGACCTGTTTAGTCTGGGACTCTGCAGAAAGTGGAAAGGTGGTTCAAACATTGAAGGGACACAGAGCAGGGGGCGTACGTGCACTGGCAGTCAGTAAGGTATCAGGAGACGGAGAGAGATGGGTGGCTACAGGGGGAGCAGATGGAGGAGTGAGGTTGTGGAGGGTGAAAGAACACGAGGAGAGAAGGATTGAGGAAGCAGTGACAGGGAAGCTAACAGACCTTAAATTCCCTGGTCAAGGCGTTCCTAAGGTGGTCTGCATAGCAGGGGAAGAGGATGCATGTTGGAGCCAGAGTAAATTTGTGGTTTGCACTGACCAAGGGATAGTTTACCAGTACAGCAATGACCAGTGGGATAAGATATGGCAAGGGTCTTCAGAGTTTCACTCTTATTGTGTGATGGAGTCGATATCCGTCAGCACCAAAGAGTCTCCAGCCAAAGTGCATTTGTGTGCTGTGGGAAACCTCAGTGGGTCCATACACATCTTCCCTATTTCTTATCCCAAATGTGGGCTTCTTCTGACAGGTGGCTCAGGGAAGATCCATAGTCTTATATGGCAAGAAAGAGGGGACAAGGTGTGTTTGTTAGCAACAGGAGCTGATGGACTTGTCTATCGCTGGAGTATAGAAGTCAAATGTAAAGGAAACGGTTGCTTAGTCCTGAATGTAAACCCGCTGTCTTCGTTCCTACTTCCGCCCTGTGCTAAACGCTGGCTGACCGCTGCCGTGTGCCTTCACTCCAGATCACAGGAGGGGCTGTGGGTTTGTGGGGACAGGAGAGGGTCCCTGCTTTTGTTTCAGGAAAGAAGAATGGTCCTGCAAACGAAAGGAGATGATGCAGTGGCAAACGAAGGTACAAAAGATGAAGTAAACAACACTTTGGGACAGAGCCAGAATAAACATGTGCAAAACCTGAAGCTGCAGCCACTGAGCTGCCTATTTGGAGTTCATGGAAAACAAGGTGTAACATCAGTCTGTGAATATCAGGGGCTGCTCTATAGCACGGGGAGGGATGGCTGTGTGAGAGTTTTTAGAGTGCAGCCAACAACACCAGAAAACCTTGAAGGAAACAGAAATAATTGGACAGGAATGATTGAAGAGGACAGAAGACAGCGTCAGCTGGTGGTCCTGCGAGTTCAGCGGGCCTGCAGAGGTATGGAGTGGCTGGAGAGGATTTTGATTCTTCCACCTGAGATTCCAGTGAAAGAGAATGAGGACAAGTTTAGAGATGAATATGATGACCACTACAAGACAAAGCCACGTTTTACAGAAAAGCAGGAAGTTGGAGAAGAGGAGAGGGAGGCCGAGAGCAGAGAAGAAAACAAACAGAACAAGGGAACAGAAGCCAGATTTGCCATTGTTGGATTCCATGGTGTTCACTTTGTGATTTGGGACCCAGTGAGGCAGGAGAGGCTGTTAGCAGTGCTTTGTGGTGGAGGACATCGCTCTTGGTGTCTCTGGCCATCCCAGAAACAGAGTTGGCCTGGATATGGAGCTCTGGTCTTTATCAAGCAGGGCATTGTCCAGACTTCACAACCTCCTGGGGAGGAACCAAACTGGGGAGGGGAGGCAGCAATGACTGGAGGATGGGTCCTGAGAGAGGGCATTCATGGGAGGGGAATAGGGTGTGTGTGCCGGCTGGGGAAGATATGGGAAGCTGGGAACGATTCTCAAACAGAGGCGGAGAGAGAGAACGGGCGCTGGGAGATAGTGATGACGGGAGGAGAGGACACGAGCTTAACAATCCTGGCAATACAGCCAAACTCTGGCAGCATCAAAGTTCTCTCGGTTATTACTGATCACATCTCAAGCATCCGTACGGTGACAGCAGGAACGTGTGAAAACCAGCCACAGGCCATCTCTGTCCTGCTCATGTCAGCCGGCGGCCGGGCTCAAATGCAGTGCTACCGACTGTTGGTCAGCTGGGACGGGCAGAGACTGGCCCCCTTGTGCCAGGTGATCCAAGTGGCCAGTCACCGATTGGATGACCAGTGGGAGAGGAGGCGGAACCGACACAAGATGGTTAAAATGGACCCTGAAACAAGGCAAGTTATGGATGTGAAGTAAGTTGTCGTCCGGTTACGAAAGGATCCTGTAGGATTACCCAATCCGTAGCTTAATATTCTTCTTATTAATTCCTTATTAGTCTTTGTTATAGGTTATCACAGATCCAGACCAGCCCGTTCTCTTTTCCTTTGAATTTACCTCACAGCTGTGTCTGTGTGTTCAGGTATATGTCTGTGGTGGTGGTGGATGAGACGACGGACTGCGTTCTTCTGGCTTTGGCCTGCAGTGATGGAGCTGTCAGGTTGGTGTTCAACTCGGGTTTTCTAATGAGAGGAGACTGTTACAGTTTTTTTAGTATGCTGCAGCTATTATCCCTGAACATTAATTTTACGTGACTTATTTAACATCTACTATGTAATTGTTTTCATACAAGGCATCTGTGGAGAAGGGAGTGGTAACGTTAGACTGGACAGAGGCGATTGATTGAGGCTCGAGCCAGCTCTAACTTTAGTGTCTTTTCTGTGTCTCCACTCCTTCATTATTGTCTTTTTCAGATTTTTCTCGATAAGTGAAGTTAAACATCACATTGATTTGCTGTGGGAGTCATTTTACCACCAGCGCTGTGTACTCAGTGTTGCTACCTGCAGCCTGGAGGATGGAAAAGGCAACAGGTGATCATCTGTTGGGTCAGAATCAACATATATCATAACAGTGTAACACATCAGAAAAGTCTTTAATGGCAGCATCATGGCAATGTATTATTCTTAAAGTAATCAATAATACATTGCCAGGTGATATAAATACAAGGTAATAGAAACTCCGTAGGTTATCTTTCAATTTCCAACATGTTGCCTCTGTTGTGACAAACTTATAGAAAAATCAGGAAGGTTGAGTCGGTTACCTCTCTCTTTCTCCCAGGCATAGGCTGTTGTTCAGTGCCGCAACAGATGGGAAAATTGCTGTGTGGAATTTGACTAAAGCTTCTTCCCCAGCTGATCCTTCAAGTGATGCTCCGGCTCCACCAATCCCCTGCCTCAGCATTCCCGCCCACCAGAGTGGCATCAACTCATTGGCTGTTTGGGCAGGGAAGCTGGGACAACAAGAGGGCGGTTGCCTGGTAACTGTTGCTAGTGGAGGGGATGATGGACAGCTGACAGTCTCCATGATTAGTGTGCATTTCTCAGACGATGAGAGGATTTCTGAGCCCCCGGTTTCTTCACATATTCAGCCTCAACCACCAAACCAGCTTGAGCTTCGTCTTCATTCCCAGTCCCATATCCCGCTGGCCCATGCTGCCCCTCTGACTGCCCTGAAGTTCCTGAGCCCAGGGCTAGTGGTATCCACTTCTTCAGATCAGAGGGTTTGCCTTTGGAGGATCGGCAGTACAGGCGTCAGCCACAAGGGGGCATTGTGCTCCCATGTTGCAGATGCTGCAGGACTAGCGGTATGGGAGGTGCAGATGACAGAGGAGGAGGATGGAGGAAAAAAGTGTAAGACAGGATTTGAAAGAGCTGAGTCTAAGCAGGAGAAGGTTGTTTGGAGAGTAGGAGGGAGTCGGACAGAATTGGAAACGGAGCGTGAGACAGGCAGGAAGTTAAATAAGGATAAAGAAACAGTTGATGAGGCCAAGGGTGGAGAACCTGTTGAAGCAGTGAGCGAGACAGATGACCCAGTTTGTCAGACCTGTGATGAGAAAGGCGATGCGAGAGGTAGTGAATGTAGAAATCAAACAGAGACTGACAGTGAGTGTAGGACAGAGAGGGAGGTGAACCGTGAGAAAGGTTTGAGCAGGAAAAAGGGAGAGAAGACAGGATGGGTGCTGGTCTGTGGCCAGGGCTTCCAGCTACTACGAGTCAGAAATGCAGAGGAAAAGTTTGAAAAGCAATAAAGAAACATAAATGGCCTCAAAACTGACTTTCTCAATCACCTGTTTTTAAATTATTTATGAATTATCTGTAAATTATAATTGCAGCTCTGTGTATGTATATTTATTTTGTTTTGTCAGTACATTTTTAATAAAGTGTATTTATTCTGCACTTGTATTGTTGTGAAAGGTACATTTCAGTATCATAAGCTATTTATTGCATATGCTTAGTGAGCTTATAAGAAGCACCTGTCTGAAGTGAAATGTGGTGAAATATAGGCCTATTATTAATTCCTGCCAGTCTGAAGAAAACAAATCCAATGTGTAGGCAGTGTCTGAGACCAGGCTACATTTCTGCTGCCTATGACTGAAGAGGAGCGTTTGGTGTTTATCAAAAATAATAATAATCATGGGTTCTTTGAAGCGAACATTAAAACCATCTCTGATGGTGTTTGGGCCATCTGTGGCCTCCTTCAGCGAACAGCACTACTCTGCACAAAGACGGCTGAATTGACGGAGTTATTTTTAATGCAGTCTGTTACATCTCCACCAGCCAGGAACTAAAGAGAACCATGGGCGTCCATTTTTAGCAAGAACAGGACCAAACTACAGGCAGTGTTCCAGCAGTGACTTCATACACTGCTTCATACAGTTGCCTGGTAGCTCAATGGGTTAAGCGTCAGACTGGAGTGTAGAAGGTTGCAGGTTCGAATCCTGTCTGACTCCTAATCCATCCCCTACCAAGTGTGTCCCTGAGCCAGACACTCAGCGCTAGCTCCCTGTAAGTCGCTTTGGATAAAAGCGTCTGCCAAGCAAAGTAAAAGTAAAGTAAAATACACCAAAAATACGATGTATGGCTTGAATTCTAGTTTACAACGCCACCTGCTACTCATGTGCTTTCTTGATGTGCCCTTGAGCATGGCACTAAACTTTGAAATAGTTTTAGTGAAGATCATTACATAATAGAAAACCTGGTAGACAACATGCCACGTGTGATGTATACTGAAGTTCAAACAGCAACAAGTGAGAGTCACTTCAGAGTTACTGCAGGGACTAGCCCCAGTTAGAAGACCCCATTTAAACACAACAATCTAACATTGTGAATAATTAAGGCCTGCTGAGCCATTAAAGGTTTGGAAACATGGCCTTAGAAGGAGCTGAGTGACTCAGGTGATCATGATGTTTTAATATGTTGTATAGGAATGTGTTTGTGCGTGTGACACAGGTTTCGGCAGCCGCACAGGAATTCAATAGTTAATTCATGGACTGAAGGCAAAGCCAAGACTGTTCTAAAATGCTTAATTAGCAGCATCAACGCAGACTGATGTGATATGAAATTATAATCCAGCTTAAATGGCACGTCAATGTGGGACAGTGTGCACAGTTATTTGCATATTTGGTGAAAGTGTGCGTGTGTTTGTCTATTATGCAAATGTGAGTGTACCTGCACCACCTGGAAAGTTTAGACTGGATTAAAAGTGTGTATAATCAACTCCACTGTATTTATCAGATGACGTGCTCTCCTGTACAAATAAACAATCTTAAAGGCTGATGTCACTGAAAAGTGTGTTTGCGTCTCCATATGCTTTTGTCAACAATAGTGTGTGTGTGGTTGTGTGTGAGTCCGTGTGCATGTGGAGATCTAGATGGGGGTCAGAGACCATGAAGGGCCTGACGGCAGGTATCCATGAATATTTTAATATTTTAGCCGCGTCTCATATTGCCTTTTGTCAAGCACTCATCTCACCACCTGCCACTGGCAATGGAGGAAAAGAAGGAAGAAGAGAGAGTGAGAAAGGGGAACATATAAAGGCAGAGTAAGACAGAAGGGAGGGGAAAACATGGATAAAGAGAGAGACCTGAATAGAAGGTAAAGCTCCCAACATTACTTCAAAGGGATGGTCAACAAATGTGAGAGAAAGAAAGAAAGAGCCAAAGTCCCTGTGTTACCACTGCTATCACTTACAAAGAGATCACAGAGCTAGATAAAGGAGAGGAGGGGTGAAGGCAATAGTGCTGAGGAGGGGAAAAGGGGGGAGACAAACAGAGAAGGCCTTTCCTGCACTGAGCATGATTAGTAATTTGACTTGGGTCCACAAAAGAGAAGGGAGGAAAGTGAAGAGGAGGGAAGCAATGAAGTCATTAAAAGAACAGGGAAGCAACCACAGCCTGAACCGTGCAAGACCAGGCTGTGTGTGCATTATAATTGGTTTAGAGATGGAAGCTTGATAAATAACCAGCGTCTCTACCGACATAGTAAGGAAGCTGTATCTGCAGCTTCTCGACTACCTGTGAGTGTGTGGATCTGGTGGATGCTCTATTTGGCCAAGGAGGACAAGAAAGGCAAGCAGCTGCTGTCAGCGTGCAGGAGCGACACTTTACAACCATCAAAGAGGTATATGCACTCTCTATTACAGCTATGTGGCGTCATAGCATTTCCATTCACTTCAATCCGCAGCTTCAAATTGCTGCCTTGGTGTAAAAATATATTCTGCATTGTACAGGATTCTTCTCATCTTTCTTAATCTTTCCGCATGTTTGGTGCAAGGTCAGCCCAATTCAACTGTCAGAGTTGTAAATGTTGCATTTTGCAGTAAACTGTTTTGAGCACATCTTAAACTTGAATCCTGAATTTACACATGAAATATTTCCTCTGTTAGAGCTTTAATGACAGAATACTTTTGTGTACCATCCCTTTAAAGCTCTGCACATTTTTAAATGCTGTATTTCTCACATTAATTAATGTTTCCTTTTCTGTCACTGCCAACTATTCTTTTCTCTGCCAATTAGGTTTCTGTGATGGCAGCATTTCCCAAAAACTGCTGAAAGACATTCCTTGGTGGACTGGGTTTTGCTGTAGCCAGAATTTTAAAAATCATTTAATTGAATGTAAAGTTTGTATTGCTGGTGACCATAAAGTAGGACTAATAGCCCACTGATGAGTAATGTGAGGCATGTACAGCTCTAGCAGGCTAACAGAAGCAATGTCAACATGCTGAAGTCAGTAGGTATAATGCTAGCATATAATGCTAACCCTTGCTAACAGTACAACCGAAGCTGCCAGCAATGTCATTTGTGTTGCAGGTATGAAAAGCTGAGGGACTAACGTTGTTCAATTTCATCCTGAACACACAAATGTGTGCTGTGAATTTCATGACAGTCTTTGTAATAGTTGTTGAGGTATCTTGTAGCTGAAACCCCGAAAACAAGCGTGTTAATTTCTAGGCGTGTAGATGACAGATGTGTAATAATTGGACTGCAAGTTATCCAGGAATTATAAAAAAAAGACACCAGCTAAAATACAAAGGATCATTCCACTGCTGTAAATTATCTTAGTGATAAAACATGCAAACCAAACTGTAAGCGTGTGTTTAAATAAAGTGATTTTTTGCTCTTGGGCCTACAGATTGGTGATGTCACCAGAACGACTGCCTGCCATTGGTTCATCTGAGACCAAAGCAAGAGGTGATCTGATGGTTGTCTCGCTTGTCTTTTTACAGTTTTTTATTAAAATGTGTTATTTCTTATTAAAACAAATTAAAATGTGAAATGTGATGTTAAATTAACACCACATTTTACAATAATGATCCTGAAGTAACAAACGCCATATATACTTTGTGCTATTTGTTGCTGTTGAATTTTTCATATCCACACATGGCAACAGCTTTTTACAGAACTGCTTATGACGCAGTCTTTTTCTGAATCAATAACTGTCGTACAGTGTATTAAACCTTCACCTCCAGGCAAGTTTATTGTTTTTCTGTGTGTACAGTATTTGACAACAATCAACATAATTATTTCATCATATTTTCCTCTGCTGATGTAGCAGGTTCAGAAAAGATTCAGAGCCCTTCTTGTCTCTTTTTACTGTATTCTTGTTGGAACAGGTTAGTGGTTTGCTATCTCTATAAGATTTAGATTTCTAAACGCTCTCTAGGGCACTGACGTCTTCTGTCTAAAAGTTATTCTTTTTAAATACCCAACTGCTTTTATTTTCTCCTTCTTCGCTCTTTCTGCACCACAGTCAAGCCGCCTGTTTCTTCCCAAGCAAATCGCAGAAAACGTAACCAGCAGCAGACAACGCCCTCCTCCACTACTCATCCTTCTCAGGGGCCATCCTCCATTTTCCTCTCAGACACCACCGTGGCACCCTGGGAAGGCCTGGCTCTCTGTGAATCTTCCTTCACATTAATTGCCCCACCAAGACCTCCACCGCAACCTCCTCCTGCGCCCCGGCCCACACCTTCCACCCCTCATTGTGAGAGACAGAACAAAGAGGAAGCTTCCAGTTCCAGTTTAAACTCTGCACCACCATCTCCACCTGTGCTACAGAATGGTGCAGGTATGATTGGAACAAAGGACAGTTATGTCTAACCATTTGAGCAAAGTCGAGTCAAACTGGCACAAGACACGTGAGACGTAACTCTCTCACCTCGTGCAACGAGCAAACACAAGATACAGTCAAGCTAAGATAAATGTTACCTTGCTAACAATTATAATGTAGTGAATTATCTATTTTAGGTAGGCATTATTAATTAATGTTAAAAATGTTGTCTGTATTAAACCACAGAATGCTTCTTCAGCTCTTTCTTTCTTACTTTTTTCTTTCTTTCTTTCTTTCTTTCTTCCTGTTTGAATGAAGAGCTGCTTAAACATGCCAAAATAATTTCCCTCTTTTTACTTATTCCCACTGACTAAAACAACTTTCAATAAGGCAGAAGGTTTTCTGTTAAACCTTATTGAAGGTTGATGATGACTCTATATCATTGCAGACAGGAAACAAATACTAGCAAAGAGACAGGCTGTCTTTGATGTATGCAGCGCAGACTGTTGCTTAGTTCATGAGCATAATTTTATTCAGAGCTTAACATTCAAAACAAGTCACATCACATAAAAAGCTTTTTTGGCACATGTAGTCAAAGGAAATTTTGTTTCAGAAGGATGAATAAATACATACAATCTACCAGAATTCAGTATATGTAGTAGGCAACAACAACGCTCATACAGTAGACACCCATCAGCCCTATACACACAGTAAATAAATTTTTGGTTACACATTCCACAACAAAAACAGTGAAACCAGTTGCCAAAGGGACTGATATCATTGTGAACACTTTCACTCTTAGGGTATTGATGAATTCTTTTCCCCTTCTCTCTGCAGTTGGACGGAGTAGGGGGCTGCAGGCGAGACGAAGGATTACGCCCCAGCACCGGGGGCCTCGTCCACCTCGCCTTCCACCTCTGCGTCCCGTCACCAACCTTAGTTTCTCCCGGAGCTTCACCTTCTCTTTCTTCGAGCTTCCCCTGCACCAGGCGCCTGGCTGCCGTGCAGAACGCATCAGAAACCTCATGCTGCTTTTGAGACAGATACACTACTGAGTTACTGGAGTTGCATGGGGACAAACATGTGGAACAAATGAATCTGTATTAATTTGTGTTATTATGTTGTGTTTCTAAACATGAATATACAATGTACAGTTAAACCAAACGTGGTCTAGTGAGTGATGTTATATCAATATGTGTTGTGACTCTTTAGTTTGGATTTGAACTTGTAAACATTTAGGTTCTAATTATTACTTGCCTTAAAAATGTAAATATCCTCACTATACAAAACTAAATCAAAACTGTGGGTGCTTGACAAGTCTTCTCCTTTTCTTCTTCTTCTTTCAGCTGTTCCCTTTAGGCGTCGCCACAGCAGATCATCACTTAACCCTATGCTTAGCATCGTGCCCTCACCAACTGCAAACCATAGATCATAGCAGGACTCTTGCTGTTATCCCTTATTTACTCATCACACCTGAGACTCGTCTCTATCCAGTTCACCCTGCCTGCACTTTTTATGGTCGGTCCCAGGATTTTAAACTCATCTACCTTCACTATTTCTTCGTCTTGCATGTTCACCATTCCTCCTGTCTCCCTCTCACACACATGTATTATGTCTTGCTTCTATTGACTTTCATTCCTCCCATCTCCAGAACATATCTCCACCTTTCCAGTCTTTCTTCCACCTGCTCCCTACTCTCACTAAGCATTACAGTGTCATCTGCAAATAATGAGTCTATGGAGACTCCTGTCTGATCTTATCAGCCTGTCCATCACCACTGCAAACATGAATGAATTTTCTGTTGATAACGTTCCTGTAGGGATCACTGTTTATCGTAATGACCTCTGGATTCTACTTCCAACGTTTGTATAATGCTGGTATCAGTGAAGACAGTCTTATATTATATTGCTATATTTGTTTTTGATTGCAATATGTTTCTCTTTCTTTCTCTTTGTCTTATTATTGTCTAAATGTGACTTTTATATTTAATTAGCCTTGTACTAGGCCTTTCATTAATTGGATGTTTTTTTGCTGTTTTTTTTAGCTTCTCAGACTTTATAGAATACATTAAAATCTATTAAGTGAAAACCTTTCTCTGTTGAGTTCTTTTAGTCCCGCCGCAACTTTCCTGTAACGTGCAGATTTCAAGGCTGATCTCCACCCTTCCCGAAACACGTGTGAGATCGTGTCAGGCTTTGAAGGTGTGTTTTTCTCATACATGTATGTTTGTTGCACGTGTGAGCTCATGTGGCTTTGTGCTGATAAAGGTCGGGTCAGTCATAGGGTAAGGAATACCACCGCTGGACAAATGCATTCGTAGATGGTGACGAGAGTGCAACAGCTGCAGCTGTTGTTTTAGCAAGTTGCAAATTAATGGGAACCTTAATTTGCATCCTGGACTACAAGACAAACCACTACTGTGGGTTATCAGTCCATGCATGTCAACAAATATTTTCCTAAAGGATACAGTGTTATGCAAACAGGTATCTGCTATGAAGCCTTCTTTATATTGCTCCACCCTCCTCCCTCAGTTTTAAGTGTCAAATCACTTCAGAGTTTCAGGAAAACTGTGTGGGAAACCCATATTTCACCTCAAAGTGACTGGAGAAAATCTTTTATCCCTCCATTGATATGATTTTTCCAGAATCTCAGGAGAGCAAGATCAGTAATTTCTGAAACATTCTAACGTGTCAGCTGCTTCAGCATCGATGTGTCTAAAACAATCTGAAAATGCTTTATAGACAACTGTCAGACTCAACAGCAGTGAATATAAAGTCTCACTCATTACCCAAAGTATAGTAAATGTCATGTCAACACTCCAGCAGTAAGTTAGGTGAGTTCTCTGAGTGTTTATGGGTCACAGGCAGTCTTTCCGCCATCATAATTGGGTTTGTGACAGATAACAAGAAGTTGCCTAAGAACGGCGTTAGCTAGGTTAGATTGATGTGGAAGCAGCCAAAGCAGCTCACCTTCTGTACACACACACACATTAGACAATACATCACCAAACAGTATGCACAGACTCAGTGCTGTGCAGCTGAGCCTGACTTCTGACCTCTAGACTGGTTATGGAGATAATCAGCAGAGAGGAAATTACCTTGCAGGAATTCAGAAGGCTGTAGTATCACATTTCTGTTCATGATTTGATGACTCTTTAGCTCACTTATTTACTATGTAAGACTACATTTGGGGCAACTCTGGGGCAGTTGATAGGGGAGTTGTCAACAAACCCCAGGGTTGGTGGTCCAACTCTCAGTTCCCCCAATTCCTAGCTGCTCGTCAAAGAGCAGCTACTCGTCCACACGTATTTTCCCAAGGGGATTGATAAAGTAAAGAACACTGGGGACAGAGAGTGGGGTTATGACTGTTCGACCAGATCCAACCCCACTATGCTGCCTCACCTGGTTCACACAGACATTTACTGGTTACAATCACTGTTACACATTCAGTAATCACATAGTGAGAATGGACAACTGGCCCCTGGACAAAGAGTCAAAAGAAACATGGGCTCATGTCTGGTCCCCCCAAACATGGACGAGTCATGGGAACAGTGGATGTCATGGATGGATTACCCACAAGTGTAGGATATACATCAGTAATCCATCCATGACAGAAAGACAAGTCATCATGAGCTACCATGAGATTCTGCAGCAGCAGTGGCATTAAGTGCCAGTGCTGCTGCAGTTAGAACTTTATTCACTGCTCTTTTTCCTACTTTTAAACCAAATCTGTGAAACTAAACGTGTCTAAAAAGTAAATAGAAGAGGTACAGTGTTCCTTAATTGTTGTTGTCTTCTAAATTGCTTAATATGAACACTAAAACGGTGTGTATGTTCCCAAAGCTCCTGCAATCGTACACACGTGAACGTATGTTGTAAGACAACTGGCCACTGAACAAATACATCTACAGGACACTTGTATTTGTTTTTGTGGCCAAGTCGTTTTGTGATCGTCTGACATTCCAGAAAACATAACTTTCACTTCACATCCACTCTGATTCATGGGCTCCCTGCCCTTGGTCCACCTGAACAAAGACCAGTCTGGGAACAGTGGATGTCATGGATGGATTATCCCCAAGTGTAGAACAGTTTACATCAGTAATCCATCCATGACAGAAAGACCAGTCATCATGAGATACCATTTTCTGCAGCAACAGTGGCATTAAGAGACTAGAATGAAGTAAAAATGCTGCTGCAGTGAGACGACACCTCAGTCACTGCTCCCTCTCTTATAGATAAAGCATATGTGTGGCACTAAAATCTAAGATTTTATTACAGCCCATCTGGAAACTAGTTCTCCCTTCGCCAATTCATCAGTTATATTTACTATAAACTGGGTAGTAACCTCTGCTTGGCACCATATATATAAACTGAACTGAAATAATAGGCGTTAGTGCTCCCATTACAGCTATCCCTCCATCTTTCTTAATGTGACATCATCTTTGTGAGCTATTCTATTAGCAGCTATACACGTCCATGACATAACACAGCCTCCACCATATTAGATACATGTGTTCAGGTGTGTGATTTCTTGTCAGTCTATTGTCCAAATACTAATGAGCCCCTGCAAGTGGATGCAGTCTGCTTAAAATGGTTGTAATTCCTAAATTATAATGCCATAGTTTTAGACGATCTCTTAAAATAATAATGTCCAGATACTTCTGGGCCTAACTGTAAATAAGACACAAAATACAAACTGACTGCATCTACTGTAGATATGAACACAATGACTGTGTGTGGGAGTTTGCCTGTGTGTGTGTTTCTGTTTACTTCAGCCTCTGATTACAGAAATCACCAGGAACCTCTTGTTCTTTCTGTCATTTACCTCCAGTCATTTTCTATCCTTTCGTAAACTGAGCTGAGTAAAAGCTGCTAAATGACATATCTGGTAGACAATTAATTCAATTATTTCTATGTATAGGTGGGAATAAAAACAAAATATTGTTAGTGGTAATACCTGGTTTGATTGCTGTCACTGGCTGTGACCTAAGGTCATAGTGCCAGACCCTGGACCAGACTCTAACCATATCTTTAAACTTCATCCTAAGCTGTAATATTCTCAAATAGTTTGTTATATTGAGACAATTTAGCAAAAAAGTCATTTTTTCTGGTTGGTGAGGGATCTGCTGTGAATAAGCTGTGTTTATTTTCTTGGTGCTATACAGAGCAAATTCAAGGTTGCTCTCAAATTCCTCCAAACATATACCTTGTCATCCTTACATATAGAGGAGGGTGAAGGCAGAGTTTGAAAAGTGTCTCAGTTGCTTATCAGCCATTGGCAGGAAGTGTTCACTGCACCCCCCACTCAGATGTGTACTGCAGCAGTTTAAAGTCGGAGAATCACACCTCCAGGTCTGAGATTACAGGTCTTCACCTGGTAAAATGATAGCTTTCTTTAAATATGTTCCAGATGTGACTGACAGGAAGATGACTGCAGTGCAGTACAACCTGGTGATAGCACAGAAGTTATTACATTAAATATGGTCATATTTTCATTTTTCCGTATCACTGATGAAACATGAATCAGTTTCATCATCAGGTTTTTGTAATATTTTCATCTGTATTATTGGTATACTTTAATTTAAGGGCATAAAATATGTTCAATAACTGTGTGTTTAACCCATTTACCAGAATTTAAGGGGTTTGCCCCAAATCGAGTCACTGGTGCTGTACTGGGAGCTCTGTCAGTCCACGTAGTTTCCATGGTGATACCCATTGGAGGAAGATGCTGAATGAGCATCTTGTCTCTGTCCCCCTACAATGGGAACTTCAAAATGATGCGTGCTAAATAACATTCACAGACACGATGTATTCCCGAACTGCTGTCACCCATCACAACTAAATGCCAAATCACGAGTCTTACCTTGACCCAAAACCCAGAAGTTACCTGTTGTAACCAAATTTAAACCTAAAAGGTATGGACCAGCAAAGATATCCTCACTCCCATAGATAGGTCCTCAACACACATGCACATGCACACACTCAGTAGACTCATGCCCATAAGATGCACCCAGATGGACAGATGCCACAGTGATGAACTGATGAATGACTCATAATTATGTAAAAATCTGTTTTTATTTCCAAAAACACAAATCCCTACATACAATAATTCTCTGCACCTGGCCTCTGATTAATCATCATTCTGTCCTTCCCTTGGTATTCTTTTAAAAAAAATCTAATTTATCAATTACACACAGTTTTATTACAGGTCTTTTGTTTTGACACATAAATATTATTCTGCAAACATCACAAAAACCGAAAACTAGCATTTTAAAAAGTGCTGTTTCAAAATTTTATTGTCCATCTTTCACTTTATCAAAACCACACTACATGTTCTTAAAAGCAATATCAATAGCTACATGGTAACAATAATATGTTTAATGTTGTAAACAGACACCATATAATAAACATCAATAAGTGTGGCGTACAACAAACAGAAAAGCAAACATGGAACACAAACAACCTGGAAACATCTGATAAAACAAACTCTTTTAATCTTTTACATATCCATTTATACTATTTTGTGTTATGGTTTGAATCCACACATGTTCATCATGCACACAACCATATCAGTTACTGAATACCATATGATCAGTGTGTCTGTCTGTGTGCTTCCATGTGCATGTGTAGAGTAATTGATTTGACATTTAGATAAAGGATACGCTATATTCTTCTTTTCCAAGCTGGACATTCTGTGCAGAAAATGTCATGTCCATTGTTTCTCTCCCACAGACTGTCCCAGACAGATGGATCTGGCTGGACAGCACAGAGTCCAGGTGGTGGGACACGTACCGAGTAGGTCAGTAGAACTGTGTCGTTGTTTGTTTTTTTTAATATTTAGTTATGATGACTATTACTTTATTGTACAATTATTAGTTTTTACCTCGTGTGGATATGGAGTCTGGAGTTTTATTTTACAGCTGCATTTGTCTTATTGCAGTTGTAGCTGTATGTTATAATGTAAAATAGACGGCAGCTGTAAAAGGAAAATTGATTTAAAGCATTTGCCAGATTTCCAAGGACAGGCACCATATGTGCAGCTCACAGAAATAATAATTTGTTCTTTTAACAGTTAATTTACCAGGATGATTGAAAAGCCCAGAAGGCTGTTGAGAAACATTTACAGTTTTTCTCTCATTAGCTAGATGATAAAATATTTAGTTCTCTGGAGGATTTAAAAGGAGATTCCGTGCCAACCAGTTGCCCTGGGACATACGGCAGCCTCAAGTACTTTTTAAATGCTGCTGACTGTCTCTGCTTCAAGAACACTGGCTCTTGTGAAGTTGTGAATGCAAATAAAATAAATCTGTGTTTAAATAGTATATTTCTACCTCGTGTCATAACCCACATGATAAAAAGCCATATTTCAGCTGGTTGAGATTCTCTATCAGGATGATTCATACGTCTTGCTCTGTGTTCAGCTTGGCAGCGTCATCGTTGTGAACCTGCAGAGGATATTGGCACAGCTCAATGTTGCATGTGGTGCATGCTCTGGGAGTCTAACAGATGAGACCTGGAGGCTACACACACACACACACACACGTTATCATTGTGCTTACGGCATGGGATCCTCACTTTGCTGATTTCCATGCAAATCTTTAACCTGGTTCTGACTGTAGCTGTCATCTTCTCTTTGCTCACACTCCTCTACAGGACTCCACAGTCAGGAATCATTTTACAGGTGCTGCTTATAGCATTTTGCTTCACTGAATGATTACCATGTTAAGATATTTTTGTATTTACAATATATTATCACCATAATCAAATAAGACAAAAACAAATAAGATTGACAACCAGTGGCAGCCTGTCAGTAGAGGGAGCGCTGGGGCACCACCTCACCAGTCTCACATGAAAAAGAAGAAGAAGATAGGAATCACAATCTTTACCATAGATTTACTTGGTAATTGGTGCATGCACACTGGAACCTACTCCAATAAAAAGTATAGGAGAACTTTGGGGAGCAAAATTGGGGCCTGAATCCCTATTAAAGGCTAAAGCTTTTTCATTTTTTTCAGGAGAAAGTACGATGATAAACTGATGTTATTTGATATTCATTATGTTATGTTATTGGAGAAAAAAGAACGTTTTTCAGATTTCCAGAGCAACTGATTAAACATGATTCGGATTAATAAATACAGGTAAATGTTCCGTTTAAATCAAGAGAGGTCACCAAGAAAGAGGAAAATAAAAGTTGTTCAGATATCCAAAGCAACTGATTAAACTATTAAACACAGCCTGGACGTGGAATAAACTGTAGACTGTCAACTAAATGGAGTCCAGTTTGAATGTCCACATCACCCAGTAAATAGTTAGTGGAGAGATTCTGGATAGATTTGACACAATAGTTCACTCTAGTCAAAGAATTAAGCCAAATGTTAAGCCAGTCAAGGGCCAGCATTTGAAATCATGTGAGCAATGACAGGTGAATGTGGGCCGGGGCCAGGTTAAGTGTCGGGCTGCCAGATGTCACCCAGTTAGGGACCGTCATTCTAAACCAGGTCTTGGCCACGTAAAAGTGGTGAGTCTGGGCCATATTTGGGCCACATCAAAATTGCTATCTTGGCCTCCTCACGTCTTCCATGCAGACTCTCATTAATATTCACTTTTGTCTTTTTTGTCTTTGATCTTGTTGTTCGGCTCCTCTGCTGTTGTTTTGGGTCCTATTCCTGGTACAGACTGTTACAGAGATGTGGGACTCAGTGCTGAGGTAAACTCAAACTGTCGCACAGCTCTCGCAGTGAGTGCTTGGAAAGCCTCAAACTGTTTGGTGTTATTCAAAGTAAGCTTTGTGAATTTAGGGTCTGCTTGTCCTTTGTTGTCCCAGGTTATTAGTTTGATATTTTTGCTCATTTAGAAGTACTGCAGATTGAACTCCTTAACATTTCATATACCATCTAAAATCACTTTGACCATGATTCCTGGTCATCTTGGCTGACAACAAACTGTGGACGGGGAAATTTAAAACGCCACCAGGTCTACAATATGTTTTCCACAGCTTCTCTTGCATCTGTACTTGAAACAGACCTTGATTTCTACTGGTTCATGAATCAGTGGAGAGTGTTTAATGGGCAAAGGGTCAGTGTTTGAATCTGAATGTAACCCTATTATTTATTTAATGCAACTAGTTCAGTGTCAGTTTATCTGTAGGTTTGTCAGGTACGCTCACTCTGGTGACACAGAATTTCAAACCAAATTTTCCAGTGAAGGTCAGTCTTTATAAATTTAATGAGCTGAATTTAAAACCACATGACTGTCACATAGCCAAAACTGAAAATCACCATCTGTTCCACATCAAAACACCAAACCATCACCAAAGACAATCTGTCTGAGCATCTCTGAATTCCTCTCAACTTCTCTCTCTCTGATCTCGCCACTTGACTCCCGTCAGTCTCTTATACAGGTGGCTTCTGCACAATTCCCATAGCAGTGCAGTAGTGCATCTGTGACGCATCGGTGAAGGTAACGCAGTGGTTCTTCCTCATGAATCCATTTTGTATGTGGCTGGGAACCAGTGTGGCTGGGAAGCAGCTGCCATCATCAACTAGTTTGGAATCTGCTACAACTAGAAGTGACATTTCCTGATATACTGAAGATTAGATTATGTACAATTTTAAACGAGTTGAAGATGAGTAAAGATTTCTCATAATCTGATGTTAGGGATGTTTTATTTACAAGAAGTTATAGTGTGAAACTAGACTTTATCTCCAGTAGCTGTTGATACATAAAATAAATTTTATACACACCTCAGGGGTTAGGACAGACACACCCCTCACAAATTGTGAGCAATAGGTGAGTTATTAATTGTACTTATGTAACCGTGTTATCACTACAACCACTTTGACCTTATCAATAAAAGAAAAATATGAATTCAGCAGCCAGAGTTTCATGATATCAGTGTGGCTGGCAGCTTGCCCTATTCAGTTTAATCATCAAGACTTTTTTTAGTAATTGTAGTGACTTTTGCTCACTTGCGACTTCACCCAACTCAAAAACACACACACACACACACACACACAGTTTGTGTTTTGTTTGTTTCCTACCTATGAAATGTCAACTTTGCCTGAACATTACATAGTTCATCACATAAACACATCTACTCCAAGCACCAGGCTCAGCGTTGGGTACTGGACATCCTGCCCAGGTCCTGTCTCTTCTCATCGGCCTATCACGCCATTCGTCTCGCTCAGGCCTCTGCAGATATTGTCATTAACATGCTTGAAATGGAGGACCCAAACGCAGACCAGAGACAAGAGAGGGTTCAAACAAAGGATGTTTA
>JAUMHF010000024.1:6471298-6538647 GCA_032359275.1 Microctenopoma steveboyesi
GGAGAGAGAGGGGAGTGGTTAAGTTGAGGGAGGAACAAAAGACACATGAGGGCTCAAAGAGACATGACACTGACAGATATACAGCAAGTTCATTTCTTTTCTTTTGCATAATGAATTTGTTTTATTTTACAACCCAGTTTCTAAAAGTATTGTGACACTGTATAAAAGGAAATAAAAACTAAATATAATGGTCCGAGTTTGATATGTGATGTTATTTACATCTTTTTCTGTTTTGTATTTTATAAGATATTTTGCTAGACCTCAGCAAAAATCCTTTTTTTTGATATTCAGAAAAAGGTTTTATTTGTTTTGCTGGGTAATGTGCCTGACACACTTCAACTGCACCTCTCTGCTATCAGTCACCCCAGATGACGAGAGTTAAAAACAAATTTAAAGTGAGTGACCTTTGATTATAGTTATAATCAAGAAGTCAAACAAATGAAACAAAATTTCTCTCTATCTTTATTTGTCTTTCTCACTGAATGCTCGCTCTGTGTTGGTAGCACACATTCGTGCGCCATTTGGAGATATTGATTGACAGCGAGGAGCTATAATCTTTAATTCGACCTTTTCTACCATTTTTTGTAGAAGCAGCCAGTCAGTCAGAACTGACGAAGCCTTCTGGACCGAAATGTCAAGAACTTCAGCAAGTCACCTAACACTAAACAGCAGTTTTTTAGTACTGCATACTATCCTACTATGTTATACTACTGTAAGCTGTTAAAATCAGTGTTATTAGTATTCATTTAGATTTTTTGTATTCATCAGGTACATTTTTGAGCCAGTGTGGATATCCGGTATTACAGCTGACTCACTGTTGATATTAATGGCTTAGTTACTTATTAAATTAATATCAGACAGTCATAATAAATTCTACTGGTGTACCAAAAGGCTACAAGCTTTATCTGCTACTAACTCTGTGTGTCATAAAGAAATCAACATGGGGCAAAGGCCGTACTTTATAAAACCTGTAATGTTATATAACACATATCATTTCTTTCATTGTCTGGGAAAACTGAACCAGCTAGATGTAAATGTATTTTATTTATATAGCACCAAATGACAACGGACGTTATCTCAACAGCAACAGAGGTCAAAAAAACAAGGAGGAGCAGAGGAGACACTGGGCAGGTTTGGAAGGACCAGTTAAATGTTAAATGGATGCAAACAGCTCAGAGGCTGGGGATACCTGCATAAAGGCACAGACACAAAGAACAAAGCATAACCAGGGGAGAAAGAAGACACAACGTTAATGACATAATATAGTGGTTCAAGAGCAGACAGAGAGACAGAAGAAAGAAGACAGAATTGAAGCTATTGCGGGAGGTCCCCCAGAAGACTGTGCTGCAATAGATTATAGAGATAGTTCAGTCACCGGAGCCAACTAAATAGGAAATAGAGAGGGTGTCTGCCTCTCCAATGAGAACTTGGAGAGGAACACACTGTCTCACCAGATGTCTGTCTTCTGCACTTGCCTTTAGCCCTCCAGCACTATTACATAAGAAAATAAAATTAGAAAGTACGGAAAACACTTAAACTAGAAATACATTTTCAAATATGACATACAACTACAGCTAGTCAAATACATCATAAAATAATAGGTCTAAACATGACACATTTAGGATGTAATAAAATAGATAGATAGACAGATAGACAGAGAATTTTAATCCCCACAAATACATACAAACAGATGAAAATAAATCCATAAATATTTATCTTAAGATGGATCATTACTAATTCTAATTGTGATTAGAAACATATACATAACTCAGAATTAAATACATCATCTTGAATTCATACTAAAGTAAATACTTCACCCCCCACTGATCAATTACTTGGTAGGTGCCAAACTTTCAAATAGTGTCCAGAGGTCTAGAGGCCTAGAGGCCTGTTTAGGCCAAACAATTTAGAGACTACACATAAGACACATAAGGTAAGTGAGTTGTTCATATACTATATTTTTGGCATGTTGCATTAAAGTCAAAGCTAATCATTTATCTTTGACTTAATCATATTGGCAGAGCTTTGACAATCAATCCACATGGACCTAACCAATCCTGCCAAGCTAATCAGCTTGTTCCAGGACAGGCCTTCATCACTGCCAGCTGAGAAAGATCGCAAAACCTAGTCAAAAGTGACAACATAGCAATCAATAAAACACAATAAATCACTCTTTATGCAGTTAGTTTTTAACTCCTCAGCATGTTGATCAGGGAAATGTGTTTTGAGTGTTTTACAGTTTCGTTTCATCTCTGTGAAGAAATACAAAAGTGTGAGTAAGCCAAGAATTAATTTAAAAATCCCCCTGTCTACACTAAGGATTGTTGTTTTTTTAATGCTCAGCCGGTGCACCACAGTGATTCAGCAGGTATTCCGGTCCTAAGTGGTGTGATTGAAAATTAACAAGAAGAGTCCTGACGCGGCTGAAAAAGCTGACGCACACAGATAAGATCTAAAACGCAGTGAAACAGTTAGCATCGAATAAGTCTGTTTGGAGTCAGGTGAATATACTGTATATAATTATCTTTTATTTTTTCTGAACTCCTTTGTTGTTTGTCAACATTTGTTGAGCTTTCTGCTGGTGTATGCACAGTGGCACACTCCTACAAGTGATCTAGTACAATTACTCTACATTTGCCATGAATAGATTTAGAGTGTGATCATGTGTGTTAACTTAGCCTGTTAATGATAGAAGAAAAACATCCCTAACATCTCTAACTTCTGTTTTCAAACCGAAGTTGTAGCTGCACGTACGGCTTGGAACTTTGCCCTCTGCCCCCACAGCACTGTCTGGCTTCATATCTACATGTGTCTCTAAAGTCTTAAGGCACAGCAGTGGAGTCACAACCTACAGACAGCAGCTCTCCTGCCTTCAGACAACTGAGAGACTAAGGAGATTGAAGGAAGAAAGGAGATCAGAGAATCCTCTCTGTGGATTTTAAAATAAAAGAAAAACTAACATTAATCTGCGGCAAACCGCATTATTGACATTATGTAGAAGTTGGATCTGATGGAGAGCGCTGCAGCAGATTTAGAGCTTGGAGACCACTAAGCAAAGACTGGATCCATTCTCCACACGGGGAATGTTAAGTCATTTACGATCGAAGGAGCCTTTTGTTTGATTAAAGTGGAAGATCTGGGATTTATTTCTCCTAAACCGGAAAAAAACAGACAAGGCATTAGGATAGAAAACAAAACGATAGGTAACAGTAAACTTCCGCAGGTTCTCCGTGTAAACGCCTCAAACCTTTGAAGCTTGGATTAAAAATAACTTTCTGATTAAACTTTAACACAAGGTAATTATTATCAAGTTTAAAACCTGCTTCCAACTCACTGAAGTAACACCCAGATACCAGACAGCTTAAAGTGCGTTTTTCTTCGATTTCTGATCCATATGTTTGTGTGGTATAATACTCGGAGCTCACCCTAAACTGTAAAGATGGGCTCATTACATTAGCATGTTTTGTGACCTCTGAAAGCTAACCCCCGTTTAACAAACATCCTAAATAAGTAATTTTCAGCACACATACATGTGGAGTGGGACTCCACGTGGAAAAGGAGACATCTTGTTTTAACAGTTCTAACTTTAAAATGAACTGTATTTTTATATTTTATTTAATGTCTTTTAAGAAACGAGAATATGTTGAGGTTATTAAATAACCATATGGTTGTTTATTCAAAGCTGATTCATTTTAAATGTCTTATTGCATAACTGGAGAGCTTTGTTTTGTTTATCTAGCAAAACTTGGTACTAAAAATGTGTACTTTTATATATTTGTTTATATATTTGCGAACATTATTGAGGAAACAATGTTGGGCATTTGTTTTCTGCTTCTGTTAGTCCTGGTATCAGCCATGGCAGAGAGGAGACAGCAGGGTTACACCATCAGCAGGGAGATCCTGAACGAAGAAGCTGTGGATGAGATGGCACAGAAGTCGGGGTCAAAAACATCTCTACGTGAGAAGGTCAAAAAATCAGTGAGGTAACATTCTCCTCATTTAGTTTACAGTGGGATATTTTATTAAATCTCTTTTTATATTAAAGCACCACGCATATAGCTGTTACACCAATCCTGAAAACTTAAAAGCCAGTTAGTTGTCGACATGCTTCACGTGACAAATAAAGTACCTCAAGCTACAGCATCACAGAATCATCTGTGGCATGAAATGAAATCAATCCACCAATTCGTCAAATACTGACACTGTGTGGAAAAACCACACATCTATGGTCAAAGCCTGTGGTGTTTCATACTCACTGAAATAACATTAAGCTGGGAACATCTGTTTGCATGTCAGTGCTGTTAGGTGTGAATTCCTGACATGTATGTGCAGCAAGTGCTTTTATGTTCATATTCACGCGAGGATTGTATAACTTCCAAATGCAGTGAAATAATTGCAGTCACCTGACAATTTAGTGGATAAAATACTTAACAAAACGGCAACAAAATGTATTCGGTGTGGGAAGAAATGGTTTTAATGAGGAAATGTCAGAGTACACATGTAATGTTCGAGGGTTTCCAGAGCACTAATTAACTTTTGTTAGTATTCCAGAGGTCAAACGCCCTCTACTGCATGCTCGTATCAAAGAATAACCTTCTGATAAACCTCTCAGGTGTTCCGGTCCCCGGATGAAGAGCTGCCTGCTGGGAAGCATTCCGGTTTTGTCCTGGCTGCCTCGTTACCCCATCAGAGAAAACGCCCTCGGTGACCTGATCTCTGGACTCAGCGTTGGAGTCATGCATCTGCCGCAGGGTGAGGATAAAGGTTCAGCAGGCAGCGATTCAGTGAGGGGGGTGAAGCGATGAACTGGAACAGATGTTTTTTAGTTGTAGTCCATAGGGATATTAAAGCTTTGCTCCTACAACTCATTGTCTTCGACTATTTGCAGTAATGACCACAGTATTTAATGCCTGCAGGTATGGCCTACGCCTTGCTGGCGTCTGTGTCTCCAGTCTTTGGCCTTTACTCCTCCTTCTACCCCGTCCTCGTCTACTTCATCTTCGGCACGTCCAAGCACGTGTCAATCGGTTTGTACTTTAACTCTTGCACTATGGGACATTAATCGCAAAGCAGGAGTGGGGGGTGCAGGAAGTCACTCAACACTACCTATATGAAAAAAATGAGTCCGACATGTGTCGAATATCTCTTCTCCAGGCACATATGCAGTGATGAGTGTGATGATTGGAGGAGTGACGGAGAGATTAGCGCCAGACTCCAACTTTATGGCGTGGGATAATGAGACCAACTCCACTATAATCGACACCGTCACACGGGATGCAGAGCGGGTTCGAGTGGCTGCGGCCGTCACCTTCATGTCTGGTTTATTTCAGGTAAATTGTGGAGTTGACTAAATACTGTGATGTCTAACATTTGAGAAACTCTGAGGAGTAATGATCATCTTGATCATCATTCGTTCATTCATGATGGCTTATTCTCTGGCTGTTGAGATGCCTTGCCTGGGACAGAGACAGCTAACCTTACTGTTGAAACAACAGTAAAAAAACAATTGAATAAAATAAAAACTACTACAAATACTAAATAACTGAAACTATTTGATTAAACACTTTTTTTTATTCACGAGAATCAAGTGTAAATTTACTTTGTGAAAATGAATTTTTATAAAACACACTTAACATTTATATTTTTTTTTCAATCTGTGCTACATATGTAGATTCTGCTTGGTCTGGTCAGGTTTGGTTTCGTGGTGACCTACCTCTCCGAACCTCTGGTCCGAGGTTATACCACAGCAGCAGCCATCCACGTTATTGTGTCGCAGCTCAAATACACCTTTGGCATTAGCCCCGAAAGACACAGCGGACCATTCTCCTTAATATATGTAAGAAAGAATGCAGGTTAACACTTCTACATACTTGAATTGTCAAAGTAAGACCACAACTGCTGTAATGTAATTTAACTTAAAATTGTTAGAAATACTAAAATGCCTGAATCTTATTCTTTCTCTTGTTTCAGACTGTGGTGGAGGTATGCTATCTCATTCCACAGACCAACATCGGTGCACTAGTCGTCAGTATTGTTACTATAGTCGGCCTCATCCTGGCTAAAGAGCTCAATGCATACTTGCAAAAAAAACTACCTGTTCCCATACCTGTGGAGTTGATAGCTGTAAGTACAGAGGAGCATGTGCAGTTTATTCGTACGGATAATTCGATCTTCGAACATATAAACACACCTCCTCATTTGCTTGTACAGATCATTATTGCTACAGTGGTTTCCTGGCAAGTGAACTTGGAGCAGAAATATGGAGTGGACATAGTGGGAGTGATTCCTTCAGGGTGAGACATGCACTCGGTGAAAACGCACAGAAACATGGGGGATTTTAACAATTTGTAATAGACGACTTGTTCTCTATTCTTGGTTGCCAGTTTGCAGGCACCTGTTTTCCCTGACCCCTCTCTGTTTGGTCAGGTGATCGGGGATGCCTTCGCTTTGTCTGTGGTTGGCTACGGTATCGTCATCTCACTGGGACGAATCTTTGCCCTGAAATATGGATACAAAGTGGACAGCAACCAGGTAGGCAGAGGACAGACCGAAACTGATGTTTCATGGTTTGGGAGCTGTAAATAAATTCTGTAATGTGCGTTTCATGGTTTAGGAACTAATCGCTCTGGGTCTGAGCAACTCCATCGGAGGAATCTTCCAGTGTTTCGCCATCAGCTGCTCCATGTCTCGCACTATGGTTCAGGAGAGCACAGGAGGGAAGACTCAGGTTCATATGAGTGACTGACTCTTTTATTTCTGCGCTTCCTTACCTACCACTCACACAATCTAGAAACATGTCTCTAGTTTACCTAGAAGCACCTCTGTGCATTTACAAAAAAATGCTCTTGGCTTTCATGCTTGGCGTTTTTAAAATGTGACATTTCATGAGATAGTTTTTTACTCTGCCTGCAGCTAGAAAACCTGGGCAATCTTGAAGGTTAAACGAAGTGGAACGATGGCTATAATTAACGTTAGTCTGATAAGTGGCCTTAAAAAAACACTCAGGGTGATTGTCTCTCACATCATTGAACTCCACCTACACAAACACGGCTTCACAGAAAGGCTGAACCGATTCAGCCTGGCTGCTCCATTAAACACATAAGTCCCATTACAGAGGAGACGAGAGACCTGAGATGATGATGCCTTGACTCCTGTTCTAATCATGTACCCGTGCATTCTGAGACACTACGTCGTTTATTTTATGTAATTGTTCTTTAACTTTCTTTCTCTGATATAAATGAATCGTCTCTCTCTTCACACTCTCTTCGCCGCAGGTTGCCGGGGCTCTCTCAGCTGTAGTTATCCTTTTCATTACACTGTGGATCGGTAGTCTCTTTGAAGATCTGCCCAAGGTACTGTGTGTGTGGAGGGACTGCATGTCTGCAAGCCCTATTGGGAATGTGAAATACGGAAAACACATGAAGCTGAGTAACAATAACGTCACCTGCTTCACCTTCAAGAGCCTAAAGTCATAAACTTGAAAACAGCAATGGACAGTTATGATATGAATACTATGATTAAGGAAACGCTGATTAATTAAGTTAGAGACTCAACAGACAAGACAACATAAAATAAAGTGAGTGACCCAAATACAGAAAGCAGTAATCACATTCCTACTGATGTTCTACCGTAGGGAGTGCTGGCTGCCATCATCTATGTCAACCTTCATGGTATGATGAAGCAATTCATGGACATCCCGTTACTGTGGAAGAAGAACAAAGTTGACATGGTGAGTGTTTAATCCTTAAGTGCACATTTTCACTGTCACCCTTTTTGTTTTTTTTTCTTTGCTAATTTTCAACCCGACATGTTTTTCGTCAGCTGATCTGGGTATGCACCTTCATTCTCACCATACTGTTCAATCCTGACATGGGACTGGCTGCTTCCATCGGTTTCTCCATGCTCACTATCATCTTCAGGACTCAGCTGTAAGAGCACAAAACAAACCCCAGACTTTGTTGAACATATAAATACAAATTAAAGTGATAAAATGTTTTGTGTGTATTGCAGACCTAAATATTCCTTGTTAGGGCAGATCCCAGGCACTGACATTTACAGGCCGCTGGACGGCTACAATCAGGTACAGCACATTATATTTAACACATTCCTTTCACATTCCCCTAACATAACAATATGTATGAATGTTTCCAGAGTATTGTTCTATTTTTCATGGTTAATATTTAACATCTGACTGTATATTATTGCAGAATGTTTCTCAAGTGTTGTGGTCCTTTATGGCTTGATATGATGGGGGCAGTGTAATGATTTGAATGTTTGAATTAACTCGTTACCTGATGAATCTTTAGGTGAAGCAGGTGCCAGGGATTTCTATTTTCCATTCCTCTGCCACCATCTATTTTGCCAATGCTGAGATGTACCAAGATGCCCTGGGAAGGAAGGTGAAGACACATACACACACAAAAAGTTAGTTTCAAAGCCTCATTTCTACAGGTGATTACGATGAAGCTCTCATTTTGCAGCTCTTGTTCCTAAGCGTCTGCAGTGGTTGTTTCCCTGCACAGGTTAATAATCAGTGCTGATAATCAAAAATAATGTTGTGGAGGCAAGAGATGACATGAATGCAGTCATCCATGTCTGTCTTCAGATGTTCTCTATAAAAATAGCAAATGATGGACTGGATTATATACTGAATATTCATGAGGGACATAAATATAAATTACAGACTTCCTTAAGAAAGGAATGTTCTTTCTAAACTAGTCGGCTAATTATAAAGGAATGGATGGGAATTTTTAAACTATGTGTAGGTATTGTTCTTGGCAGCTGTCAAACCGGTCAGCCTAGCTTTCTTTATCTTAAAGTGAAAGGTGAGAGTCATTATTCAAAAGAAGTAAAGCTGGTTCCACTAGAATTTGTGCCAGTTCAGTTTGACCACTCGCAGCCTTCTGGACAATCCTTTGCAGTGTGCATAACAGAACTCAGCGTTCTGTGGCTGCCAAAGGGCCCGTGTGGACCCGGCACCAATAATGTGCATCAATATATTAATGTAAACAACCCAAAAAACAGTATCAGGGGTACAAACGCATGTGTGATGGACACACAAGCCCAAATGTGTATGAACATACCAACATAAACGCATCACATCACACAAATGGAGAAAAAGAAACAACCAGCATCAGCAACAATCCTTCTTGTCACTATTTCCATGCAATTAACTCCTCTCTTATAAACATTCTTTCTGACACACTAATAACTGACCTGACATTTCACCAATTCACACATCACAACTGTGACAGACATTGTTCAAATGTCATGGATTTCCTGCTCTCCTTTCTTCTGCTCAACTTTTGTCGAACACCCCCTCCTTTCCTCTTTACTTTTTCCCTTTCTTCCTCCTCCTCCTCCTCCTCCTGTCACACCTCCTTGGGGTACATGGGTAGACGGATTTAGGGAAGGTGGATAAAAAGATAACAAAAGACGATGAGAGGGGGAGAAGCTGAGGCTGAATAAGGGAGGGGCAAAATGCAAAGTCTCATTTATTAAAATGGCAGCATGGCAAAGCCACAGGGTCGTTCTTTTATTTCTAATCTTTGATGCTCAAATAAACTTTCATAGAGCTGTTGTTGACTGGCTGCAGGTTTGTTACAAGCTGATTAATTGCCAGCAGATGAATTCAGCAAATCTTGGGATCAGGATAAGCGTTTCTTCCCCATCAGTTAGAGGAAAGCTGTGGGACAAATTTAGGATCACTTGCTGCTTGCGCCTGAGCTGGTGGCTTGTGGTAGATAATAATGTTATGCAGCAATAGAGGTTTATAGTCATTTTTTCTTTTTTTTTATTCACAAATGTTCTTTGTTACATTATCCTGATGTGCTATAACAGCCTGCGACTTGTAAGCACTGCTTCTGAGATGATAATTCATATTGATTTTGTTTTGGAGAAGTAGGAAGGCTTGAAAGGCTTTAATTAAATTCTGATCCACTTTGCAATTGCCAGGCAGACATTTTATTCATGAAATAAAAAACACAAAAACAATGTAAATCCGATTAGCTTTTGATGACTGATGTCAGTATAAACATTTTCCGGTCCTTCAGTGGAGCTCATTATGGGGTGGTGTTCATTTGCTCTCCTTCGCAAAGAGTTCAGAGTAAACTACACTAAGCTAAAGATCCAACCCTGTCTCCTAAGAAATACGTTCATATACAACTCAACGTCAATCCTGATTACATTTTGGAGAAGAAAATTATTAAGTTCTACAGAAACATATTTTGCAAATGAATGATATATTTACATTTATTAATGCAGAGTGACTTGCAAATGCAAGTTTTTATTTTGGTGGATAAAAAATACCTTCCAGTAAACATATAATCGTTGTGCTGAAAATGTAATCTGGAATGCACTTTAGTTGTACATGAACAGAGCTGAACCCTGGTACTTAACCCTTGTAGCTCAATGGGTTAAGTGTCAGACTGGGATGTAGAAGGTCGCAGGTTCAAAGCCCATCTGACTCCTAGTCTATTCCCTACCAGGTGTGTCCTTGAGCCAGACACCCAGCGCTAGCTCCCTGTAAGTCATTTTGGATAAAAGCGTCTGCCAAGTAAAGTAAAGCTGAAAGATCCAACATGGCTCGTATATATTAACATCACTACAACAAAAAAGAGTTTCCATATTTTTACCAGCCAACATCATTGTATTCTGTAAATACTGTATTAAGTGACAACAGTTCCAAAGCTATCTCGAGTCAAAGTGACTAAATTCATCAAAATACATCACAATACCTACAGTTTCTGTTGTTTCCATCCTTGGCCTTTATGCCCTGAGATTTCACCTGATTACCTGTAGAAAATCAACAGTGTTCCTTGAACATAGTATGCTTGTAATCAAGCAGGGATCTTCCAAGGTCACATCACAACAGAATGAAAATGTCCTCCTTTTCCTCCTACATTTACATCACAATTATACTCACATGGCAGTTCTGTTCTTCACTAACCAGAAAACTAGTCCCTCAAAGAGAGAAAATATGGAACAATAACAATCTTGAAAATATAAAGTTTGGTGTGATGGTTTTGTTTCTGTTAGTGTGGAATTGACATCACCAAACTCCTGTCTGCAAAAAAGAAACTAGAGGCCAAAAGAAAGAGGCATGAGAAGGAAAATGCCAAAAAAGCCAAGAAGAACGCAAAGGATGGGGTGAGATTTGTTTTTTTCCCAACTGAGAGACACACTTTTTCTTTTCTCCACCCACAAATGGTTCAGCTCACATAAACTGCAGCCTCTCATGCTCCTCTCATGTCTCCTCCTGTCTAGAATGAAAGGCCAGAGAATGAGCAGCAGCAGACCGACGTTATTGAGATGAAGGACGAGCTGGACCCCTCACTCCCAAGAGTCATCATCCTCGACCTCAGCCCCGTCAACTTCCTGGACACTGTGGCAGTCAAGATGCTGCACAATGTATGTCTGGAGATTATGAGTTATCTAGATCATGGTCATACCCAAAATGTTCTTCAGTCATCTTAAAAAGAACATATCAGTCCCTTTGTCTTCATTTAGTTCCTCTGGCTTTTACTTATAGCTGATTCAAACGTCAGATTAATATAATGATTCTCTGATGTGACCTTTGTTCTGTGCTTGTCTTTCAGATTCACAGAGACTATGGGGAAATTGGTATAGAGGTGTTTCTTGCTGGCTGCCAAAGTAAGTCAGTCTGCATTGGACAACATGCTTGAGCTGGTTTATTTTCCAAACCATGGTTATTAGAAAAGTACATGATTTTCTGAGACACCAAAACCAGAGCAGATATGATGCTTTTTATTTTCTGAAACATTTAGGGCCAATTTGTTTAAGTATGGTTGCCTTTTTGTTATTTGTGTTATGGTACTTTAACTTTTTTTTTTGTCCCACATACCAAAATGCACACATGGATTCATTTTACCTACATATTTCAGACCCCTTTAGTAACCCACAATTTGAATTAATTGAACAACATTGTTATTTTAGCTGTTTTCTGCTGGTGCATTTCTGTGAAGGAGGCCGTTCTGTCAGCCATTAGTTTCCAGAAAACTCTGGGCCAGCTTTAAAAATATTGTAGTCTGGTAGAATTGGTGTTTTCACTGTAATAAAGCATGTTTCTGTTTGCCCACAAACTTAGGTCGGATTTGCTAGATGGGAATATTGTGGTTCTCCAGGGGATCAAGTCTTTACATGACAATTACAATCCATCCTATTTATTGTAGAGGAACAGCAGCTGTAATTGGCCCTCACAGGGTTGATTGGTGCAATGAGGCAAATAGTTTGAGTCTGGGCTCAAGAAAAACACTCAAAGAGTGAAAATACCTATTTATCCAGGTGTTATAACACAGTTCAGTTTATTCAAGGATCATCCCCTCTCACCTCAATTCTCCTATTTCTTCTGCAATACTTCATATGCTCTTTCCATTTCGTCTTCCACACTCATCTTCTGTCTTCCCACGTTTCATTTTCATACACAACTCTGGCTATCAATTATTCTGTCTCTCCTTGCAGCTGGTGTGGTGGAAAACATGCAGTCTGCGGGTTTCTTTAATGAAAAAGTGACGTTGTCCTGTCTCTTCACCACTGTCCATGACGCCGTTTTGTACTGTCAGTCTACCAGACTATACTGCCAAGACAAGGTGATGTACTGTTTACGCACTCAAATGTGCACGTGGACACACTTCGAACATCACATGACATAAAGTATATCCAGGAAGCAACTTTTCATGTTAAATTTGCATTTCAAAGTTTACTTCACTGATGACCTAAAAGGAACCGAGCACAGTCTGATTGAGCACTTCACACATGAGCCATTGGTCATGCATTTGTACATTTCCACTCAGCAGTGACAAGAGACTGTAAAATTACTAAGTTCACTTGGCAGCCTGCAAAGTGGCACTTAGGGTTATTTTAATGGATGATGATTAAAATGCTGGTTCTTGATTGGTTTATTGGTCCCAGTTCTCTGGCATGACATGAATTCTGCAATTTCACTGCACATAGAGAGACGGTTGGAGGGCTGGCATATTCACATTGGTGCCATAACGTAAATGGTTTTGATATACGTTAATGTCCTTTAATGCAAATCCATAACATCTCGTTTTGTTTCAATCAAACATACCAAACGTTCTATTTCATATATATTTACATCAGAAATGCTTCTCTGTGCTCGGAGTGAGGCAGATTACTCTCCGGCATTGCGTGTGTTAATCTTGTTTATACACCTGTGCCTGTACGCATGTCTGCATATTGTTCTGTGTGTTGTCTGCCTGTTCTATTTTAGTATTTAGTTGTGTTTGGCTTTGTTTCTGTTCCCATAGGAGAAATCTAACAAAGAACAAAGACGTGGCACTGGTCCATGAAATTTAATTTACAGGTGGAAAGCCTTTTTCATGGGAATTTACACACACAAATCCTTCATGGTCACTGACAAACACACACAGGGATGGAGAAATACACAGGATGTAAGCGGTTGGAGCGCCACAGTTTTAGTATTTTAGTATAACATTGTATTTAGATTTCACTTCACACTTCGTTGCAAACTGAGGACATGTTATTTAGAGTAGTTGCACTCGGATATAAAAGAACCATTGTTTCTGACAGTTTGACATGCTGAGTTTCAGGCACGTGTGCTGTTCACCCTCATTTACCTCCAGTACATATTTAGAAAGTGAGGCTGGTCCTGCTTGTTTCTCTCCGCTCACTGGGTGTCATTCTTCCTCTCTCTAGTCCTTCTCTTCTTCTTTGTCTTGATCTCTCTTGTCTGTCTATTTCACAGGAATTCACAATGCCTGAAACATATTTCTGAGTCCTGAGAGGAGCAATGGAGAACATCATGAGGTGACGGATACTGCTTGTATGAGCATATGAGGATTTTATCCTTTGAGCTCCAAATAACTGAAGCACACGTCACATATCAGGAGCGCACACACACGCTCTGAAACCAACACGATACAGCAGAAAATAACAATGAAGACGTTTAAAAATGGTAACGGTGAACTGAATATTGCTGTTCTGATGTATTTATGCCTTTGTTAAGTTGCAGTTTGTAGCAACTGGCAAGTAATCACTTACATTTTAATCTATCAAACCCAAATTTGAAACGTATGTTACTGTACTATTTATAAAAATTAAAATATTTGGGAATGTATTTGTACTTGTATGGAAAAAAAATCTTATTTAGTCATATGCACACATTTTTGATTAGAAGTAATTTCCTAGGAAGGCGTTTTGATTTAGTGACGCAACGACAGGAAATCCTTCAAATACCTCTGAAAAGATGTGGACTAATGAAACTAATGCCTCAAATATGAATGGAGGGGGTTCAGCTTTCCTGTCTCACTGGGATCGGGTGCTTCATTCACACTCAGGCTGTACTACATGTATCCACAGATGTGTTCAATGGCTCCAGTGGCATACAGAGCTGTTCTGATGCCATTTTCTTGCCAGATGTGGAACATGCTCATCTTAGTCATTCAAGCACAGATAATGTAACTTAATAAAGTTTTTATATTGTACAGCACTTGACATATTTAAATACTGCATGTGTGTTTATGTAAGTTTACTGTGCATGTTTACTTCTTCTCACTTATTCCATTATTTTAACACGTATTTATGTAGACACTAATCTTCTGACACCTTTTCTCAGTTTCAAGTCACATAAGAACAAAAATAATGATTGAAAGAAGATTTATGTTGCACGTTGTCTGTTCTGGAAAAATGAAACCACAGCCATTGTTTTATGAGCATACCCGTAAGCAGTTAGAGAAGTGGCAAGAGATTTCTTTGTATTTGTTCCACCACATAAATTTGCAAACACAGGCCTCTGATCACTAGAACAGGTATGTGAGTCATTGTTTATTAGAACAGGAACACGCTGAATCATATTTAGCCGATACAAAGCAATTTTCCAGTAAAGGCTTCATTAAAATTCTGTTTTCTGTAAATACAAAAATGAGTCTCATGTCTTCTTGGTTATACTCATGGCTAGAAAAAAAGGAAAAACTCGCCAAACAGCATGTTGTTTGTCCTACGCAGTTAACTTGAAATACAAGATTTTTGTTTCCAGCGGGTTGCAGCAATAACCACAACTGAAGATGATGTCATTGACAAACTCATCCTGGGAGGAGACACATAAACAATGCACACCCAAAAACCTTGTGTCCATATAAAAGATTCAGGGAGATGTTGCACCACTAGAGGTCGCTAAAAGTGAGATTCCTAGCTGCTGTTATGAAGATTTCATTTGGGTTTATTGTTATATTTTTTGCAAGTGATTTCAAGTCTCATTTTTAAACATGCTAACTTGAAGTAAATTGGGTTCTTAGTGTTAAACCCCATTGCGTGCATCTTTGAGGTCTATCCAACATATTCACTGCCTTCACACCTTTATTTAAAAAACTGTTAAGCCATAAAGCCTTTTCGAGGTAAAGCCACCTTTGTGAACATTTTGAAACCTGGATTATTTACATATGTTTTTACTAGCTCACACTTCTTCTCCATGTGAATATTTGCCTAGACATTTACAGCTTTGTACAAGGTCAGAGGTCATGTCACCTCTCATCTCTTTTCCCCCCAAGTGGCCAAAAAAATCAATTCATGCTGCTTTAACCACAGGGGATTAGAATGTGAAACCTCCCCAAACATGATCAGAGATGGCTGTTCACAGAACGTGGGCAAACAATGTTGTGCTACCAGTTGGGGAGAGATCAGAAAGCATGAGTCATTTCAGAAAACAATGACATGTCACTCATTTCGCATGCGTTATTAGGCGGAAGCTTCACGCTGAATAAAGAGAGAGAGATCCATACATGATACTAATAATACATTTAAGTGATGTGATGTGTTCAACGTGAACCATCAGGACTGAACCATGTGCTTTTATTTTAGACTATATGATGCTCAACAGGAGAGCAGATGAGCGAGAAGGGCTGTATCCCCGCCTCTAGGAAATGTGTAATGTGTATATGAGTGTGTGTGTGTGTGAGAGAGAGAGAGAGAGAGAGAGAGAGAAAGAGAGAGGGTGTGTGTGAATACTTATTTAGTTTCTCCACAACAGTCGCTGACTGCATTCTTCTCTTGGCGGGTGGAGAGAGCAGTGCATCGCAGAGAGAGAGAGACAGGAGAGTCAAAGAAGCTGAAACTTAAGTGCAGACGCTCCAGTGCAGGTTGGTTCCATCTCTGTCCGATTAACATAGACCAGTTTACGATAGTTACAGCGCGGGGCTCAGTCTGACCACAGTATTTAATCGGCATTTACTCCGGTAGCTTTTGGTTTCTAACCAGTGCAAGTTGTAGTTTTGCGGTGGTGTTCGCACATGCGGCATCTTCTCCGTCCTCCTCCATTCATCTTTTTTCACATTCGACCCGCAGATCTTAGTGCTGATGCTGTGGCGCGTATTCCAGTACAGGCACCGACAGCCAGAGCGGGGGAATCGATTCTTCATGAGGCTATAACGTCGGCCTAATGAGCGACATTTGCATTGCTGGAGAATGCAACTGAACCAGAGTCAGTATGTGGAGAATGTCCCCGTGCGTGAAGGTGGAAATATTTGATTTCGGCGCAGAGGAAAACAAAAGGGAGATTTTGCGCACACTTGCGTGGAGACAGTTTCCAGTAATAAAGCACTGATACGCATGCATGTGTAGTGCTCAGTGTTCCACATGTGTGAGGCACATGATTCACTGTTATTCAGTGTTATTCGTGTGAAGATCCTGTCAGCTGAAATGAGCCATGTTTTCCCGAAGAGAACACGCTGCCTTTTCTAGAATCAGTCTTTCTGGGCTGCAAAGCATTTCTGGCTAACGTAAATCCTAATTACAATTAATAGTAGTGTTAATATTGGATAGACAGGATGTTTTAAATAAGGCGCGAGGTCTTATGGTGTACTAATGTGTTAATGGCTTAATTATCACTTAGCTTATTCAATATTAAAGTCAAAGCTTACAGGCTGTCAGGCGACACTTTAACTCCAGGTACCCACGCCACCCTAGAAGTGTTTCACATGTGTCAGAGTCCACTTCATTGTACTGCTGCACATGCCACTAACACTGTACAGTCAATCCAGCAGCAGCGGATGCCAGAGAAGCTTTAGTGATGCAAGTGACAGAGAAGGAGAGGGGGAGTGTTGCAGGACAGGGTGCACCAGTTAATTTGTTTGTTTTTTTTCCGAGTGCAGCTTTGTATAGTTTGCTAAAAAAAAATAAAGAAGCTTATAAAAACTGATAACCCTATTACACACACACACACACACACACACACACACACACACACACACACACACACATATATGTATATGATACATGTGTACAGATATATATATATATATATATATATATACCTATTTATTCATATAATTTCATTATATGATATTGTATCTCTTTATTTATATCTTATTTTATCACACAGTGTCTTTCCTCACAACGTTACCTCAACGTTAAAAATATCACAGGCTCCAACATTTGGCAAATCTGCGCTCATAAGTGCCAAAATGTGTATGTTGGTCACTACAAGGCGAGAGCGAGAGAGAGAGAGGGGTGAGAGACCTTGGGAAAGGCAGAGCACACGGTCTCATGACGTAACAGCGGTCACTGCGGACGCTCTGACAACACTGTGTACGCGCTCGCGCGCGTGTGCGCGTGCAGCTCAGGAAAGGATCCGGCATATCGCCGCCAACGAGCCGGTCATCTTCGTTGCACGCTTGTACACGCACCACCACAAACAGACAACAACATTAATAAACAATGAACGCCGCGACCGCCGCCACCTGCCTGCTGGTCGCCGTTTTTAGCTGCTACCTCTACGGCAACGATGTGTTGTTATCGCTGCTCCGTGTCTCTGTTGCAGAATCCTCCATGCCCGAGCCGGGAGCTGCTCCGCGGCGGAGTCCGCAGGGAGTCCCCTACGCCGACCTGCCGCACATGGTCAACGACGACGGACTGTACCTGTTCTGCCGCTACTGGGAGCCCACCAGCCCGCCAAGGTCAGTGGAGAGCGAGGAGGACGAGTGAGTGTGTGTGTGTGTGCGCACATTAGACTATGAACAGCTGGGTTAATTTTAGGTACAGTTTAAATGTTGGTGCTGTGCTGGTGGAGGAAGTAATCCTGTTCATACGGCTCTTTGCAGTCTAGGAGTCACATGAGAGCTTCTTATGCGTCCTGTGTGTTAATGTTTAGACATGTGTGCAGCTCTAATAAAAATACACACTGTATAGTTTGTCTTCCACAGTAAAGGGAGTGGAAATGTATCTCTGAGAGCATATAGACACACCAACAACTTAAAAAATCGCAACTAAACTGGCTAAACAAGAGAACACAAGCCAATACTGACACACAAATATTTACAGAAAACAAAACCAAATCGCAGCAAACCTTCCTTTTACCAGTTTTTCACCACTGAAGGTGAAAAACCTCCCGTGTCACCAAACCAACAAACAACAACACAAACATTTGTAATAAACATTTTTGAAGAATGTGTTCCCTATGTTCAGCCAAAGACCAAAAAGTAAAGTTGAAATGTCTGGAGCAGTCTGTAGTAAAACTGGACAGTTCATGCATTCAGTGGCCCAGGCTTATTAAAAAACAGTGTAATTATGTTAATCTCCTCATAGTGGCGACTGGCAGATGCAGCAGTGACTCATAACGGGTCACGGCCTCATTAAAATGAAAAACAAAAACAGGAGCAGTTCTTTATCCACAACCACAACATAAAACTTAACGTGCTGCTAGTAAATCACTCTGTTTTCACACAGATGTTCGGGTTGAAAAACCAAAAAACAGAACAGATGGCACAGGTCACTCCACGTCAGACTTTTATTTTCATCTGTGCCAGCGTCAGCCACAAAAACAATATCGGATCTATCGTTGGCGTAGTTCAAACCTAATTTCAGTTACAGTGCAACTGGAAATGCTTTCTGTGACATGTCAACATCTGCCTCATCATACTCCCAAACCCTCTGTGGCTGTTCTTTGAAGTTGATTATAATGATATTGTCAGCGCTGATCAACAACATCATAGTTCATTTGCAAGAAAGCCCGAGATCCTGACTCATCAGGCATGCTGGTGTGTGAAAGAGTCTAAATGGCACGGTTGTCTTTTAGCCAGAAAAGACATCAAACAACCCAACTAGTTGATTAATAGATCCAGTTTATTAAAACTCCCTTTGACCCGTTTACTAGAGATTTTTTCCACAGCCTGCTGTTACAGCCCCAGCCCTTTTTATGCACTTTCAGCTTCCGCACATCTGATTCCTCTGCACGCTCCACGTGTGGTTGTGGCATTGTGCGAAACCGAACGCAGATGTCGCACTTAAACGGGTCAGTATACGGTACTACTGATGCCACAGACACATTAAAAGGTTCATAGTCTCAGTGCAGCAGAGTCTAATGAACTGACACCGTGTCTATGTCTGTGCTGTGTAACAGCTCCACAAACCATAGCTCATAGTTTTAACAGCATGTGTGTATGTGTTTATTCTGCAGCCATGCTCAATGGTGTGTGTGGGTGTGTGTGTGTGTTTTTTGGATACAAGTGTAAGCTGAAACAAACTGGAAGTGTTGTTTTTGTGTTGATAGGTAAGAAAGTGTGCGATTGTGGACGAGCAGTGTGTCCCACCGAGCTCTCGCTGTGGTCACACAGAAGCTCTGCCCAGACCTGTGCCCACTCTCCCCAAGTGAACAAAAATCTGCTTGTGCATCCACCTGGACATGTATTTAAAACACGCAGTGTGATCTCAGGTTCTGGTAAATATGCAGCTCTCCAAATGTTTCCTATGATTCTTGCCAGAAATATTAATAAACAAATGAACAAATTCCAGTATTTTTGTCCTGCAAACTGTGTATTTTGGAAGTAAAAACGGAATCACTGTAGTCTCAAAATAGCTGCGGATCCCTCTGTGTTGTGTTGTAGAGCAGAAACTTGGTGGTCACGCTAGAACGTTTGGAGCCACATGGATGCATAGAGAGATCTGCTGTGCATTGTGATGTGAGTAGAGACGTCCAGCCGCTGTGCTGATACCAACGTCTGCTGAGTGGACACTGTTTATTTTGTATATTCACATATACGCCACTAAAATGCGTGACAGCACACACACCACTGTGAAAAATCCACAGAGGACTTTCACAGGAATTCTCAGCGGAAACACCTGTATATTAGACCAGTAACTTCCTAAATAGATTTACCAGCATTCGTTAGTTTTGATGTTCAGATTCTACACTAGATGCCTTCTAAATCTCTTAATGCTCCTGAGCACACCATGGGTTTATGCAACTCGCTGCCTGTCATACAGCCTACACTTAAGAAATCCCCTGATACACACCTCCTGTTTTAACACGAGCTCTGATGTTTCGCAATGAAAGGGTGCTCTGTGGTCTGGAGGACGGATCCTCCAGACCACAGCTTCCCACTCACCACAGCAGTCAGATTAGTAACATGACACGATGTGACAAAGTGTGTCAGAACCAAATTTATGATATCTGTGGCTCTGCAGTGGCAGCTTAGCCAGAAGTTTAAACGAGTATTTAAGTTAAAACAAGAGCATATTATAGCCGGGTGTGTTTCTTCAATCAGCAGCCTGGGGGCTAAGACTAAAACTCTGTAGATATTATACATAATAAAAGAGGACATTCGATCTCCTGCTCCGAATGTAGGCAGGAGATCTACATTTATTTGCTTACCCTCATCTTGGTCAGCTAGTTTATTGCTGGGTGTTTGTTTAGCAGGGAACACGGAAATTAAGAAGACTATTAAATATCAAATCTCACACTGAGTGGACGTTACAAATCCACACATGATGTCCACAGTGTGTTCAGTGTGTTTAGCTGCAGAGCGGGCTTGGACTGGTTGGATGACTTTGTGCTGTGCTAGAGATTAAAAACCAAACTGGCAGCCAGCCATCCTGGTCGGAGAAAATAGAGTAAATGGCATTGTAAATGTGAACTTGGCCTAAATACCTGACACACGCTGAGTGTACCAAATGTGAGTAGAAGTAACCTTCCTGATATTGATTTGTGCCGTTAGCCTCAGTCTTCAGCCACTTCAGGGCTGAAATATGTCTCCTTTCATCTGAATAAATAGCTGTTTAAACTGGGAGATAAGACTGTTTTGGTTGTTTTATTTTGTGTAGACGAATATTCCTTCTATTATCTTGTGTGTTTTAGCTTTAGGCCATTAGGTTTTAATGTGGGTCCGCTGTTCTTGTTGAATGAGCGTGAGCGTGTTGTTGTGTTTCTGTTCACTAGTAAATAATTTCTTCAGCTACAGACATCTGATAGACTTGCAAACAAATATTTCGTGTGTATTTCCTGTGTTGCTAACGTGCTGAATGTTTGGTTTATCATTATCTTTTTTTAAAATGTTTCTTGTATGCTTGGATGAGTATAAAATGGGTCAAAGGTGACGGGCTCATGAAAGGTCTCTTCACTAGAACCAGGAAATAGGCTGAAGTGTGGCGAGGTGGGGGTGGGTGCATCAATAATGATTGACAGATCCTCCAATAGATGCTTGACTGGGGCTTTGAGTCAACATGCAGATCAGTACATCGGCTGCACATTCACCGCACACCTGTGTTTATGCATAACAGACAGAACATTGCCTCCAACAGACAGAGACGAACACACGCCACGCGGTTTGCGTAAATGGGTCATGGTGTTACTGATGCTTTTGCGATTGTGTCTGGTTGAGTTTCCCTCCCTGTTTGTGTTTCTGGTATCAGACTATTTGGTTTCCCTGCTTCTAATTGCAGCTGTTAATGCCTTTCGTTGGAGGATACTCTACAAAGATTAAAGCTTTCTAATGGTTATGTTTGTGCCTGGGGCCAAATTTTGCCCGAGTAATGCAGTTTACAAAATATTATGGCCACTTATATTTAAATAAAATTAAGTAGGTGATTCAAGGTGCTGTTTGTGACCATTTAATGCAAGTTAATATGAAAAGGAGGCAAAAAAGGACAGCTGCAGTGTGAATAGTCATTGTACTGACAGTCATTTAATAGATACTAATGCATTGAGATTTAATAACAATTACCAGCACCCGTCTCTCCAAATAAGCCGAGACACAGTTTGAGCATATGAGAGTGTAAATGGCGAATTATTTGGTATATTTGTTCAATATTCAATATCAATTATCTTGATAAAAATCTTTTCAAGAGAGCAGTTCCAGGTGGAAGCCATCATGTCAGATGTCATCATGTTGTTTTAAATGAGCTCCTTTTTGTTAAGATCTGCTCTAGGTAAAATGATAAAACAATGATAATTGATATCTATCAATATATCAAGTTTACCTCATCATTTCAACAGATTCCTCCTGATGTCTGCCCAACGCCTTTACTCTCCATCACACAGCAATTTCCTCTGTGTCTTGTGTGTGTGTATGTGTGTATGTGTGTGTGCGTTTCACACATTCTATTATGCTATTTTGTTCCATACTGGTTCTCACACGAATCCCTCCATGTCATTTCCACCTGTCACATTGTTCTTCTCTGTCATATCTATTTGTTTTGCTCCAAGTGCATCAAATTGTCTTGTCGCCATGGACTGATGGTAACGAGTTAGAAAGTGTCTTATTATATACCCAAATGTCTTGGATAGGCAGAATGCAATTACATTGCTACAAATGTGCTTCACGTCCTATATCAGGTCACCGTAGTACCGAACATGGATTGACAACATGATATGGATGTATTAAGTGAGCTGGACATTTTGTTCCTGTGCGCACTCAGAGAGTTCAATAAATATTTTCCCTGCAGGACATTCTGGTTACATCTGTAAAACTGTTCACAAGACAACCTGAACTGCAAACAAGATTGGTTATTACTTATTGATTTCTAAGCCATTCAGACTTTATAATTATAGAACTTTCTTGAAGAGCTTTCTTTGAGTGTCCTGTTTATTTATTTTGTAAATCATGAACTTGTGAACTACACCACGTGGTCAGTCACACTAGCTTAAGTCCAGGCCCGTTCTATTTTCTTAACATTGTTTCATTTTACCCCCAGGAATAAACATCACTTTAATAAAAATGTCTCTGAAGAGGGAAGATAAGCTCATAGCAGGCTTGTAGCTCAGTTGACAATAAGATCAAACACAGCGATTTTCTAAAAACACGCATTCCCCAGGAAAAACTGTCCTGCTCTTCTGCTGCTCAGAGACACTTGTCATTCCGGCCTCATTCCAGTTTATATTCTGTTTCTGCTTCAGATGGGTCAGTAGGCAGTGTGTGTGGTAGTACATTGCAACAGGCCTGTTCGTAATGTTCTTTTTTTCCGGAGAGAAAAATTGCTGTACAAGAGGAAAACAATGACAACAAAGACTCTGTGTCACCTCTGAGACAAAACAGAAAATCAAAAGGTGCTTACGTGGATGGTGTCACAAAGTTAACCAGCAACAAAATGACCCTCCAGCTGTTTCTGCTTCTTTTTATTGCTCAGCTAAAGCTGCGGAATATTCTTCGCTTTTATTACTCTTACTTAATACGCTCCTCATTAACTTTACATTTAATAGGTCTGCACAACACTGATGTGGTGGCCCACCCACGTACATGCAAGAACAGACTGACATGTACAAGTACACTGTTATTTATCTGGCTTCTTAATGCCATGGTGCAGCCTTAGCCATCACAGCTAAATGCCTGACCCCTTAGCCTAACCTCTGTCTAACTTTAACTCTATAACCCTATAAGTCTTAATCTTCAAACAGCACTTTGTAGGTGTGAGGACCGACCACTATGTCCTCACATAATTCAAATTTGGCCAGGCAACCACATAAAGACAAACACCCATACTGTACATACAATTTGGCTCCGAGCAGTCTAAGTCCATTAATCAGATTAACATGCCAATGTCTCCTCCTCTGGTTTCTGCTCAGTCACATGAACTTGGTGTTAATTTTAACACTACAGTATGTTTATGCAAGGCCACAGCAGTGAAAGCAACAGGGAACAGTGAGAAACCACAATCATAAAGGGTTTAAAATATGAAATAAAATATTAAGTTATTATTATATTAAAGTGCAAACTAATAAATTAGTTGATGTTTTCAGTTATTCAGGTTGATTAAACCTTCTCATGCCACAACAGGCTTAACAAAACACAGAGTGTGGGTGTTATACAGCTTTGGTTGGAGTGAGTGTTTTGACTTATGGCAGGAAAAACACAGGTGTTATTAATACCACTAAGGCTGACCCTGTTCTATTTACGTTTCCCAATAAGTCAATAAAACACTCAGACAGTAAAACAGCTAAATTGAATTTTGTTATGTTCACCTCTGGTTTGTTTTGTGTCAAAATGTTTCCCTTTCAATTGATGTAATAATTGAATTATATTTTATGTAGCTTAGACCTAGATTTTGTTGTTGGGTGTAAACTAGATGCCTCAAAATTCAACATATTTAACTGTCTGTGTAAAGATACAGATTGTGGCTTTGGAGCGCGATTGGAAGGTGTGTGATCCTAAATAACCTTGCAGTAGTCAGTCAGCATTGCATTAAGGGGATTAGGGCCTTGGGGTTGTTTTGGGCTTGCAGTTGTTTGGAATAGCTGTGAGACGAGCCAGAGGGAGGACTAAACTCTCTCTTGTGTTTTAATAAGGCTGGTTATAAGCCATGTTGTTCCAGCAACTGAAACGGTGTGGGAGACCAGTGGGTCTCCAGTTCCCATGAGAAGTGAGTGAGACAGGAGACATAATAAGGGGAAAAAACACTTCAGCCTCAAATACTCCAGGTACACACAAAATAGTCAATATATCTTTTCCAGAAATGCATTAGGGCAAATGAATTCATGGTTTTTAATAAAAAAAACAAGTTTATAATTCAGTTAACATCTCGAGCCTTGATGAAGCGATTGACAGGTTTTTATAAACTAAAGGATGGTGGCCCAGTGGATGAGAATCTAAAAGTTAGGTAAGTGAGCTTACAACCAAGAAGTTGCTGGTTCAGTAAAGAATAAAGATAGAGAAAGTGAAATTGTTCACTTCCTCATTACCGCTGCTGTTGTTGCATTGTGTAAGACTCTGGTAGTTGAGTCATGGCAACTGGACCTCTTTCTTGTTAAGTTGAAACTCCACTATTATTCCTTTGACGTCAGATGTCAGACAACGCTGCTTGGATAAGTGTTGAAAGGTTTGAACTAAACAAGGAAGAAGTTGCCAGTTGCCATGACTCAACTTCTAGAAAACTTCACCTGGATGACGGAGAATGTTCAAAGACTTTGAGGGAGGCTGTTAACCCCAGGGGTCAACGTCGGCACTCTGAACATGCTGTGGTCACTCAGCTCCATGCGCAGCTAGCTGAGAAGCCAATATTTTCCCCATGCTGACTTCTGTCCACATCAAAGTTAAAACCACCAGGTGGATTTTGTGTTTTGGCTGACTAGAAGTTAGTTACCTGAAAATAAAATCAGCCTTGCGTTACTTCTTTAGAAAACATCACAGGCTAAAAACATCCCCCAAATTGCTTTACTAAGGAGGACAAATAAAAATAAAGAAATGTCTTAATTTGGACTTACAGCCATGCAGAGCGCTCAGAATGTATAAATAACAGTTGGTGAAATGACAATGTCACTACGTAATTTTCTAAGAAAGGACTGAGTGATGGTGTAGATCAACGTGTCAGTGACAAACATCAGTGTTGGGAGCAATTATTGACAATATTGTAGCCAAGTTACGAAAGAAAGCCTTATTCTGTAGCATAAAAAAGTCTTATTTTAGCCAAAAAAAATGATAGGACAAAGATCAGGCATTCTCAAACTTGCCATGTTAACCAGACTTTGTAGCTAAGACTTATTACAGCCCACGGAGTTTTTAGCCACTAATGTGAAGGAACAGCTCAGGTTAACATCTAAGTAAAGTAGTACTTTTCACAGCCTGTTGAAATAACACTTGTTTCAGTCAAATGCTTCGGATGACTGAGCCAACTGATGCCTGAAATTGTGTTTTCTGCAGATATCTAAAGCCTTTTAAAAGCAGACATCTGTTAAGATTAGATTCTGTCAAAGGACATTTAGCCTTAAGAGGAAGCAAAGATGGAGCAAAAAGTGTGAGAGGATAAAGAGAGCAGGCAGACAGAAGAAGGATGAAAATTACAAATGTCACATTACAACTGTGCTTTTTTAGTGGAGTAGTTTTTGATGGTTTCTGTCAACTAAAAGTCTTAGCTTAGCATAGTTTTTATTTATTTATTTAGGTTTTGTCAACAATATTTCATTATATATTTAGTTCCAGTTATTGTCACATGACCAGCATTTACGCTTTGTCTCGTCTCATTTCTGTCACATAATAAAGCTCGTTAAAAACAACATTTCATCATATTTTTTATGGATTAAGGCAACACTAATGGAGTGTGCAGTGTGTAGCTTGATGTACAGTTGTTTTTGCAATTAACCCAGATTAGCCTCATCAACCCCCCGCTGCCCCTTGGCATGTGTTTTAGAGAACAGTATGGTTAAACAAAGGCTGTCATTGACACACACACAGTCACATAGACATACACAGCTTAGCCTGAGGGGATGGCGCTCTAAAAGTGGAATCAGAGCGATTCTACTTTTCCCTAACCGTCCACAACCGTCCTCTCACTCTCACTTTCTCCCTGTTTCGCTTTGTTCTCTTTTTCTCTGTCACTGAATACATTTGGCCTAATTGTCTGCTTCTGTTGATTGAAGCTTTCACAGGCTTCTCATCGCTGCTTTCAGAGCTGCTCTCCTACTTAATATGCACTGAAGTTAAACCTTAAAAAAACGGATTCAGTGAAGACTTAATGAATTAGCAAAAGGTACAGTGCGTCACTCTTTCTGAGCAAACTTGGAATTAAATACCTATTTAAGAAAACTGTTTGCTGAATTTGATGAAAGAGATGTTTCAAGTGTTACATATCACACCCAACACAGGCATATTGTTACCTCCGCAGCAGCTTTAATTATATAATATTTTGTATTGTGTGTATCATTTTCTGTAACTGCACATTTTTTAATAATTTAAAAGATATAGCACAAATATTTACCTAACCATACACAGCAGAATATGCACTGACCTGTAAACGACTCAATCTATGATTAAAAATATCATAATGTATATTTAAATATCAACTATATCTTTGACGATTCTCTCCTGTGTGAAGCAAAACTGGCCCCAAGTGCAAAGACGCGAATAGACGCGAAAGTGCATGAGTGTGTGAGGGAAGAGCCAGGCCACCAGGTATGGGCTGTGTGACCTGGACCGAGTAGCTGGGAAGAAAAGGCAGAAGAACAGAGCTGCTCAGGAATACTGGACACTTGGCATGGAGTAACAGGGCAGAAACAAAAACATAAACAAGGGAATAAGTATTCAGAGAGCAGAGAACTTAAGGTGAATGCCTTGAAGATAGAGACAAGGCAGTGGAGCATGATGACGGGATCAACCTAGGTTGTGAAGCAGATTGTGAAGTTGTGATTGATTGAGGACATGAGACGTGTTTTTCGTTGGGGAACGCGATCAGAAAGCACGAACACAACTGAGAGCTCAGTTCTGTAAGGATTCTGACACCACGAACCAGCAAAGAATGAGAGTGAGTGACGGATTACATGACTGAGCTGCAGCTGGGGGAGCAGACGAGGGCCATGTAATCGGAAATGAACTGCAGCTGAGCAGCTGGGGAGGAACCAGGTAACTGTGAGAATGAAACAAAATGTGCGAAAGAAATACTTCTTCAAAAGCCAACTCTGTGATACTGACATAACTTTACATCCGGGTAGATGAACTAGCTATTAAGTCAATCTTCATGGAAACACATATTCAACATCAAATAATACAATTGAGTGTTACACCATCTGATTTTTTTGTTAAAAGTGAAATTCACACTCATTTTATATAATCTCCTCATCAACTAAATCATTCTGCCTCAAACCAGCAGCAAAATCCCACAATATTTGCTCTCAAGTCTTAATTTCCATGCCGCTTGAGTCAATACATCATGAATCAGATAATAGGACATGGATACCAGTGCTCTGAAACACATTTGCACACAGCCTCCATTTAGCTGTTTGTTATTCCTATTCTCTGAAGACCAGGCCAATTTTGTTTATATTTATAGGTCCACTACATGAATTTTCAATAAAGAGGGCGCAAAGATGCTGTGGTTGTTTGCTGTGTATTAATGGGTTTTGTGTTTTTTCTGGATTCCCTCAGTGTGTGTTTGGAGTCAGATGGGCAAGGGTGTGTTGAGCCAGATAGACGGACAGATGGATGATAGCTGCTATCTCTGAAAACACAGGCTGTCTCACTCTGACTCTCTGTCTGCCGATCTCTGTTAGCCTTTTTTTTTTTAAAGTCATCTTGCATCATAATCTTTGTCAAATGGCGACACACTCCATCGAAGAATCGCTGCGAGACTTTATCACCAAATGCCTTTGCTGGATGTTTATCTCTGTATGCCAGAGATAGGGGGGTTACTGTAGGTATGAACCTAAGAAAACTTTTTAATTCACTTTTGTTCCCTACTCTCGTCAGGGCTCTGGTGTTCATTGCTCACGGGGCCGGGGAGCACTGTGGGCCGTATGATGAGATTGCACAGAGACTGAAGGAACTGTCCCTGCTGGCATTCGCACACGACCACGGTGAGTCACACACCTTACCGTACATTATATTAATGCGCGCTTACATTTACACCTACGCTCATGGTTGCCCCCGTGTTCATCACAAAATGGCTTGTGCGAGGCTACAAAGGAAACCCATCTTCCCCCTCTCTGTCTGATAACAGTGCTTGGTAATTGTCATATGTACTAAGCCTGTTAGAGAAAATTAATTAGGCTCTGTTGTACGCGGTTCCATTGTTCTGCTGCGATGCCTCTGTAGGTAAGTGTGTGTAGATTGTGCACCTCTAATTCTCTGCTAAGAAAAACTTTACCTAACGTGTTGGTTTGTCTCTCTGACACAGCACTGGTTGAACTGGTGCTAAACTCGGTCAACAGACACACCAGTCGCACATTTAACTGTTCTAGATTGAGTTGATTCCTATTGTCAGAGTGAACAACTAGAAGCAGGTAGTACTTAGCAGGTTTGAAGGTCGCCATTATTATTAAAGATATGATAATGTATTTATCCGGACGTGGTGAAGTACTAACATTAGACTCCTTGCACTGTTATTCTTAACTTTCTGCCTCCATTTATGGAGGGTGTATAATGATGGAGGTCATTCAGCAGGTGCAGCCACACTATGCTAGGAGCTCTGTAGATTCAAATGTAATGAAATAAACACTGATGCCATTTGCTTGTTGTAGTGAGCACCACTTCCCTTAGAGCTTTGTGAATAATAATGTCACATATTTTAGCCCCAAACAACATTAAACTTAAAATTCTGCTATTTTGTTTCATTAAAAGGTCATACAGACACACAGACAGACAGAAGAAAACAAAATCCTACAGCTGACACACGTAAATCATTTTACATTCTGTTGGAAGTGGATGTACAAATATAAGGATATAGATTTAAAAAGAAACAGAACATACATTTTATTACCATGCAGTGGTGAAATGTCATAATAGATTGTTGGTGAGACACTGATAAGAGCACAGTATTGATTGGTGGTGCTTTAATCATGTTGTCTTCTCATCGCCGTAGGAAAATAATGGAAGTTTGACATTTAATAATCAGCGTTTGCACAGTCTCCGATTTCATTAGTCTGTGCAAAAATTGTTTTTTCAGTGGCGCTGACTGAATTAGTGAATCTGATTCAAGAACAAGGAATTATCAGGAAAATTTCAGACATCAAGACACGTGTTTCTTCATGCATATTTATGTGTTACATACTGGGCTGTGAAAACGTCTTACCCCAATGCTGTGATAGCCACATACGTTTATTTCTCAGGGTTTTCAACTAAGAAGAAGAACGTTCTTTATTTGCCTCACTCATAGTCATACAGTGTACAACACACAGTGACGGGCAGGTTTCTGCATTTGCCCCCCTCCCTGGGGGGAGCAGTGGGCAACCACAGGCGTCACCCAGGGACCTAAAGCTGATCAAGACGTTTTCTTGGACCATTCCTGTTCAAGTTTTTCTCAAACTATGGAAAGAATAACTTTTCATCTGGACCATCCTTCTCCTCCGTTTTTTAAAAGTAAATCTGTATGAGGTCATTATAAGAGAAATCCAACGAAAACAACACTGCGTGTAACTTACATATCCATATTGCACATAAAATATATTGTAAGAATATGTGAATATTGACCATTATCATTCACATTCTTAATCAATCGAAATGCATCAAAGCATTTCATTTTTTCACTCTTATTGTGCTTTTTTGTTTATTTATTAAATGTCTTTAAATAAGATATATTATTGTAACATTGGTGTCTGGGAAATGTCCATATGCATTTTTCGCCTCCTCTTGATATTTTACAGCATTAACTGAGGTAATAAATAAAACATTATGTCAAAGATCCAGTTTTTTTAAATAACAAAACTGACTGACTCTTAACTGCTGGGTTTGTGTTATCATTAGCAAAAATCTGTGGTAATGCAGCATCTATATGTTTGTAAATCAATCATTTGAATTCTTGTGTGTCATGGGGTGTTAATATTCCTGCCTGCGGAGGGAATATGGACACAGTGTGCATCAATATGAGGTTTGTGGTGCTCCATCATTCACTCCTGACTCGACATTGATTTTCACACTGTTGTGATCGGCAGATATCGACGAGCTGAAACATAGACAGGGGGAAGATGTGCAGAAACACACACGCTTAAATTACAGAGCGAGAGCGGGAAGGTGTGAGCTGCACATGCTGTGAATGTTTAGTGATGTTATGGATTCATTGGTCGCTGTGGCAACCAGCCTCACCTCCCAGACACTTGTGCAGAAGGCTCTGGGAGAACAGACGTATATAATATATGCATACAAACATACATATTCATACATTCCCTCCCCCCAGCTGTCAATCACATTTGTTTCTCTTGTCTTCTCATTCATCTTTTTCATTTGTCCTTCTCTGCACTCCACCTATGTCTTCTTTATCATCTCCCTCTCTTTTCTGTCTCTCTTTCCTCCAGCCTTTGTCCATTTGTCCAACTGCTTCCTCTTTTCACTTTCACTGCTCATTCTCCTTTATTATCTTTCACTTAATCCCTCTCATCCCTTATTCTTCCTCATATTTCACGCTCTAGTCTTTTTTCTGTCTCTGAGATTATTGTTCAGCTGCTCGGCTGCTCTTTAAAAGTTTAACAACATTAGTTGCAACAAAACTTTTGAAGGTATTTCCCAAATTCTTCTAGGTGGTCAAGGTCAAAAAACAAGCTGGTTTGGTCCTTCAAACTATAATTTTGGTCACATGTAAGAAATGTATCAAAGATAAAATAAAGTGAATTCTACTCCTCATCAGCTAAATATTTTGTAGCAGCAGGTTTCCTGCTCACCTCCCGGTCCTTGTTCTTTCCTGTTTCCCTTCATAGTGGGCCATGGTCAGAGCGAAGGGGACAGGATGAACATCAAAGACTTCCATATTTACATTAGAGACGTCCTGCAACATGTCGACCTGATGAAGACCCGCCACCCAAATCTACCCATCTTCATCTTGGGTCACTCTATGGTAGGACACTCTCCATTATCTGTTTCAGGAGCTGGAATAATACAGAAGTCTTTTGATAGTGGCAGATGATATTTCTGTGTTTTATTGTATTACATAGCTCTGGCAGTAGTCAGACTGTATTTCTTGTCCAGGTTTGTTGGCTGCTTTGTTGGGTGTGAAATTACATAATATACTTTCAATGAATTTCACAGCTCCTAGTACAATATGTTTGACACGCACACACAACCACAGACAGCTGCATAAGAGGGTAAGCCTTGTTCAAGCACAAGGAACGAGAGGTTTCCTGCTACAATGTGGTATTGAAATGAACTAAATGGAACACTCTCTTATTTCAGTGGTTTGAGTAGTTTCATGTTTCCAGATAGTCAGTCATGAAAACGTCAGTGTGTGCATGCTATGCTCAGAGAACTGTAGGACATATGAGAATCCGACTGTGTTAGAATCGTTTACAGTGTCTGGCAGGAACTTTTACACAGTGACACAAAATCTGCATCGTCTGGTTCAGTAACCTGCTCAAGGGCAATGTGGCGTGTTCTCTCTTTACCCAGGCAGTCCAGCAATGAAATGTTCAACTGACCTTCCAACAGTCTTCACCTTTATTCTCAGTTTCCCTTAAAAGGAACTGCCTAATATTTTCTGTGTACACAACAGAAATGTTCTGGAGAAAAAAAAATACTACCAAGAACCACTTAAATCATTCACTGATAGCGGATATTCGATAACTGTAGATTTTGCAAACATCATTGTTAAGGCTAACTAGTTCCACTGTTTTCAGCCTTTCCACTAAATCAGCCAAACAGACTGTTGTACTCACATACTAAGAACTACATCAGTGCCTAAAGCAGTAAGCTTAAAATGAAGAACTGTTTTATTTCCTGTGGTTTTGACCGGTTTTGTACAATGAACACAACAGGCAGTTTTATGAAGTCTACATAAATATGGTCAATCCAAGATTCTCACTAAGAGAAATTACATAAGGCCTGGACACAGAAAGCATCGAGGCTGGCCGGCCAACTATTTTTAACTGATCGGTTTATTCAGTTTTTCACAGAGCTGCATTCACAGCCTCTACTTGTGCTCAGTGACCCACTAACTCTCAGTGCAGCTAACATAACACAAACAGAAGTAACGTATTATATAATAAACGATTTCTCCGTGTTTGCACGGTAAACCAGCTTGTACTCCTATGAACTCTTCTCTACTGAATGAAAGCTTCCCCGATTCTGTATTCATATGAAATGTTTGTTTTTTTTATGCAAGATTACATTTTCTGTGTCTCATCTTAAGAAGCCAACAGACTGTCAGACTTCACTGTCACGAGATAGAAGCTAAAGTGCTTTATACAGGCTGCAGTGGGCACTACCTGTGTGAGCAAGAAACGTTGCATAGTTTTTAATGTTTTAGCTCTTTGCTTGACCATTTTCAAGCAGAGAACCCAGAGGAGAAATGAAAATTCAACAGAACTGTTTTGCCATGAGAGGAGCGGAGCCTTGTTATCTCACACAGCACAGCGGCGATCCAGTGGGCATGTTGCATTCAGCAGAAAGAAGACATGATGAGCTTTATGGAAGAATTAGTCCTATAGTTTTTTCCAACATTTCCCTAAAGGAAATGTTTGCAGCAGAAGCACTGAAGAACGCTTCAACACAGAGTAACAATATCTAATTCACAACAGCGTCATTTTCATTGTCTTTCTAATTGTAATAAAAGAATCATTAATGATTTAACGTTCACCAGTAAGTCGTTAAAAAGAAAAAAACGTTTTAGGTTAGGGTTGCAGAACGTCCTCATTAGCTCTATCATGAACATCTTGAGGGAATTCCTTCACATGTTGAGGTCAGCTATTCTATAAAGTAGTGCCTAAATGAACATGTCATGAACATTATTAACATTAAATCAGACTGTCTGTATACTTTTAACAGTAACCTCCATTGAGCCAAATATACACTTGATTGACTTTTTTCATTCCGAATCTGGACAAACTCGCCTGTGAAGTTGAACTCTCAACTCTGTCAGTTGGGATTTTAGATGCTTTAAACATCATTCGTCATGGTTCAAAAGTTACTGTGCAGCAGTCCTTTTTAATTTATACAAAGAATCAGGCAGCATTTAAAACCACCCAAGGTCAGACGCACATCGTTTTGTGTAATTTAAATTGTGGAAACCTCGATGGTGCATCTGTTTAGACGTCAGACTGTAAATATTAGTCAAGTGCTGACCAAAGTCACAGTTGCAGCTCCTCACACTGTCCTCTTCCTTCCTTTCTTGACTTACCTATACTTGGAAACAGATATACAATCTAGGAAACCCAACCCACAATAAATATTGTTTTGCTGTGTTTATGCAGGCTTCATTTACTTATCCTGTTTCTTTAGCCTGTTTTGTGGGAATGGGAAGAAAAACAACCAACCACCTGTGGATCCTGTGTGAGTCTGTGGTGACGTAAGCCACAGTGTGGACATAATAAAGGAAACTATCCTGACATATCAGCTACACCATTGTTAGCAAAACATAGATTTTTCCTGACTGAGGTTAATTTATGTTTTGCACTGTCACAAGTGGTGAAATGCAGACCTTCTTGAGGACTTGTGATATTATCTGTCAGGCGAGGCTCTAAGTATGAAAGTGATACAAGCTAAAATATACATGTTGTACTGAAATAATGAACTATCACAATGAAATATAAATATCTATTTAAAAAAAAGCTTTATATACATTTACGTATATATCAGACTTTAGCCATTCTGTGACTTTACTTCTTCTTCTATTGAGAGATCAGCATTTTAAAGTGTCTGAAAACTCAGAATGAATTACTGTTCATCTCCACCATATGCTACATACAGTATTAGCTGTTCGGAGATGTCCTTTAAACGGCAGCTTTGTCTTATTATAGTTCATATGATGTGCATCAGCTACATAGAGCGAACAGTGTCAGTACGATGACCTTACAGTTCTTATAATGTCAGTATGTTAGGTCCTCAGGCAATTTTTGGCATCTGAAATTCACCCACTGTGACCAGACAGACATTATACAATACCAGCATTCATCCTCTCAGCCCAAGTACAGAGAGAGAGAGAGAAAGTGTAAGAAGGCCTCTAATCAGCTTTTTAAAGGATTTCACTGTCCCAGTCCTCTTTCTGCCTCTCTCTCTTCTCCCTATTCACACTCTTCTCTCTCTATCGCTAGACAAAATCTGTGTGCATGCATTTGTGTGTAAGGGTATGACACAGAAAGGCTTTTGCAGCGAAGTGCATTCAGTGACCCTGTTAGAGTTAACTGGGAATGAGATGCGATGAACTGATCACCCAAAGGAATTTTCACAGTTTGGTTGAGCATCAAATCTATGAGCACATGTGTCATATTGTTACCATACCAAAGCCTCCGACTACGTGCTTGTGTGGGCACATGCATGTAAGCAGCAGCAGTGTGTGTGTGTGTGTGTGTGTGTGTGAGAGATTTTCTGGTGGGAATTGTTTTGCCTTTCTCTATTTAGTGCCTCTTTTCATGGAGTAAGCCTGTCATTGGCCCCAGCCTGATGAATATTCACACAAGTGACAAAGACGGCTCACATAAACATAGCTGATGCCAATTAGTCTCCAGAAGAAGGGAGAGAGAGACTGGGATAGGTTCACTCCTGCAAAAGCAATGTGCTTGTGTGTCTGTGCACACCTGCAGAGACACTTGCGCTTGTGTATGAGCAGGAAAACCGCACCATAGTTAGCCTTGTCTGCCGCAGAACTGCTAATTAACATCGCCCTACATCATGGGATTTAAATGACAATTCCAAGTGTCAGTGTGCCACTGTGTGACCTTGTGCTGCTGTTCGTGGTGCATGTGGAGCCCCGTGGGCCGTGGATCACTGTCACATTTGTCTTCCACTCTGTGTAGACAACAGCAACAAAAGAGCAGGGTGGAAATTCATGCCGTCTAAACAAAAGGCAGATTGTTTAATGTTCATCGAGACCTCTGAGTAACTTTCCCACTGAACACAACCTTTGGCCTATTTCATCGAGACCTTTATTAAGACAACACGTTCCCTTCAGTGTTCTCTTCAAGTTGCTTTAAATAGCATTCTCATCTATATCATCTCCACATCCTGTCTGTAGCTCGTTTTTCTTTTTAGTATTTGCTTTTCTTTGTAATCAGTCTGGGTCACTAGAATACATTGCTCCCCACCAGTTCTTATGTTAAACTTTAACGTTAAAGATCTAAAAAGTCAAACAAAACCTACCTTTATCCTTATTTCAGGCTGTTCCCTCCAATTGTCAGCTGGTTTTTATATTACATAACAGCTTCTTTAAAACTACTGAAAACATTTCTGCATCAGACTCATTTGGACTTATTTGAAAAATGAAACTTACAAAATATATTTTCTGTCCTTTTTGTGCCTCAGGGCGGTGCCATCTCCATCCTGACAGCCTGTGAGAGACCCACTGATTTTGCTGGAGTAGTTTTGATAGGTCCAATGGTCCAGATGAACCCAGATTCAGCAACACCATTCAAGGTATAATCCCTCATGCACTCATTTTCTATCTTCACTTTTGCACTCTGTTCTTTCTTTCCTAATTATCATAGATCATCTGGTTCGTTTTGTGTCATTTAAGGGCAAGAATCAGTCTCAGCACCACTTTAGCAGCATTAGGCATCAATTAATGAGTCACAGATATAAGTGTGTTCAGTTCTCAAGGTGAACCGGTGAAAAACCCAGTGTCAAAAAACTTTTATTTTATCGATGTTCATAATAAGAGGAGATTAAAAATTTTTAAATTTTCTTACCGATGGTTCTACAGACTCTAAGTTTTGACTCCAACACAATCAAAATATTGTTTGTGAAGCTCTGTTTCTCGCTTTATGCAGGTGTTTATGGCGAAGGTGCTGAACCACGTAGTGCCCAACCTCACTCTGGGCTCCATCGACTCCAAGTGGATATCAAGAGATAAGACACAGGTGAGAGAGAAATGTTAGTGGGTGTGGTTTGGTGTGTTTATATCAGGGCTGAACTTGTCACTCAATTAACACTGATAATTATATTATTGCGTGTTAACGCACTATTATTATGATTATGAAAGTTGTTGCTCACTGGGTATGAATACACATACAGACTAACAATGGGTCACACAGGGGGCGGGACTAATGAGTACTGGATTTGGATTGGCATCAAGAAGCGTCTCAACCAATGAGAGCTATTGAGGGTGGGCCCAACACTGCTGCAGCGTTCTGCAACAGAACCGATGCAGCAAATCACCCAAACAACAGACACCAACGCAAACACTTAAAGGAATCATGACGTTCATGTGTTTCTTATAATGACAGCAGTCAAATTAAAACTATGTGTATTTAAAAAGAACCTCTTTGACATATTTCTAATCACTGCCCAGCATTAGTTTTCATGTTATTAAAACCTCAGGTGTGGTTACGGAGCCTATTATTATTAGTTCTATTATTATTATTATTTGTTCTCCTCTGTGGCCCCTCTGTATGTGGCTCTATCAGGTAATAGACTTCATAATGCCTTAAAGCGAACATTTGTTAGTGTGTATTATGCTTGTGAAGTAAACCATCACATCTTTCCTGGCCAATTCCTCTGTGTTTATGTATTGTGTTATTTGTAATTATGAAAACAAGTGCATTTACAGTGTTATAAATAATGTGTATTTGGATGTGTGTGTATTCTGTGAGATCATGCATCGAAGTTTGTTGTACATCTTCAGATTGAACCACAGAACTGAAACACACACACATGCTGGTATGTCTGAATACCTTGTTGTTGTGTGCGTACACACTGTTGCAACAATACACATCATGCTACTTCTGCTTCCTAGAGTCTGTTGGTGGAAGTGTCGTAACCTCTGCCAGATACAGCTGTAGACACAGTAGGTTAAGTTAAATTGGTGAAGCCTTTCAGACAAAAGGTGAAACATTCTCAAGAACGTAGAGCAAATCCACTTGCCACCAAACAGCAACTTCGGGATAATCATGAGCTTTGTAACCGAGAAATTCAAAACACGGAGGATGCCGGGGTTTAGTACATTCTTTCACATGTTTCACACAACATTACATTCCTTTTGTATATTTAAATCAGAAAGTGAAATGTTTCTTTTGCATCCTTACAATGACTCCATATGTGGAGAGGTTATTTCAAAACTCTCATTGGCACAAGGCTTAATTTGGAGCGGTGCAGATATATTTTCTCATACTGTAATGCAGTATTGAGCAAGACTCTCACTTCGAACCAGTTAAATATTTCAGTGATTCCTGCTTTATTAGTACCTGATGGTAATGGTAAGTGTGTCACAACATAGTAGATGGTAGCAGAGCAGGAAGAGGGAGGGCTAAGTGGAGCAGAGTGGGTGGATTCTGAGTTTCCTGTTAGCACTAGTTAAGTTGCATGTTGTTGCTTTAAGGTTACTTAGGATAAAAATTTACTTTAAATGTAAAAGCTACCTGTAGTAGAAAAAAATCATACAGAGAAAGGCTTAAAAGTGAATTAAAATATGTGTTTTGTTGTGATATTATTATATATTATTGTCAGCTTGTGAGGAAATCATTCACCTTAGCAGTGTAACAGAGCTGCTGCACAGGTTAAGTTAAAGTTCAACAAGTATCTAAATGAAGAGAAGCCGCGTGTGTTGGGGTGGGCCATCAGCAATGTTTATATACCGTGAATAGAAATGGGTGGGTGGGTGACTTATAGTATGTGAGAGCATATATGGGATTTGAAACTATTCATGTTGAATGTCAAAGGAACAGGGTGTGACCTCTACTATCCAGCTCTGAAACAAATATAAACTCCCTTTTTCCTTTGAACTAATCCTCCTTTCTGCCTCAGCCTCAGACTGAGGCTATTTTTCTGTTTCTCACACAGTTTTTCCACAGGGGTCCTCCACCCATTTATTAACCATATTTAGCCCTGCCTGACAACTCTCACGGTTTTCCCTGGATTCTTCTCCCTCTCAATAACATCTTTATTTCGATGGAACTACTTCTTCCATATTTGGATAGAACTGCATCATTTATTGTGTTTGTTAAATATAGATGCTCACCACAAAAATTGAGTCTTAATGTACTATTCTATGAATGTCCAAGAAAACCTAGTTGCTATGGATACCTTAAGAGTGAAGTGAGAAGAAACGCATAATTTGAGATTAAAGAACTACGTCTGCAAGTTTTAGTTATTATGGACCGAGACAACTTGGGCAGCTTTAAAAGGAAGGTTTTTGTCTCATTAATTTGGTATTGTGTTGTGCAAAGGAGTCAAGATGATGTTGGTGAGAAGAGAAACCGAATAGCAACATGACAAACTGAATCATGTACAGAGTACATTTCTCTCTGTAATTGTTTGGATTCTGTGTTGCCTATCAGGTGGAGGCGTATGATGCTGATGAGCTGAACTTTCACGGTGGGATGCGTGTGTCGTTTGCCATGCAGCTGATGGGGGCTGTGAACCGCATTGAGAGAGAGATCCCGTCTATCCGCTGGCCCTTCCAGATCCTCCACGGTGACGATGACAAGCTCTGCGACATCAGAGGATCTATGACGATGTACGAGAACGCCTCAAGCACAGACAAGAAAATCAAGGTTGGACTGAATGTGGCTTTGTATTGTTGCTACTAACCATTTCATAGAAAAGAAACTATTTAGAAAATGACCTCAGCTGCGGTTTCCAAACAGTGTCACACCACTGCCTCTGACTTCTTGTAAATACCGTGATTAGATTGTGTTGTTACATTTAGAGGTCAAGATGTGATACTTTTGTGACCAACTAATGAACTCGAACTTCAGGCAGCTAAAAAGATAATTGCTGCTGCCTCCAGTTTTTCAAACTGTTTTCTTGCTTCTAGACAATACAGCAGGTCAGTGACGACAATAAGCCGTTTGAAAGTTAAAAATATGTTTAAATAATATGGGTGACGTAGTTTCCAGCTGCTAAATATATGTTTTGGAGAAGAAAAGATCACAAGATAACAGAGCACCTCCCACACTGTAAAAAATACATGCATTGTTACAGAAATTAGCCTTGAAAAATGAACCTATTTATAAATTGTTTTGCGAGAGTATACCAATAAAATACAGTAAATCAGTTTCTAAATAGATTTTGTAGAAGATTTCCTTTAGAGAAGATCATTTGAACATAGCTTCAGTCTTTTACTGCTTTTCCTGTCATACGCTTTAAGTTACAAATTCTCTGGTGTTTGTAATGTTCACTGTTTGTAGGAAAAGAAGCAGTTTTTCTGACCTTCTGGCAATTAATGGTTTAAAGATAAGTAAAAAAGCAGCGTCGTGCTATTGTTTAAAGTAGCCATGATGATATCAGTGAGACATCATTTTTAATTGATTCCTTGTTGTTTTTAAGATTCGCTTTTAACTTTATTGCAGTGCATAGCTGTAATTCTTCCAATGATCAACAGTAAAATCACTCAAAAACCTACAATATTTTATGGAAATTTACGGTAAAATAACAGGTGGTATGAATTTAACTGTAACTGTTTGTCAACTTTGCAGGCATACTTTTTACTGTTTTTCTACGGTTACATTTTTACAGTGCAGTTATGACATCACCTCAACCACAAGAGGATGTTGTTGTTTTTCAGCACCATGAGACAAATGTAGAAAACCAAGTAGCGTTCATCTGATATAGTCATTACTTTATCACGCCTTATTAAATGTAGGATTGGCATGCCATATTTTTTCAAGTCTAGAGGTCTGTTTACCTGTTTATTGTCTTTTCTAGTACTTCTAGTAAGGTTAGGTAAGCATGGTAAATTTCTCTAAACATTTACCCTTAATAACCTGAACCACAATGTGTTGTACCTGACAGACTCATGGAAGATTTAAACATCTTGTAGGCATTTGGCTCTGAGAAAAACAGAGCAAACTTACAAACTTAAACAAAATTTCCTGTCTGCATGCATCCTGTTTCTCTGACTGTCTCTCATTTGCTTCTAAACGTTGCTCCAGGTCTATGAGGGAGGTTATCACGCCCTTCACCATGACCTCCCTGAGGTGGTCGAGTCTGTGCTAAAGGAGGTGACCAGCTGGATCACAGAGCGCCTCCCAGTCTCAACATTGCAACAACCACAAGGCTCGTAAATGTGTTCAACCTAGTCAGCGCTCCAAGGCAACTGCCATCTTCTTCCCAAGAGGCCTGCTCACATTCCACTAGTCTGCAGGCATAACAATACTATTGCACTCTCTGGTCAGAGAAATTACTTCCTCAATATAAAATGTTTACTAACTTTATCCTCTGAGCATACAGTATACTGTACAAAAGAATACACTGTCTCCTGTGTACCTACCAATTATCCCACTAATTTAAATTGGATAATGGGGTCAGAAACGTTATTGTACACACTCAGCACAGGTCAGATTCACTGCAAATCTACTGTCGTGGATTTATTTTTATTGTTACATCATCCCCATTAGACCTCACTCAAGTGCAGTTTAAGTTACGATACACTGGTGTTCTAAGTGCAATAATGAAGTTTCCATCTCATATGTACACAGATTTTTATTTAGTAATGCAGTACATTATTAATCTGCACAGGGAACATTTCCTTTTTGTTCACCTCTCACTCACAGACAGGTTAGAGGTTGGGATCAGATAGAGGACAGCAGATAGTGAGTAGGCACTGGCTAGCTCGTCATGCTGCTTCACTGTCTCTATAGTGTCAGGGTTTATATTAATAGTATAGTTCTATTAAGTGAATCGTGTTCCTTAATTATCTCCTCTGTATGATCCAACCTAAGTCTACTCTGTCATTGCTCTGTTTTACAAATAACCTAAAACGCTACTTTTGACTCTGGCAGCTCTTGTAGAATCACTCAGAAATTACAGTGTAAGCGCAAACAACGGTTTGTATATTCAACAAACCCTGTCTCCTCCTGACTTCCATCTTACAAATGCTCAGCACTGATATGTTATCTATTGGAATGGATAAAGTCATTCATTTAAATCCAGCCTGATCCAATAATATAGCACGTTTATACCGTAAAATACAGGAAGACTGAGCTAACTAAACTAACCAGGTGAAGCTGTCTTTCTCTCTGCAGGTGAGGGTTAAAGTGTTATAACTTCATTGAACTCAAGCTAAACTAACAAACAGCTGGAAAACGAGAAGTATGCATCACTCTGTCGCACGGTTCACATAGCATCTGCTGTTTGAACACTTTTAACCAAACGACTTTAAAGTATTAGAGCTGCATATATTTCTAGCATGGCTGGTCACAGTGGGAATTCAAGAACAATGCAATGGTCATAATGAACAGGATGTTCTCAGATGAGAAGGGACTGAAACAACACACTGCAGCAGTCTAGTATAGAATCTATATGTACCCTTAAATAGGGGGCCCTTTGTAGAGTTTATCTGTAGATGAAAGTTTCAATTATATTTAAAATTTCTCCATCCTCATTATATCTAAAGTTCTTCCACAGACCTGGATATGTACTCTATTTGCTCAAGTGCAGTATGAGTTCCCAAACCTCTGAATCCCACCTGCAATGTGAGTGGTTATAGCAGTGGTCGTGATCACACATTCTCGCTTTCCTGTTCTCAAAGTATAAACCTGTCAGTTGTCAAAGTGAGTGCAATGATGTGCAGTACTTGACCCTGGATTAACATAACAAAACCATAGCAATAATGGGTGCCTATATTTTTGGTAGCTGTTAATTAAAAGCTACACAGATGCATGCTGAGCTTATCATTGTAAATTGTCAGGTGGACTGTAATTAGGAAGTATTGCTACATTAAATTACTTTCACTTTGTAAGTTGCACATGTTCGCCTACCCGAGATGCCAAAAACGGAGAAAATAATGCATCATATCACACATGTAGAAAATACATGCAGGGTGTAGGACAGAGTTGACTGTGTCACACTGGCTTTTAGGTCTGTTTTCAAGTTCAAAGGGATTCATGCAAAGAGTACAGGGAGGCACAGTGCGCGTATCCACGGTGACCATTATTCACATGCAGATGTCTGGCAGGAAGGTAAATTCTTTTTATTACAATTTACATGTGTAGTATCCAGGGTGATCCCCACAAGACTGATGGAGAATGAGATTCATTTCTAGCTTTCTAACTGCTGCATAACTTTCTGTCTGCTTCTCCCTCTGACCCTGTCTCTCATTGGTTCCTCCCCATGTGACCTGGGCTCACTGCCTCATGTTGATTCTTTTTATAGTTAACGTGATCAGGGCTCTTTGTTCTGTCCATTACAGAGCCCCTTATTCTACAGATTCAAACATCTTGTACTGTCAGTCATTCAAACACTGTCCCTAGTGGATAATAATGATAACAGCAATAGGCTACATTGCATTTTCTACAGTATTTTTTAAATAAATGTTTTTTGCGCCATGACCACAAACTCATTTAACATGCCGCTGACTCTGCTCAGCTTCATACTGCAGCATACCATACTAAATGTTTCTTAGGAAAAGATTATCTTGCGATTAAGTGAAACTACAGCTGCATTGACATTTTTTATTAATTTCCCATACAACATCAAATAACAAATAAAGAGTATCACTCAAAGATGTTTGAATTTACAGGCTTTCTCAAGCATCAGAATACATTTTCCCACACCAAGTATGCATTGGGTGCAGACAAAGATGGCAATGTATTCATCAGTCCCAGTTTATGTCAGACTTTTAACCTCAACTCGAACCACATGGGTTTATATCAGAGGCACTTCAAACACAATCTACGCCTGATTGGGCTACAGCAGTCCCAGCAGCTTTTAAACTTGTGATAACATCCCCGTTGCTGTGCATTGAGTGCAACAGTAAATTTGAAAGCTCTACCTGTCAGACGACACAAGTGCATGTTACTGTCATTGTTAGCTATAGAGGAGAAGGGAGATGGAGATGAAGACAGAGAGGGGACAGAAGCTGTCAGTAACCATGGCAGCAGATTTCTTTTCAGCTAAATGAGCCAGTGAAAATGTGTACTCATTAATCGTGAAGGATGTACAGCAGACATCGCTACAGTTTCAGCTCCGATTGTCCATTTGCTGCTCTGAGGATTCCCCTTTGTGCGAGTTCAATTCACAGTGAATGGTTAGAATTGTACATATTCATTTTGCCCTAATCATTCCTTTTCTTGATTTAAAAAGTGGTGGATGAGAAAATAAGGCAGTTCGTACTCACCAACCCTGACACAGTCCTCAGTGTAAAGCCATGAAAGCAGCCCTGTTTAGGCCAGTATCTTTTTCTACCTATACTGATTATACGAGCATAGATGCATATGCAGGTTTGCCATACTGAGAGATAGCCATGTACAGATGCATTGCTCTGTTAATATGTAATAATCCACTTGACTGTTAATATATCTTTTTTAGGACAGATGTTCTATAATAAATAAGGGAAATGACAGATAATGAGGCCAGGAAACCACTGAATCTAATCTGGGCTGCATGTTTTTATCTAACTAGCTCCTTGACTCGTCATGGGGCTGTTTTTTTTTTTTCTCGACTTTATGACTGTTTCTTAGAGAAGAGCTGTTGATGTAATGGCGGACCAAGAGTCAGAGGCCAATCTAATTTTACAGTATGAGATTAAAGTGCACTAGAAAGTCTGCATGAATGAAGCCTAAAGTATTTGCTCAAGTGAGCAGCAAGAATTGAACAACAATTTTTCCAAAATGCAGTAAATGTGTGAAACAAATAAATGAATAATAATTAATAAGTAACTATTTTTCATATCTGTAAAGTTCAGAGAACTCTGTCTGCTGGTGAAGAGTAATCACCTCTTTCATGTTTCATGTTTTCAAATGGTTGATATTGCGTTTTGGAACCAAACCTACTTTCAGATCTTGTGCCTCTTTCTTTTAATCAGGCTGTATTGATTTTATATATATATTAGTGGCCAGCCTGCTTGATTACTGAACATAACTGTAATAGACTGTATAATAGAAAAACACTTGGTGGAAGTACAGAAAATCAAGATCTTTTATTTATCTTGTCTAGAGTATTTATAGGAATAAAATGTATGTATGTACTATATATTGATTACACATCATGACAAGGAACTTTTTATACCATAAAAAAATTAAGATTCCATTTTTACTGTTAATTGTTGATGCTCAGCTACACAAATCTTCTTAATTCTTTCTGAGATGGAGACTGGTTCAGTGTTCAATCCCCAAAACATCTGACACTTTTTCTGATATGATTTTGCATAGAGAGTATTTTACTACTACTACTTTTTAAGTCAGCATTGTGTTCAAATAAACAAAACTAATCATATTGAAGATTGTCATGCGAATGTTTAAATCATCTGGTATAATGTGTTTGTGGTGTAAGATGATCCTAACAACCAGGGAGTTGTTGCTGTGTTTGGAAAAATCAAGTACCTGCTCCGAAATGTGTTTCTCACAAACTTTGACTTTGATGGAAATGACTTAGAGACTTAATGTAGCTCCCATCACACACCAAACCTTCTGTTACATCTCAGATCCAACAATTTGTAAGAATATGTTACAAATATGAGGATTAGGTTGCAGGTATTTTAAATTTTTACAACAGCATTCAGATTCTTGGGGAAAAACCTCTGATTTATTTGGCTACGAATTCCACACAGTTTATGAGCTTTTTATGGAAACATGTATTGTGAATTCTGTACTGTCTATTTTGGACTGTGGTCTAATGTTGTTTGTGCCTTATTACTATGACAAATGTGTTTGTGTTTTAATAGAGATGAAATATACAGAGTTGCATTTAGCAGATCTGTGTCTCTGTTTTCTGGCTGTTTGTTATCACATCTGTTTTTGATTCTGGCTCACTAATTGTACTTGACTAATTGTCTTCCTACTATCGGTCTATTTGTGTGTCTTTCTGTCAAATCAGAGGATCTACACAGATTTGTGTCAGGCTTAGCTCCTTTTTTTCCTCTTGTTTGTTTTATTAAAGTCACCCACTAAAGACACTTTAAATACATTGCATTTGTCTTGTTTGGTTTGCCATAATGGCAGCATGACTAAAACATGACTAAACATTTGGCACCTATCTGTTTTGCTATGTTAATTCCAGCAGAAAACAGGTAGTTCTGTCATCTCATAATAATAATAATAATAATAATCATAATGAAGGGATTTATACTACAGCAAGAACCAGATGTGTTTTTTATGTGTCAATTTAGTCTGGTTTGTAATGAATAAGCTCATTATTTGTCTGGTTATTTGTACGAGGTGAGATACGTGAAGGTATGTTGTAAATGTGGCAATACAATATTAACTTTTCATCATAGCTTTTATGGAAACACCTCAAAACTGCAAAGGGGTGTACCTATAGTTGGATTTGAACACTGAAACAATTATTTAGTTTTAGAAAAAACTAAAGCTAAAGGCTAAAATAAATATAAATATAAAGACACACACTTTTGAAGTGATGAGAAAAATAGTCACCATTCGCATGCATACCGTAACAATGAAAACTCGCTCACTCTGACATGAACGTGCTTTTTACACTATCAAGTCAAGCTGGAGTTAGATTTCACAGGTAGAACGTCATGGACCGCATAAAGTTAATGCTGAGGAGTCACATTCTTGAGTCTTCCCTGTAAAATAAGCATTTGTTTTAATAGTATACTGAACACTGGGTGACACTGTGTTTGGACAATCCTGTGCTGACCTGCAACCATCACGTGACACAATGTAGCTATTTAACAATGTGCCACCTTGCTAATGACGTCGCCTTCAAAATGCAAATTAAAATAAACATGATCTGTATCCTACATTCATATCGGGAGCTTAATAGTTACTTTTTTAATTAAATTATGACATAACGTTGTACATGTAAATAAAATTTATATGCAGTAATAAATTAATTACTTTAGAATCACTCTAAGTCAAACTACTTGTTACTATAATGTTCATAATGTCCATACTCTGAAAGAATAAACTACACGACTGTTTACCTGCACAGCCTGACTGAAAATGTTTTGATTTTTTGTTCTGTTTATTATCAAGCATGTTTGAACAACACTGTCCAACATTACACAAGAAGGAGAAATGACCATCGAGTGTGAAGAATTTGTAGGGAAACCAACTTCTCTGTGCTTATAAACATAGTTAATGGCTTGTTATTATGTTTTAGGTGAATAAAGTAAATATAGCAAAATCATCATAGATATAATAATTTATTTAATACTGTTATAGATAGTAGACTTTTAAATATTTCTGTTTCATGAGCAAAACAATGCAGGTGCAGGAAAGGACCATTTTATTATTAATTATTCCACTACTTTAACTGGCTGTTAATTTAAAAACCCAAGTCGCCAGTAGGTGGCGCTGTTGTATCACAGAATTAATTGAAGATGCTTAGTTCATTTGGATGTAGTGCTAGAGCTGTGTTTGTGAACCAGTCCACACACACACACAAGGCATGAATGAACCAAGGGTTTGGTGAAAGACTGAAAATATGGAGATTCCTTCACATGGTTTATTTTGGGATCAAATGTAGTAACCTCTGGGCAGGAATTTGTCCTACTTTATTCTCATACAAACACTGAGGTCACAGGGAAATAAAACCTCACTACTCCTTTTTACCACTTGCTTATTCTTTTTCTTAAAAGGCTCCAGCCACTAATAATTTCACTGAATCTGAACAGTGCATTTAGCTAAAAATAACTAAATTTAAACGAGTGAGATAGTAGAGTCATTACTGCTTTTACTTGGTTTAGAGTAAGAGTACGGATGAAATGCAACAAACGATACAAGCCAGACAACCCACATCATCATTCTGTTTTCTGAGATAAACCTCTCTTCTCTCATCCTCCTCCCCCTTGTTTAACCTCATGTCAACACCTGATAATGACTAAAAGGAAAACTGGCTGTGCATCAGCAGTTCCAGAGAGAAATGTTTGGAGAGGATGGATGCTAAAACACTTTCAGTAGATCTAGAAGGCACTAGCTAGCTTCTTCCTCTCTTTGCCTCTGCTGTCTCTGACCCATTTTCTAGCTTCTCTTTCTCTTTTCCTCTCTCTTTCTGTGAGAAAATGTAGGTTAGCAGTTCTCCTTGAGACATTTTTGAAGTTTGCTGGAACCACATTAGCAGAAACTCCCAAAGGACAGTACTTCAAGGAAAGCAAGGACCCCAGTCCTGACTGTCAATGTGAACATTCATCTGCCACTTTCACAGAGACTGGACTGCAACTTGTTCCTGTGGATCCAGTGGGAAACAGTACACAGAAAAATATTCTTATTATGGGCCAATTAGCATATGGTAGAAGGGAGACAGTAAAGTTTAGATCTCAACAGAGTAACCAACCTTCATCATCTGTCACTATAAATATTTTTATGAATTATATTTCTAAACTTTCTTTTCCCAGCAGAGGGAGCCTGGTCTGTTTCCCCCTTGGAAACAAAACCTAAGCCAGAAACCCATTTGAGGAATTAAGTCTAGGCTCCCTGTGGCCATGGCAACGGCTTTGCCTCTGTGACAGCTGATGAATGGAAATGGAAAAGAGGAGATGCTACGTGGACTTTGTTGGTGCTTAGCAAAATTCTCAGAATAGGTATCTATAGATCCAAGTTCAGTTGTTCTGCAGGGGCGCAAAACTGACTAAAACATATAAAGTAAATAAAGGAAAAAAGAAGAGGAGATAGCTAGACAGTTCTGCACCAAAGCCATGTGAAGAAAAAAAGAACAACATGCAGATATACAGTTAAAGTTAAGAGAATTTCCTCTCTAATAGAAGACCCTTGAAGGTCTGAGAAATACGAAGGAAAATTATGGCAGCATGTCAGGGAGGGGTTTGAGTGAGTGACTGCAGCATGAATTGTAGCACAAATAGAAACTGTCACATAAAATTATAGAAAATATAGCTAGGTTGATATCCCAGTTAAATATTCTTCTACTCAGGCTCTCAGATTTATTTGGTATAATATACTCCAGCTCGTGTTTTTTGTATAATATTGTGCCTTCTATCAAATTGTCAAGGCCACTTCTGTGGGTGTGGTTCTGCTGAGTGTACTAATATGGCTCTGCCTACAATCCCGCCCCTTCTTACATTCATATATTTATTTGGCTGAACTGTCCAAAACCTCCGTGCTGATTGGCAAAGCATCCTGTCAATCAATTTGAAACGCTTTCTGCCCACTGACCAGCCACGCCTCCTCACGCTTGTTAGAGCCAGTGGTTTATTCGTGCGTGTGCAATCGTGGAGTGCCTCGCCAGGAGGGAGGGAACGTGTTCTCGCTTCATTTTATTTTGCAGGCTTTTTTGGTAATCAGCCGTCACGCTGCTGGAATAACATTAATAGGCGTTTTGCTAGTACAGCGGGTTGTTTGTAACAGCGGTGTAGCGCAACGCTGCAAACGCCGAGCTGAGAATCTGTCACCTGGCAGCTGCAGCTGATTTACTGGTCTGTTCCGGGGAGAGTGGAGTCGGAAAGGCTGTTACCGAGAGAAAACAGGCGGTTGCTGACAAGTAGTTAGCAAGACAGGCAGTTAGCTTGCCAGCTAGCCACCTCTCCCTGCTGTCACAGCAAGTCCCACCCTCACCAAGTGCGTGTACGTCGTAATAGGCTGCAGCGGTGAGGTCCGGTGCTTCTTTTCCACCCCCTGTCAACTTAGCCAGCATCGCTCTTCAGCTGGCTGGCGAGCTAAAACAGCCCTGTTCACGGTAGCTAGGTGAGGCTAGCGCGAAATTGTCGGCTTTTCGCGGTGCGCGTGTGTTCTGTGGAGGATTACAGTCGCTACACTGGCAGAGAGACTGGCTAAAAAGAAGAGGCGAAACAAGCGAGAACAAGGAAGACAGCGAGAGGGAGGAGACTGGCTAGTTTAGCCGGTGAGACAGAATCGCACGTAAGTGTCACACTGTCGGTAACGCCAGGCTAGCTTACCGAGCGGCTTACCGGTACTCTACAACTTGCTGTGTTTGCGGTTATCCAGACAGACACTTATCTGTGGCTTAGCACCCACAGTCTGTGCGCCATAAGCTAACGCTTCCTTGAAGGTGGCACTAGCTAGCAGCACAGCTAACGCCTGATCGATTGAAAGTGAGGGTGCACATGAAGTGCAGCTTGACTGGATTAGCTACACTAATTATATGCTGTCCAATGCGAAGTGGACTAGTTTAGTGCGTTGCTCTCAGCTCGTCTGTCTGTGCCTCGAACAGCACCACACACAAGCTAGTTGTAGCCACTTAGCTGTTTGTAAACGAACACCCACCCAAGTTTACAGCTCAGTTTCTGACGATGCTCAGCAGCACCAATGTGATCCAAACCCGGTACATATTACTTGTTATCTGCACCTTCATAGCAAATATTAGCAAATATTAGACTAATCTCTCCTAGGGGCAGCTGTAGGAAGTGTGTGTGGTCCTTGGCTCAAACCTACATGAGCTGATCGCTCAGCATCTGACTCAATTTACACAGGTCTACACTGGTTTGCTTATAAATGGCAGTGTAGTGTCAGATCGTCAGTCAAATCGGCTGCCACGGTTGAAGTGTGGCTGCCATGCAGGGCATAGATGTTCACATTCATCACAAGGCAGTCATTCACAACATTGCAGCCTACCACTCAAACAACAATGACTTTATACTCCTAGCATCTTACTCTTTCTCTTTCCTTCACTAGATAAATAGCAAACGGCGCCACCGAGCCAAACACAGCCATGAGTATTGAGATACCGGTGGGGTTGACGGAACTGCTGCAGGGCTACACTGTGGAGGTGCTGCGACAAAGACCGTCAGACCTGGTGGACTTTGCAGTACAGTACTTCACCCGTTTGCGGGACACCAGAAGTCAGGATGGGGCCAGCGCTGGTGGCAAGATGGGGAAGGGAGTGATGTTTGATGGGGAGCCAATGCAAACAGAGTCGAACGGAGAAGAGGATGACGAGGATGAGGATTCCGACTTTGAGCGTAAGTTGATGTTTTGTTGTTATGGTTGTCAGCTTTTGCCTTGAACATGTTGGGAAAAGGAAAAAAACAGAAAGTGCAGGTTAGCTTTGAAGTCTTGTCACTGTCAGAATCTCATCTCTTAGTCCTGAGAGTCACTTTTTTCTGTGTCTCTAAGTCTGTGTGCAGTGTGCTGAATTTTCATAAACACACCAAAGGAAATTAAGTAATAATGAATCATAATAAAATGCATATGGTCTTGGTTTAAGAGTTTCTGACTACATATTCTTTGCCATTTAGTTATATCACGTTCCTGCATCATACTACTTTCAGCAGAGGCAATGCGATGTGTCTTTTGTATCAGTTACTTGAATTTGGAATTAAGGTGCTTCGTAACTCAGCTCTCTGTGCTGCAGAGAGGGGCATGGCCTCGATCAGTGTGCTGCGAGCTGAGTGTTGCTACCTTGTGTTCTGTGTTTTCTCAATAAGTTGAGCCACTGTGAATCTATCATACGTTTATCTTCTAAAATTCATTAATATGAAAGGACCATTTTCCCTTCCCTTCCCTTCCCTTCCCATTCACCCTTCCCTTGGTTAACAATTAAATACTGGATACTGGAAGTTCTACACTAATGTAAACCTTTGTCGTTTACTTTACTTGGCAGATACATTGGCAAATTTGAAACCAGCTATTGTGAAGGTTAAATCATTATGTCAGTGTTGACTTAATTTATGGCTGGTTATAAGTTCTGCAGCCAATGCTGAGTCTGTTAGTCGAACGAGAGTTTACAGGCGGTAGCATTGTCTAATAAGCTAATATTTCAATTGGCATGTTTCTTTTGTCTGCGATGACATGTATGGGTCATTTTGAGTATTGAAAATATATTGTTTATTTGTATTAGGTAAACGTTATATTGTAACTATATTATCATTCCCCATTTGCAGTGTTTGTCTCTGCTGAACGTAATGTTGGCCAACCTTGTAGATTGGTACAAGCAGGCTCAGGGTAAATGGAGGATTACAGTTTCTATGCTCACACAAGTGGAGTTTGGCTGCTGTCAAGCGGCCGTGACCTCAGCTGAGCGAGCGATTGTGTGCGTCTACACATTGTGCGTGTGCTTCTGAGTGCATGTACAAGTCATTGGTGCATGCATGTGTACGCGCGTCCAGGGGAAAGCAAACGGATGTGTTATAACATGGATTTCACACCCGTTCAAATTCCAGCCTGCGGACGACATGTTTCAGTTCCTCTTGGTACAATATGATTAGCAATTGGTTGATGAACATTTTCCATGCCTCATCCAAGTTGGCAATAAATTACATTCTGGAGTAACCTTTTACCTGGTTGCCTTGAGTCACACATGACATCCATAACACCACATTATCCAACCAGGTTGCTGTACACTGTCTCCAGGAATTTATTTCTGAAGGGAACAACACAAGCTTGTATAGTGAAGGATATCATGTGCTTATGCCTCACCACTGTTGTAGCCTATGGGAACTTGTGGCACTATAGTGCAGCACATGTTCCAAAACAGTTTGGTCTTGTGTAGACCAAAATAACTCAGAATTTCAAATAGGCATGGGTGTTCTTAGTCCCACATATGGCACATAACCAAACCTGGTTTCACTATAACGCTCACTACATGGAACAGCTGTAAAACAATGACACTATCATGACCATTAATGCTAGGCTGCATTAGGTTACCTCAGTATGCAATGTGAAAAATGAGTGCAAAGGATATCAATAATGTTTTGACAGCGCGATTTTGGAGGCTCAGGGTTTAAATGATGCTGTAGCATCACTGTTAGGTCATCGCATATCAATCAAGAAAAAAAACAAATGCCTAATTCCGACTTTGACACACACTGTTAAAGGTTTGCAAAATTAAGCTGAACCCCGGAGGAGTAATTTTCTCACCTTTTTAGAGCACAGTTCAGTAAAACATCTCTACTTTTAACATACAGTAACCCACGGGCCAGCGATTCTTTTTGAGTTTTGGCCCCTTACTTACGAAACCTAGGCCTGAGGCAGGATCAAATAACTCTCAGTATTGAAGAGGTACTTGTATTGGACTTGTGTTTAAGAATGAGTTTTGAAAGACTGGATAGGCGACTTGCTGCTTGTATAATTTTAACACCATCTGTATCTGTATGTAAAAAATCAAGGACACTTATTGTTTTCTTTTATTAGGGACTTAGGCTAGAGTCACGATGATTCACCAGTGTGCTCTTAACCTTTCATTTGCTGCAGGAAATTGAATTGTTTGAGTGTGCAAGCTCAACGCCTGAAATGTAAATGAAGTAGATAGTTGGTTTTCTATTCCCATGGATGGTAAAGTATACTCCTAAAACATGACGTCCTATTTTAAATGCGTTGTTTCTCAGCCTAAATCCACAGCTGGATTGTTACACAGACCTAAGCTGCTTAACAAAAGAGATATTGTTTTAAATACAGACTATTGTACCTCCGTAATATCTGGTGATGTTTAGCCAAAAATGTAAGTAACCCTTTCTGCGTTGAGGCTAAACTTCTGCTAACAGATGGTAGGTTGACTGAAATAAGCTACAACACAAAAACACGACTAATGCATTTTGCTGAGCACTTTACTTTGTCAGAACCACGGGCTCTGCTAAGGAAATTTAGAATATTGTTGTTTGACTAAATGTAAAGAATCAGGGTTAGGGTTAGCCTGTATATGGACTTACCTGCCAAGTCCAGGTGAGGCGTCAGATCCTCCATTTACTCACTTGAATTATGAAGTGTGGTAGATTAAGGGAAGTGCAGCATTTAAACAAAAATGTTTCAATACAAGTGAGGTCTTCCTGATATGTCCATGCTTTTTTCCCCCTCGAAGCTGGCCTGTCTAGTCTCACTCTGGCAGTGTGTGTTCACTCAGAGAAACAGGAGCGGATGAATAGATCCCTCTGTGACTGAAATGAGTGGGGCTTTTTATTAAAAGATGGATGAAGGTGCAGATAAGTTCCAGGGATGATAATAGTAATGAATTAAATGTGTTGTTATAAGAAAGACAGCTGGGATAAAGCAGCGGATGAATGAAAACGTGATTGAGGAAAGAGAGGCTGAAAGTGGAAAGAACGGCTCAGCAGGACAAAACTAACCTTTCTAGCATCAAGTCACCAGGATTCATACTGGACTTAAAAAGTGTCGGTAATTCACCCTGGAAGGTGTAGTTTTTTCTGATGGATGGGAAATCACAAGTAACTTTGTAAATGATGTAAGATGTTGTGGGAAATACTTTGTTCTTCCTCAAAACAATCAGTCAACCTGTGTGTTGTCTTGGCTATTTATAAGCACTGCTATTTTAAAAGCATAAGTCTTGGGAATACTCGTAACATCAAGAGATGCCAATAAAGCATTTCCTTTCCATTGCATCCCTCTTGCACTCTTTTCCCAGATGGTCAGCGTTAATTTTGGACAAAAGTTATGTTTGTGTTATACACTACTAAATGATGACAGAGAACAAAATGTTCTTGAAAACAGCCATAATATATAGACAGTCCATATAGACAAAATATTAGTCTCTGTAACTTTATATTGAAATTGTTTACATTTATAAGTCGCATTCTTTTAAACTTTTATTGCAATATGAACCTTTAAGAAAGTTTAACATGCAATAGTACATGTACCTCAGTTGTACTTGTGACCACATGGTTCCACTGTGTTGTGTGATCTGCACGCAGCCATACGTGTGTGTACATGTATGTAGTGTGTTTGTGTGTGGAGCAAGTTTGCATGTTTGGTTGTTGTTGGGGCAAAAGGCTATTGTAGTTTGGCTCTCTCTGACCCCTTTCACTCTTCTCGCTCGGTCTCCTCCTTCTCATTGTTCTCTTGTATTTAGTTTCTGTCACCCTGACTCCCTCTTTCTGTCTCTTTGCTTTACCTCCTTGTTAATCATCATATTTTCTCCCTGTATTTCCTTGTTCCTTTCTCTCTTTCATCAGGTTGTATTTTGTTACGTCCAGTAAATAACTATCAAAATGTAAATAGGGACACTAACTCACGCCACTTCTGCTCTCAGTTCTGTTTGTTTGAGTGCATTCTCTGCTCATTTATACAGTTGTGTGGTTTAGTTCTTTACTAGGGGAACATTTCTGTTCATTTTTACATTGACATTTTCCTTTCAGCAGTGTGTGATAAAAGGGCATTATAGCTGTTTGTAATTAGTGAGCAGACCTGGGACATTCATATTCATTCTAACCTGCAACAGTGTGTGTGTGTGTGTGTGTGTGTGTGTGCGTGCGCAGTTATAGCAGCAGATAAAAAAGGGAACTGTGTGCATGCATGCTCAAATGCTTCTCTCTTAGTGTGCATGTTTGTAAAGGTGAACGTGTGTGGCTGGTGACAGTGCAGTGTTGTGCAACAGGTGACCTGATTAGTAGGCTGCAGTGTGTCCAGTGAGATTTTATGTTGCAGGCAAATCTAATGCAGCCTAACATCCCTGCAGAGACCTGCTGAACTGGTTGAGTGACAGTACTAAGTGACAGCTCATAGTACTCATCCGGCTGTTTTTCATACACTACCTCAGCCTTTATTTATATTTACCTCCAGCAGAAAGGTCATGGAAAGTTAGGCTCACTGGCTCTCCATCTGGCTGTCTTACCTGTATGTCTGAAATCCTGTGTTTATCTTTACCTTTGACACTGTAACTCATCGGGTTTTCCTGTCGGCACTCTCTGACTCTCACAGCTTACTTTGAATGACAAGTGTCTAATGCCTTAATGTAACTGCTGGTTTGCCTTGCTCCATGCCTATGTGCCCACTGCTGCACTCTTTTGCCTTTATCTCTTTAGTTTCTTTCTTTGAATCTCTCTCCGTAGTCTTATCTCTCTACTCTGTGTATCTGTTTCTCCACCTCCCATGTAAGAAAACATTAACGCTGATGGTTAGAGGCAGCCTATGTATTGTTCAGCTTAGATACTGCAGATAAAACTAAAACAACCTCAAATACTGCATTGTAGAAGTCAATAAAATGTATTACTCAATTCCTAGGCCACAGTTCAAGGCATAAAGGCACACTTTTAAACCATGTGCAAATTACACATGGTCTGTTGTCTTGTAGTCATGTTTATCTGGACTCAATGTAAGGCAGTGTGACTGTGCATTAAATAGGACATTTTAGCTTGCCAAAGAGCAACAAACAGGATGTCTGAGTTAGGAAGCTGGTCTGTATTTGTACAGAGATGTCAATGATCAATGAAAATCCAACTGAGATTAAAATATGAGTGACAGGAGAAAAGGCAGATGAGGCAGTGACGGAGCAGACTGTGGTGTAACCTGGTTTGCCTGCTTTTATTGATACACATCATTTGAACCTTCGTACTTCTGCATTTTCTCTCCTCAAGCCATCTTTAGAAGCAAAAAAAGAGTTTGGCAGACCATTGGCCAGTGGCTGTATGTCCTTTTGTTGGCCCTTTAATCCCTTTGGCCCTGACATACTTATTCTCCAGGTTGTAATGTTTTGATTTTGAGCCTTCACTGAGATGCCCCTACTCTGAATCAGATAAAATACTCATTGATCCATTCAAAAGTTTGCATGTCTTGGACGTAATCCAAAACATTCCTCAAGAAGTGTTAACCTCTTGCTCCAAGTCATGTATGTTAGAGAATCGTTGCTGTGCTTTCTTCTGTCTTCACGCGCTTGATGATGAATAGGGAATCTACAAGCCGGTACACGTTACCTTTCACCTCACACAGCATTCCTAGTTGGCAATAACAACAGGACAAATAATAAAAACCCTATGTCGCATGTCTATCTCTCCTGTGTTCTCTAATTTCTTTAATTCCTGCAGGTATAATGTCACTGGCCATGCAGTTACTTCAGAAATCATTCTACTGTCCCCCTCTGTGCCGGGAGAGAAAAGGGAATGAAAAAAAGACTCACAGGATGTTTATAGCTTGGGGGATGAAGGAGGTTGGGAGGGAAAATGGCCTTGTAAAGAGAGAATATGAAAGAAATTTAAGCTAGTTTTATAATCCAGTATTTTATAGCTACTCTATATGTCAGCATTTTAACTTGTACAATATGATAAAACATTTTATCTCTCTTCTTTTAAAGGTAATTTTGTTCTTGCTGTTTTAAGTATAGTGTTAATGATTTTAAAAAGAGATTCCAAAATCCACTATTGGCCAATTCTCAGGGCACTGGGCCGAGATAATACCTACGTCACTGGTACTGGAAGAATGCCGATGTATTGACACATGTCTCAGCAGGGAATGGTGGAGCGCAGGATTGAAGAAGAAAGAGCAGTGAGTGATGTCGAACGAAAGGGAAGAAACAGAGAGCAAGAATATGCCAGAGAGAAGAAAGGAGATGACCATGGTTCCCCCTGTGATCAGTGTGGCTCCATTTGTGTCTGAGGCCTATTAGATCAGATCCAGATCTTATTTGTCACATGCACAGTCATACACAGTACAATATGCAGTGAAATGCTTATTACAGAGACTTCATGGCAGAGTTTGAGATCCTTGGTTTTTTTTTTTTATTTATACTATCCTTGAGGGCAGTGAAAATATATTTAGTGATTTATTTCAAAAATTAATCTGCTTTGTATCCTGCTTTATTGAGCCATGATATCATTTTTAATTAAACAATGGGTGGTTGCTCAACACAGCAACTATACAACTAGATAAACTTAGCCACAGTTTTTGTTTGTCAGCATTTCCCAACCTAGAAGTCTACGATAAGAGTGAATTGACGAAGGTTTTTGGACATGCGGGTTACCTAGCATTCATTTATATCATTTTGTACCTGTCACTTGCAAGGAAAACGTGCAGAAACGTCACAGTATTATGATCAATTTGTCCTGTTAGTTGGCTTTCATGACGAAATGAATGCAATGGCTTTATCTCTTCCCCGCTCGCTTTATTCCTGCCTCAGCCTTGAGACACATTTAGATTGCTACCATTCCAAAGCACTGACAACCACATCTTTGTTTCCACTTATTTGTCTTTCACTCTCTCATTCAGTTTCCTCTGAACTTGTTCTCTCATTTCCCCCAGTCTGTCCTACTGTGTGTTATGTTGAGTTGGGCCAATCTCATTAGACAAGACGGCTTAGCGGGAGAGGGGGTTATTAGGGTGGTTTAGCAGAACCGTCTTTGGCATGGTAAGAAAGTTAATTAACAAGTATAGAAAAAGAAGCAACATATGAGATATGATATCAGAATGTGTATTAAAACAAACATTAAAGTTTATTGAAAAAATATTTGCCGCCCTCTCCTGAGTTTTATTTTTATTTATTTTTTTGCATACTTGAAAGTACAAATTTTAATATTACTGCTATTACTCCTAAGATAACCTGAGTAAATACAAAATAAATTTTTTATTAAGAGAAAAGGGCTGTCCAAACGTGCCTAGCCCTTGGTAGAAAAAGTTATTGCCCCCTAAACATAATAACTGGTTGTGCCATCCTTGGCATCCACAACTGCAGTCGTGTAATACTCTTGCAATAACTGACAATAAGTCCTTTACATTTTTTTGGCCTGCTCTTCTTGCAGAATTCTGTTTAAAGACATGCCACATCATCTCAATCAAAGTCAAGTCTGACTTTAGCCTTACTTGTTTTTGTGCCATTCAGGGGTTGGCTTTCAGGTGTCTTTTGGTTTATTGTTCTGCTGCAAATCCCAAATGTACTTGAGATCACAAACTGATCGCCAGACATTTTACTCCTGGTACAGTGCAGGCTTCTTATTTGCACTGTTCATAACATGTTGTCCAGGTCCTTTTGTCTCATCAGTTCACAGAATATTTCCCCAAAAGCCATGCCGATAACCAAATGACTTTTGGCAAATTGTTGTAAACTGTTGACTTGTGGAATCATTCTCAACCAGTCAACACTAATGCTTGTCAAGTGTAAAACGTAGATATGCAGACACAGAGGTGAGAGACGAGCCTCAGGTGGATGGAAATGTTTGCAGGTTTGTGCAATGTGCAGGTGCAGAGAATTAAAGTGACAGCCAGCTGCTCTGGCCAGCTACATATTATCTATATCACTGTCTGATTGTCTGTGTGAAGAGAGGTGTAATTGATAATTAAAATTTAGCACTTTGTAGCAAATGTAGCATTTTAGAAACTCCTAATACAAAATGAATCACAGCTTATTGGATGATTCATCATCATGCATCCTTTTGTGCCTGACAATGACTATATTATAGCGACTTTAATGTAAATTCCTTTTAGCTCAGTTCATCATGTGCGACAGAGAGAAAATCTCATGGATGGTCTAACAGTAAGGCAAGCTGAAGCTTTCATTGTTACTTAGTAATGCCAAAATGCTACTGTTTTATGGTTATAAAGTTGTTTTAGGACTTTTCAAACACTATATCACGAAGTATAGTAATAATACTGATAACATCTTGGTGACTATACATGATATTACATGTTAATGTTGTTTCCTCTATGTTAGTTATGTAGTCCATTAAAATAAACTACTCCATCAATAGATTAGGGTGTTCATATGGTTGTCTCATAGTGTATGGTGATTAGCTTGTTGCACTTTTTGATCTCACCTGCCCTGTAAATGGACTTTTATATGTATTTACCTGTGACTATGGGGTGTAAACAAAAGAGTTTCAGCGCCTCCAGCTAGTGTGAGTTTTACAGAAGGGTTGATGACTGGTTTCCTGCCAATTTGGCTCTTAGCACAGGCAGCGGGACAGAGAAAGACCAGTGTGTGGCTGGTGGTTTTATCACACCCGACCACAGACATCATTCTTACTCGTCAACTGAACAAAAAAGAGCACATGTGAATGTGGGGTAGATTATAAATCTCCATTGCTGTATCTGTGTGTGTGTCTTTGTTGTTTCTCTATAAGATCGTGAAGAGTTTCTGCATACTGCACCTGGTACACACCGTTTCAGTCATGGATGGCCACACTGAACCTAAATCTGCTGCTGGATCTGAAGCCATACTAAAAAGTGCTTGCTTGTTCTTTAATCTTCAGTATGGCATACATTTTTAAGATCTCTGACAATAGCATTGTTTGACATTTTAAAGTGTTTCTTGCCACAAGCTGATAGAAGAAAGACAACATAACCTCTATGTTGGAGGCAATGAGAGGCTGTATGTCTTGTTTAAGGTTGTTTAACGTGTCTTTATTAGAACAATGGTGGAGGAGGAAAGGTCTTTTCTACCAGTAAAAGCTACTATACTATAAAGCACAAACTCCACAAGGTGTATTAACTATTTACTATCCAGTAAAAAAAAAATATAAATAAAAAAAATCTGCATATTGAGCATTAACATAGGACTCTGCACAGCTATGGTCACCATAGAAACCACTGGCCTTGAAACTGCTTTCAGCCAATTGCTGCAGGATGTGACCGTTAAAGGCAGTGGCCTCGCCTAATCATGATTCAGATAAAGAAAGTTGGGAGGTCATAGTATTTCACAGCCTGTACATACAAGTATCTTTATCAGTATACTTGCATAGCCTTCATTTGATATTAATTAAGCTGTCTTTGCAGTTCTGTGTGTCTGTAACCATCTTATTTATCTTTTTAAAGGGCAGTTGCACTGTTAACTGTCTGCTAGAGCAATAGTTGTCACAGAGCACACGCTGAATTGTTTGCCTTTGCTGTTAGGTTTATGTTTAAATTGTATTTATTTGCCACCTTCTTTTCTGTTCTAGCCTACTTGTGTTACTTTACAAACGCACAGAGGTGCTTGATCTGATCTCTAGACAAATAATCTTTTGCCTCTCTATGCCTTTAGAAATAGAATATTAGTATGCACACAAGTGTTAATTATTCATTTACACGGTGGCATCTACTGCCCATGAGCTACAAGTCAAATGACATTTCATTTAATGGCCACACTCTACACATAGGTCTGACAATGTGGAGGTTTGGAGTTCTTTTGGGACTGTAAATGCTCACGTAATGGGAAACCAGATTGGCCTTGTTTATGTTACACCCCAGTGGTTTGAAGAGAGCATGTTGTGCTCCCTTACCCGCTGGCTAGCCGCTAATGTTATTCTGCAGTTGGACATTATTCCATCACAAAGGACTTCTCGTGGCCAGATATTGTGCGTGGTTCATGTCTTTTGAGTTTCCAGCCTGTCTGTTTATAAACGTATTCACCCTGAAACTAACGTGAATAGATTGAGGATGATTAAGCTGATATAAAAACAATGAAGTTCTTGTCATGTACTTGTATTATAGGCCTAGATAATTATTATTCATGTCTTTTAGCTCGCCTTAACCACATACAAATTCTAACTCACAGGCCACTCGGGTAATACCGCTCCATGTCTGCAGGTTCTCATGTCTTAAACTATGTAGGTTAGGACCCCAAAATAATGATATGCTCATCTCACATGTTCTTCTCATGGTAAATGAGTCGGTGTGAAACAAGGTCTTAAAGGTAGACTATTTATTTTATTATTTGTTAAAAAAAGGGATTCCTGTCATCTGTGTCACATTTTTCAGGGTAACATTCATTAGATCAACATACTGATAACATAATGTGAATTAACCCTGAATAAAGGATGTGAGCCTCACATTAAACTTCTACAATTTCGCAGCTTTATATTTATGCATTTTGAAGTGTCATATTCAGGATGTGAGCTGTGGTGTGAGTATCTTTAACTAGTGGTGCATGTTCACTGTTCTCCAGTGACTTTGTGCTTAACATAAGCACAAAACGATCTCAGTGGTTACCAGCTCCTGCTAGTTGTCTTCACAAATGTGTTGCTTCCAAGATGTTTTTGGGGGAAGGGGCAACATGTCAATGAGAATAAACTGCATGCTTCCCCCCCTAAGGAAAAAAAAGTCTGGGAAAGCACTTCATAAACAAACTATTTAAGTGGGTCTCTGCGATAGTCGCAGCTGTAACTGCCTGAGTTCTGATGACTGCCTTGTTGCATATTGCCTAAAATTGAGATCAAGATTAACTAACTTTTCTTTTGTACTGAATCATTCCTGAGCAATTATTATATTCAGGAGAAAATCTTCCAGCTCTTCGGTTTGTTCGATGTCAGAGCAAGGGGAAAGGGTTAACTTCATAGCAGTTATAAGCAGGTCAGGGCTACTTCCTTTTAAGGGCCTAAGTCCTCTGAGAAAAGAGAGAGAGAGAGAGAGAGAGAGGGTGAGATAGTGGGAAAAGGAGGAGTCAGATATTTGGAAAGACAGTTTTGAATGCAAACAAAGTTTGAGAAATGAGAGGGCTGGAGCCAGAGCTACACTAATAAGTGATATTGTAAAGTGATGGTATTGTGTAGTAAAAGGGTTATTTGACAAGGAATGGCAGAGTGATTCAGGAAAGTAAACGCCAGAAAGGACAGTGAAAAATCACAGACAGGCTACTTTTTGACTAATCTAATGGACCCCGTCATAAAGAAAATAATTGTCATTGTGCATGTTTGTGATTTAGATTTCTGTGACGTGCAAATGTGATGTTAGAAGTTGACACTACCCTAAATTGCATAACTCAAACTGTTGACTGGTTCAGGAGACTGAGTAACTCAAATCATCTTCTCATTATGTGTACGCTACATGTGTCGCGCCTAGCATCTGTTTACACGCACTATTGCATGTGGCTTGGATATGTGTCTCACAGTGAGTGATCTCTACTCCAGTTAATTTAATTGATGGTGGTACATTAGAGGGAATGTAAGTTATAACGTAATAACGTGTAAATGCGTTCTACTTGACACTACAAGTTCATCCTGTTAACAGGCTATTAAACAGAAATAGATGTCAATATGAGACATGTACTGCACTTTACTGCCAAAAGAGAAAAAAGTGTTTATCCTACATACAGGCTTATAATTGCTAAGTATCTGCACTTGTCAAAATACCTCTTGCCTGATCACAATACCCTGTCATAATCAGCTAGTCTGTCTTTGTCTCAAGGCCATGCACTACAGACACGTAGACACTTCATGAACGTGCAAGTACTTGTTTTATCTCCCACCCTCAGCCATCATGCCTTCTTTCCGTGTTTCAGTGAGTAGGTTATGTGGCATGTAAAAGGGGCGGCATGATAGCTTTTAATTTATGTACATTTTGCTCTACAACATGCAGCATTATCCTTTCAACCTACAACTGTGGACAGACTCGCCCCCAAAGGCCTTCAGTCTTATTTTTCTCAAGTCTATCTTAGAAGTAGTTAGCATAATTTTCCTTGCTTGTTTGAGAATTCAAACACTGAATATACACCAGAAGCTTGCTCTCTCTAACCTCTGTTCTACTTCACCGTCATGTCATCTGTTTTCCCTGCAGACTTTCATATGATACCAACAACTGCTGGTGTGAAACGGCCTGTAATAATTACATTTTATCTTCTCTTTGATTATGATAAAAGACAAATTACAGTGCACAACACAATCCTGTGGATGTCACAACAGTATGTTTGTGTAGTATTCAGCATTTTCAGTGTATGCTCACTCTGTTTTGGTAATAGCTGGAGGCAATAATTGACATGCATTGACATTCATAATTAGACTCTGGTGTGATGCAGACATGATGCGTAAGCAGTGCAGGTACCTGCCTTAGACTACATATATTTTACCTAGAATGACACAAGATGGTCTGTCTGTCTGTCTGCTTTCTAAATACCGTGATACTTATTGAAATATATACATGTACATTTTGTATTGTTATGTACAGCCTAATTTGTAGACAGACAAGATAGGTGAGTAGTCCCTTACCTATCTGCTACCTCTGCTCTGCATTTTATGTATGCTGCAAGGTAAAAGCCTGCAAGTGCAGTTGTGAACTTCTGCACAAATTTGTATAATGTCTGCAATGCAAGCATCACGTGCTTTTGATCAGATTTCCATATTCGCCTGGTGTTGTAGAATTAGTTGTACAGGCTGCAGTTAGTGCTGCTTAGGTCAGCGCTTCAGCACACGTTGACTGCTGGAATACAGAAGCAGACTATACACCTTCTATGGGTAGGAGGACATCCAGGAAGAGGATTTATGTGTGTTCCCCTTTGAATGAGTCTTGGGGAAAACTAAAATAGGGCAGATGGAAAAAGTGATGATTGGGACTTCAACACGTGAAAGATTTCTTCATAACAGATCATGATAAAAAATGGTGGCTCACAGCTGGGAGAAGGTAATGGACTGTATTCGTTTGATGACCATGCACACTCTTGGAAAGTAATCACACAGTCAGTTGTGCTACAAATACCGATTTCAGGCTGTTTTGATGGGAATTTATTTATGTTATGTTTATCATATTTGCTACACAGAAACACTGCAACAAAATTGTCTCTGCTCTCTATGAACAAACCGCATGTGTTCATTTTGAAGGCATGATTCTGGAGGGACTACTGTGTGTACGTGGGTGTGCAGTACAAGACTAGAGCTTTACTTTGCTTGGCAGATGCTTTTATCCAAAGCGACTTACAAGGAGCTAGCGCTGGGTGTCTGGCTCAGGGGCACACCTGGTAGCGGATAGATTAGGAGTCAGACGGGGTTTCAAACCTGTGACCTTCTGCATCCCAGTCTGACGCTTAACCTATTGAGCTACCAGGCCAGCTGATGATGTGCTTTATTTAGTCTCCTTTCAAGCTCACCAATAGTGTGTGCATCTGTGTCTGTATGAGCTTGCACTGTATCTCGGTGATTTGGCACCTAACTGTATTATTAAACTCGAGCGTGTGCCATCAATGACTCCAACTCTGATAGCGCTGCAGCAGATGTAACACGTGAGGGTAGCTCCCTGCTCCACATCTGACCCTGCTGTTATCAATCAGTCTTTCAGAGGAGGAGCAAGATGGAGCAAGAGGCTGAGAGAAGGAAGATGGAGAGACGGAGTGGGAGGATCGAAGAGAAACAGATGGTGGGGGCTATTGTTGAGCAAAGGAAATATGTAGAAAATGGATACTGTTGGGAAAGGAAGGGTGACGGATGATGGTAAAGAACTAGTTATCACTGTTACTATAAGCACTAAGTCTTATTAACGCAGTGTTTGTAATTTGCTTGCTTAATGCCGCCACCAACCTAGAAAACCAGAGTCCGTTCATATGAAAACCAGAACAATAGATAACTCTGGTTGACTGTTTAACAGTTAAATGCTAACCAGTGTGAAAAGGTATTGGATTAGTATTTTCTAGCATATTTGTCACCCTTGAATGTTTCAAATCATGAGACAAATTCCTGTATTACACAAAGATAACCAGAGTAAATACAAAATGCTTTTAAATGAGTTCTGGCCCTCTATGGAAAAAAATAACTAGTGAACCATGATGCGATGAGCCATTATCCACAAATAGAGCAACAGAAGTTGGTGAACCTTCAAGACTGTCCAGATTACCAAAATTACTCAACGTACCACGACATCATCCAGGAGGTCATATAGGAACTACACAGAACAACAACTAAAGAACAGAAGGCTTCCCTCAGTTTAAGTTTCATGTTCATGATAAGATCAGACTTAAATCCAATAGAGATGCTGTGGCAAGACCTTAAACCTCCTAATTCTGGGCAAAACGGGGTAAATACTACTTCTGCGCGCCCTAGATTGTGTTTAAGGGTGCACAACTTTCTCAGCTATCTCCTATTGCTCAAAATGGACTCAAATGAGTAATTTACATGCCTGAAATGTCAAAGAGTTAGCTGCTGAAGTTATGGGAGAGTGGCTTCATTCTTCATAGGCTTATATTTGGATGTTTGTGGTCTAATATAAATTATTCTCACAAGAACATTCATGGGTGTGGGTGTTTGTGTTGAAATTTAAGAATTGGGAGGTCAACCATGTCAGTCTTCAACATTTAATGCAAGAAATGAATAGTCGGATATCATTCATAGTTGATTTTTCTTTTTTTGTGATCTGAAGGTGGGTTGAAAACTTGTACACCCTTCCCCAAACATAACTCAGCTCATCACTGTTTTAAATTTTACCAATTTATTCTGTTGACTAGATTAAAGACTGAAGCCAAAGGCGTAGTTGTAGTTGATTTTTCTAAGAGCAGATCTTCAGCATTCCGCTGTTTCTGTTCCAGGAAGCAGAGGGAGGGAAGGTAAGAAGGGAAACCAGGAGGTCTAAGACCTGTTCACATTTAGTTTATGTCTCGTTCTTTCGTTAGGTCTTCCACTTGAAAGCCAGCTGCCGGTTTAGTTTAGGGTTTATCTATTTCATACTGACTGACTTGCTGGGTCAGTCTCTTTGTCATGTTTTTTTTCCTTTGTGTTGTCCTCTGTCAAACCCCTCTGTAGCAGCCAAACCACTCCGTTTACCTAAATAGAAAAATAACATTATGTAAAACATTTTAATTTGAGGTTTGTGAGGCACAGTGATCAAATTCATGCTTTGGCCTCTCTTCCAGTGAGCTGGCTGGTGTATTGATGGGTCGGGTAGACGGTCACACACTGAGAATGGCTGTGGGAGAAATCAATGGAAAACACCGGGCAGGGCTGAAAGAAATGCTCCTTTTTTTTCTCATATTCACCTCTTCACTCAGTGGGCTTTGCTTCTCTGTCTCTTTTTTCTCTAAATTTCTCCATATCATTCTTTCAGTCCCTTGTATATTGCAGCTTAGCACTTATCACTGCCATCGTGTCTTTTTGTTCTCACTGCGTCTACTACTTTTTCTTTTACTAATCACAGTAGCCCTCACTCTGTCACCCCTTCTGGTCTGTCTTATTTTTTTCTCCCCCTCTGATTCTCCCTCTGTCCTCCCCTCTCTCATTTTCTCTACCTCTCTCCAATCTCCATCTGTTAATGCTGTTATGGCGGTGAGTGGGTGTGTTGGGAGGGACTGAGAGAGAAAAAGAGCGTTGGGGAGGGAGAGGAGGGATGATGAGTGTTGTTATGACAATGAGATTTTCTTTGTGTTAGGTTACCAAGGCAACTTCAGGCATACAGGCATACACTTGATACAGCCACCATCACCACCACCCGCAACTCCCCTCAGCCTCATGACTGTAGGGAGAGCACTTCACACATTGCACACTCAGACTTATGCACCCACACATTGAAATGCACAAAAGCACGTGCACTCACACATTTTTATTATGTACACCTGCTCTTGAAAGACGAAACTGCATTTTATATGACGAGTCCTTTTCAAACTAGCAGGGAAACCAGACTAGAACACGCGCTAATCAGGCTGGTTTAAACTGATCAGCCACATCATTAAATCCACCTGCCTAAAAGTGTGTGGGCCCCACATATCCTGCCAAACAGTTCTGACCTGTCAAGACCTTTGTGTATCTGGCACCAGGACTGGTCTTGGTACAAGTCCTGCAAGTTGCTTGGCCATGGATCAGACTTTGTGTTCCAGGACATCCCACAGATGATCAACTGGACAAGACAATCTTCTCCATCTTCTTTCTAGGTAAATGACTGTGTCTGTGTGTGAGCGCATGTGGGTATGGCACACACGTGGCCATCCATGTGATATGAGCATGACTCATCAGACCAGACTAGGGTCTGAGGGGATCTGAAGCACCTGCAGTATGGAGCCCCAAACTGTGTGTTGGACACATAATAATAAAAGAAGAGTAATTTAACAATTTCAACCAACAATATAAGAACTTAAAAACAAATGGTAGAGAGATGGTTTTATCACAGCTCCCATGCAAGACCTGTTTTGTTTGGCTTAGTGTGTTGAGCCTCAGTGTTATGTGTACATGTTTTTTGTTGGCTTTTCCCTCTGTACTGAGCTTCTGAGCAATCTGACCTGTTCATTATGGAGCCCGGTAGGGGACATGGGAGAGAAAAATAATTACGGGTGGAAAAAAAAAAACTATCTCGAGATCTCGCAAAACTATCAGGCGATCGCAAAAAAACTTTGCGAGATCACGCAAAACATTTTAGGCAACTGCCCATAATTGGTTACTATAGATATGACAACAATGGACATGGGAGCCATTCATTGAGTTTTATTTTGAACTCGGCCTCAAATACAAAGATATTATATCGGTGCTTGGCAGTAAACACGGTTTACATTTCAGCGAGAGACACCTGAAGCGAATACTTCGAGCAAAAGGCTACTCTCGTCGGAAAACGTACTCCGAAC
>JAUMHF010000024.1:6538747-6549012 GCA_032359275.1 Microctenopoma steveboyesi
CGTCCTGTTCTGGGACGTCTCTCGACCGCAGGAAATCTAACAAATCCTCCTCCATAACTGTCGTTGTATCAAAGCCGCCGCGCTCTATTTTTCATTATTGTCTTTTGTTCCGATGTTTTTGCGTCTGCTGGCGAGCAATGTTTTTGCTGCCAGTTAGCGTAATTTTCTAACACAACATGTGTCCTATCCTTGTCGTTTCTATGGTGACCAAGAAAGTTTTTTCAAGATCTCGCAAAGTTGTTTTGCTAGATCTCGAGATAGTTTTGCAAGATCTCGAGATAGTTTTTTTTTCCACCCGTAATTATTTTTCTCTCCCATGTCCCCTACCGGGCTCCGTAGTTCATAACCTTGACATGGATCAAACCAAATCATTTTAAGCAGTTTGGAATGTGTCCTCCTGGTAGGAGGTTATGTTTCAGATGGAGAGTAGGGAGGTTGAAGAAGACATGAAAGCCAAGATCCTAATATTTTAGAGCTTTAAGCAGCTGTTGATTTCAGATCTGTGTCTATTAAACCACATGTAGAGTGGAGTACAGAGGTGGCATTAAAAGAGGAAAGAGAGAATGAAATACAACTTGAAGCATTGCAACGATTGTCAACCATTGGTACTTAATCTTTAGGCTCCACCACTGCACCAAGACTCCATTATACAGGTGAGATGAAGCAGAAAATAAAAGATCTTAAAAAGGTAAACGTTGGGGGAAAGAGATAAGTTAAATGATTTATAAATACAAAGAAACATTTTAGGTTTAAGAGGGGGTTCGTGTTAAAAAGGGATAGGCAGGGATAGATAGATTATGGATGAGTAGTGGACTGAAAGGTATGTGATGCTGCTGTATATATTTTAGGATGCATGACTCATTCATTTTAAGGGCTGGGAAAAGAAAAATCAGTTTTCAAGTTAATTAAACTTTGATTTGAATGATCAAATATCAATAGTGTGTGAATGTATTTTATTTCAGTGGTTGTTTCCAGGTCCTGAACTCTAATCTGATAGCACAGTGTCTGGCTGAAACTCATTTGTGTTGCCATGAAAACATGTAAATATAATACAGTTTACCAGGCACAATAGCTTGTGGCGTCATTCTGCTTGACTGGATTTGCTTCTGCAAGACGGCAAGACAATCAGGGGGGCTGTATGAAAAATAGCTGATTTGATAGCTGTTCAGAAAGGAACTGCTCATTTGTCAACTGTTTAGTTATTTGTAATAAAAGTAAAGGTCTTATAATTTAAGACAAATGTCAAACAACATAGGCCTCCAAATTCAAAGTGACACGCCTCTTAATTTGTGCCTGTTGACTTTCATCTTGGTCATAAACTGTTTAGGATATTAAAATTTATCAGACAGTGCAAACTTCCCAACAACCAATTGAAAAAGATTTATTCAGCTCTTGGCGTTAAGGAGATAAAGTAAAAAAGTGACTCGTATTCAAAAGATACTATGGAAGAAGCAGAGGCCTTAAAGCGTGTAAATGCTTTGGAAGCAGTACGGGGGAGGGAGGTCTGTTCCTTTAAGACAGCTGAGGGGGCGGGGTATACAATAAATGACAGAGGGGAAACTAGAGGAACGGAGTGCTGAACCCATAGACGTGTATCTCTACTACTTAGACCATATATTCTTGTTGCAGAGGATTATTATTGTCACAATAAAAACAAGCCAAGGCAGTTAAAACTACTGTACAGTGTAAACCTGTGATATTATCCAAGTTACCTGTTTATTTCATCTTCTGCAATAAGAATAGATGAAAGATATTTTTGAGAAGTCATGTATTCGGAATGTCCAGAAGGATTTGCAGTGCGTTGACAACTGTGTCGACTTGAAGCACCAGGTTTAAAAAAGAGAGACGAAGAAAGAGAAAGACTTGCAGGTCTAAGAATCGACTCAGTCGCTGCTTATTGCCTGCTCTATTTGGGCCGTGACTGTTGGGATTGTCTGCCAGACTTGTTGGCTGACAGCCAAACATCGCTTTCCATCTTTAAAAATCAATTGAGAGGTTAAAAGTGAAAGCGTTTTAATCTGTAAGTCTGAGACGTTACCCATCGATGAATGTTTGTTACACAACGGACATAAAAGCAGTTGCATGGCCTCGTCTTAATATTCTTTTCATTGGTTTATGACAAAATCCACCACATGCAGATGTAGACATACACTGCTGAAGGACACACAACGGTCCACTTGCAGATAAATCTTTATTTGCCACCAAACTGACTTTTTGTTTCAGGTGTACTGTGTGTTCGAAGTGTTATGTCTTGCATGAGTCGGTAGGCAACAAACTGATTTTTCCTGACTCAGCAGCGAACCATTGCCTGTTGACTCTCTACTGAAATCTGTCTAGAAGATTAAATGAATGTCAACACACAAATATGGCAGAGAGTGGTCACGAGATACACACACATTGTGTTTAAAGAGCCCTCTTTGTCCAAAAGTGTTTTTCCACTAGTACTCGCTCGTCTGACTCGACTCGAGCTGTCTTTCTTTCTGCCAGGCAGTAGTTGTGGATAGCACATTGTAACATCTTTGGTATCACTTTCGTTAAGCATCAAAGTGAGGTGCTCTTATGCCAAAAGGTGCCATGGAAACACTGCAGTCTACAGATTGGTCAGACAGAGGCGTTACTACTGCCACCATGGTTGTCTCGTCGTCTGATCTCTGAAGCATTCCCCAATTTTTCAGCAGCCTTTCTTCTTGCCGCCTTCAGTCTCTTCTTAAAAAACAATTGGTCTCCTTGTTTTTCTCTCATTATTTACAGTCTTGTTTCTCAAGCTTACATGTTTCCTTGCAGCCTTTGTGGGCATTTTGCAGTGTCTCATGTTTTTGTTACCACCACCTGTTAATGTGTGTAATCGTGTGGCATCATATAGGTAGCTTTGTCGCGCTACGCGTGTTTGTGTGTGTACGTCTTCGATTACATGCACGTGATAAAACGGGAGCAAAGCGGAAAGAGAAATGACTCTAGCTCCATGAGAGGTCTGAAACTCCGAATGTGAACCTTGACATGCATCAAACAAGTCCAGTTGCTTTGGATAAAACCTTTTTGGAGATAACCATGACCTGGATGACTGGGAACCTTCACAGATATTTGACGTGCATGCGTTAAATCACATGACGTGTACTCATCTTATGCTCTATGTGTTACCTTCTCATCTTGTTCACAATATAGCAGCCTGTGGGGAAAACAAAGCCTTGCTTTGATTTGACTGATTAATAGTTGGAATGTATTGTGGTCTTAGAAATTATCTGCCAAGGTGTTCAGCTGCTGTTTACCTGTAGTTTGTGATCTTGTAGCTTCTGTGTTTAAACAGCATCAAATCCCAGAAGGAGAGAGAGTGTGGACAGAAGGAGTCGGTAAAAAGGTTGGCACAACCTATGAATGTGTGACATGTATGTGAAAGTTATCACATGGATAAAAATAGTTAAAATGTACAAGTCCCTCTCTCTCATTCTTCTGAGTTGTAACAACATCATTAATTTCACACGGTTACCAGCCTGTCGCCACAGTTGTCAGTGCAGCAGAGCAGGAAGACCCTTCCTATGATTTGATTAGTGTTGAGTGACTGGAAGAGTGAACTCCACGGGGAGTGGAGTGTTAAACTCTGTCCGTCTCCTCTGGTGACCGAGAAGAAGTGGTGTCTATGTGTGACTTTCCCCCCAGGCTCTGGCGAACTGTCTTCACAGTCTAGATCTAATGGGCTCTGACGGGATGGTAATACAGTACCAATGGACCCACCTACTCGTGTGTGTGTGTGTGTGTGTGTGTGTGTGTGTGTTGAATCTGAACCATGTCCATGCTGACCAGTAAAAGCCCTGCATTAGAAAACAGGTGTTTAGTACTCTGACCTCAATCCCTATGTGTATAAATGAACACCCTGTTACACACAGACACATTTACAACAAAACACACTGCTGAGGCCCAAGGTCTGGATGCCTCCATAGAAACACAAATCACAATTTGTTTGCACAAACTACAGACACTCGCGCTGTAAATACATGTGTGCGTCCACACAGACGCAGCCCTTTGTTTCCTCCTTGCACACACAGTTTGCTGTTCTTGAATTACCACTTTGTTAGCTCTGTAATGTATATTCATATCCATCAATGTCCTTCCTGATTAATACTGGCTGGAGCCATGTTCAAGGCACTGAAATCATGACCAGAAATTCAACTTGATTTAAGCTGCTCTTTGAATATTTCCAGGAAACTGCATTTTCCTGTTTGCCAGTATGTGCCTGCATAGATCGTGCACTATACGATGAGTCTACAACTCCTTTGTCTTTTATTAGGAAGCTAGCCATGGTCCCTGCCTGACTGCAATAACGGGGCTTTTTGGAATAAATCTTAATTTGACTGGTGTCATGTCCTGACCCATCACCAGCAAATAAAATGACCTTGCATTAGGTTGGATAAGTGGCAGAAAATCATTTGCCTTTTTACTTGTTATATTTAGGAGTAGATTGGTGTAGATTAGACTGTTAAACTGTTAATTCTGGTGTCATAAAAATAAACAATGTGACCTATATTGCTGTTATTTGCTGTATATTTATTATAATATCAGTGTATACATAAATAATTAGATTAGTATGATTTGCAAGTTAAATACATTCTGATCAAAGTGAACATGATTAGCTCTGGGTGGCAGCTTTTAAAGAGCAGCAAAGATGAACAGGGCTCAGTAATTTCAGGCCTTCCCAGAGCGTGGTCATTCATTTGATGATTGATATTTTACTTAACTTTACTGAGTAGAGAGACATCAAAGGTGTCATGTCAGTGGCTCAGGAACGTTAACAGTGTCCCAGAGCATCTGTGCATCCGTGCAGTGCATTGCAACAGCTTGAGCCCATTTACACTGAACAGACGAGCAACTTTATCGAGTCGAAACGTAAACAAGTGCAGGAAAGTGTCATTGTGAATGTTTGTGATGAAAACAGAAACTCGGACTAGTTCCTCTTTTCTTATTCGTAACGAAAAGAAACATATTAGTGAACTGCTTCACTGTCTAATTGGTAGAAGTAATGGGTTTTACTTTCATTTTGTGTGTACGTGTGTCTCATTTAGCTGCTCATGTGTATAGAGAAAATAAACTTAGAAAATATTGTTTGTATTATATTGCTTGTTTAGCTCCCAGTTTATAACCTTACCTTTGGTCTTAACTGCTGGGTCTTTGCGTGCATCCTACTTTTTATTCACCTCCTGTTTCCTTTACCTGTTTGACCATCTGTAGCTGACTGTCAGTGGGACGCACTGTCTTGTGCTTGTGACTGTCTACAAACCCACGTTCAGAGGAGATAATGGAGATTTCAAAGCAATCACTGAATCGTATTAAAAATCATGATTTGAAAGCATATATTAACTTCATCTCTCTCTCTCTCTCCCTCTCTGCAGCTCCACCACCCAGCAGATTCAACAGGAGAGTGTCAGGTAAGATGTGCGAGGGTATACTCACCAGCGTGTGTGTGTTTGACGTCATGTCCCTTAAGTGTAGCCCACATCAGGGACAACATTGCATAAGTGGCTCACCCACAGCTTGTGTCTGTGTTATTTTGCGTGTCACACATGTGAAACTATGTGGAGGCCAGTCAGCAGACCTGGTGATTCGTGTCCGACTCTCTGTATTTGTGTATGTCATGCATGTAAAACCCTGCGTTAAGAAGTGCCACTGTGGTGTATTTTGGCTTTTGTGTTTGCGTTGTCTCCATTTCTGTGTTGACGTCTGTGATCTCGTGTGTACCGTGATGGTTTTCTCACGCCCCGTCGTCCCCGTCTAGTGTTTACAAATGAGTAATTGAATGTCGTCAGTCGTCACAGAGCGCTGCACTTTGATTAGGCTCTGGGTGTGTCAGCTGATGGTTATCTTTACTGCTCTGTTACTGTCGTTGCCTCTCGTGTTTATACAGCAGCGACGTTAAGGTTTGTTAAGTGTGTGTTCGTTAGTGGAAGTAATCAACTCTGCTATTCTGTTGTCTACATTCAGTATTAAACGCTTCTTTACTGTTAAGAGGTGTTTCTTTGTTAGTACAAGAAAACAACGTCAGTAAAGACGGAAAGAAATTGTTAATGCAACAAAGAGAGCGTTGCTGTTATCATCATGTTTCCAGAGATTAGCTATGTTTAAAAAGATTTGCATTTCTAGTCTGTTAGTTTGTTTGTGTGATACTGAAATTTAAACTTTTTTCCCAAGAGAAGAAGACTGAAGGGAAATATAGAGCTGTTCTTACCAAATCAAACGATTGTTACCACATCAGTTTTCAATCTGCATGTATTATTTAATGTATTCATCTTAAAACGCAACTTCCTAAATAAATGTTTAACAACTAGAGACTTTGGAAGTATTGATACAAGGTCGGGTGTTTTTGATTTTACTGGAGAAGCCGTCTGACAATGATTTGAGACGTTTTGGACGAGAGACGCACCCAGTACTGTACCACAGCTGTATTGAAGCTTGCCTCTTTACCGACTTGTGGAACATACTCACAGTGATAACTGCAAATTAGTTTTGTGATCATTTTAAATTGAGGAATTGTTGCTGTTTTAAGAAACAAACGAATAACCTACAGGCGCAATAAAGTGCAGATAATGAGCCAACACAAATTATTCTCATTCTCTCAGATGAGTTTAAAATGGGTCTCTCGACATGAAAACTGTTAATTATGGACAGATGTGGAAGTGGAGTATTCAGAGACACGCGGAGAGCGGCATCTGTGTCATTAGAAGCGAGTGATTTCTTACATGACATGTAGACCCCAGTCATATTTACAACACATTTTCTTTGGCTGAGAATGTGGTGAGATGAAGACTTTATCACATATTCTGATGAGATCTGACACTGACCCATTTAAGCGAATGTAGCATGTCAACAGAACACATCTAGACTTACAAGTAGCTTGTTTATTGACGGGTATTTTGGTATCCTGTCATCTTGCCGGGGGTGGATGGGGAGGTTATGACGGCGAGTCTGATTCCAGCCACTTAAGCTGACCACCGTGAATGTTCCTGCTTGGCTGTGTCTAAACACAAAACTGAATATTTATGCCAACATCTGTCTTTATTCTCATAAAACCCCAGAGTTTCAGGCTCCTGCCTTGTTTGTTTAAAACCGCTTCACGTTTTGTTTGATATTTGTTTGTTACATTGTTTTAAGAGTTATTAATAAATGAGTCAACATTATGACACTCCAGAGTCACGCCAGTCCAGACATGCTCGGTATGAAAGCTGCGAGATAAGATTCACAAGCTCTGTCACACATAGAAACACACAGAAATATCCATGTGTGAGGAGTCGTTTTTCTTAACAGTTCGATGTGGCACTGGTAAAACATGTCGCTGTCGCTCATTTTTTGTCAAAATCGATCACCTATAAACACCTTAAAGTTGCCACTGACTGTGACACAGGTCATATAAACAGCATGTCTGTGTGGAATCAGTGATGGCAAAGAGATCTGGGGAAAAAACTGTGGAATAGACTTTAGGACCAATACAAGCAATGTCCAAATATAAATATGTTTAAAGCATTATATAAGAAAATGGTATTTAATATATATAAAAATGGAGTTTAATGAGATTTAATTATTACTTTTGTGAACTATAAATATGTCATCTGTATTTATGTAATTTAACATTGTTGCTGTTATTAATATAAGGTATTTTATATAATCTTTAACATTATTGCCATTAGTATATTAATTGTAAATAATGTGATATAGTTATGATGTATAATCTTAATAGCAATAATATTTTATGAAATTCATTTGAAATACTGTAGATGAAATGATGCTGAGACAGTTTATCTATTTATCTCTCTTTTTAGGTAATTTTGTAATATGGGACTAGGGGGTGGAATTAAATAAAACAGGCTTCTTCCCACTCCTTTTGAGCAAAGACCTTCTTGTTTATTTTCATATATACATTTCTTTATTGTTCCATTCATGGTTATTGTTTTTTATCGTCACAGTTTCACCTGACTAAAATGCAAGTATCTGGGAAAACAACCCGTTACACCACAATAATGCTTTCACGGGAAGTAAACACCAGTAAGACGCTCATGCTCATTTCATTTGTGGGTTTGCATGTATTTCCTTCAGTGTGTGCAGAAGCATTCAACCCAGATGAGGATGACGAGGACACAGAGCCCAGAGTGGTTCACCCAAAAACAGATGAACAGCGCTGCAGACTGCAGGAATCATGCAGAGACATCCTACTCTTCAAAACACTAGACCAGGTAAATAAAACTTAACTTAGAAACTAACACGGGGAGGAACATAGCAATGCAGAAGACCGCTCACACACAGATGACTGACTGACTATAAACAGTAGGTGTCTTATTCAGGTGCTGTGTGTCCCGTACTCATTTGCATAGATTACACAGTTCGCTGAATACCATTCAGTGACATCTCTGTTCTGTGTGAAAACAACTGCCCCTTGCATTTTTTACCTTTTTCTCACCATGTTTGTAGATCTGAGAAAAAGCCATTTTCCCCTCCGTCACCTTGTCACACACTAATTTGTATATTGCACAAAAACAATGCTACTAAATTCAGAAATGGTTCATAAATGATTTCATTGCCAAATGTAAAAAAAGCAGTCCAAACCTGCCTGACCCTATGTGAAAAAGTAATTGCTCCCTAAACCTAATAACTGGTTGTGCCACCCCTGGCAGCAACAACGGCAATCAAGAGCTTGCAGTAAGTGGCAACGAGTCTTTCACGTCATTAGAGGAATTCTGCCCACTCGTCTTTAATTCAGCCACGTTCGAGGGTTTTCAGCCTGTTTCAGATCATGCCGCAGCATTCAGCTGGATTCAGTAAATTCAATGTTTGTCAAAGAGCCTTCTGATGATGAGTTTCATCATTTAATGCAATAAAAAGCAGTGTATCTTGACAAATAGCCTAAAGACCCAAAACAATCATAAAGGCTCCTGAGTGACTCACGGCGGCGAGAATCCACGTCACAAGAAACATCCCATATAAGCAATTCACAGAGAAAAGGAGGTGCAAAGGGTGAGGGTGCGAGTAGAAAGAACACAGGGACAAAGACAGACTGTCTGATTATGATAGGGTATTGTTATCAAGAAGAAAGGTTATGGAAACTAACCAGTGCAGCACAAAGGAGCTAAAAATAATGTTTTACTTTTTCAGTCCCTGAGATGATCACGTTAACTGTCTCCATGTTCAGTCAGTGATGTTCGGAAGCTCACTTCACTCTCCTCAAAAACCACAGACAACCACTCTCGGGGAATGTTGGGTGATAAACTGCTTAGAAAAGGAACAAAGAATTACTTGTTAAACATATAATGAACTGATAAATGTCCTATTGGCCAGAAACATCTACTGAGGTCCATGTTACGTGTTGAGACATCCCATCACACCCCCACTTAGGCATCGGTAGATTATTCTGCCTGTTCTGTGGAAGGCATTTTCAAAAATTATGTTTTTTCAGTGTCGCTGTATCAGTTGTGTGTGTTGCCTGAAAAATAATTAAACGTCCTGTTCTTATGAACTGTGTACTGTGGTGGTCTTAGTGGACGACAGTTCTGTCCTCGACCTGTGTTTCATTGTTAACCGTAGACAAAAATTCATAAATGTAGGATAAATACATTTTATTCTGTATAGATGAGCTGCTACTGGAAACACAATTGTTGCTCCTCATCTGTGTGTCTGACACCTGTCTTCTTGTCCCACATCCAGGAGCAGTTCTCACAGGTGCTGGACGCCATGTTTGAGTTACTGGTTCAGCCCCGCGAGCATGTCATCGACCAGGGAGATGATGGAGACAACTTCTATGTCATAGAGAGGTATTCACACCAGCATTCGGTCATTAATGAGGAGAGACGGTGGTTTTAATGAGAGGGCTGTTGCTTTTAAATGCTTTGAATAAAGTAACATGGCTCAAAAAGTTTGCTCAGAGGTTCAGTTTCATTAGATTCTTTGTGATTATGCCTGGGGTGCGTGTCTGTGATGGACAGAGAGACGCAATGTGTAATTTTCCTCTCATATTGCTAAGGTAAACTGCTGCTGTGTACACAGACCTTTAAGGAAGGATTTATTGCCTGAGCTGGAACACGCTGCTGAGTTTCAAGAATAGTATCTCCTCGCTCTTAATGTGGCAAACGGGCTTGATTTTTGAGTTGCTTTGCTTATTATTGTAATATAAAGGACGTCACATGGATAAGCTGCCATGATGATCCCTAATACAGAGCACAGAGAGGAACGACATTTCCTTTCCTCAGTTATTTATAATGATCATAATGTGTGTATATATATACATATATATA
>JAUMHF010000024.1:6549238-6563565 GCA_032359275.1 Microctenopoma steveboyesi
TATATATGACTCGTGTCTGCGCTACTAAGGGGTATCGGTGTCTTGTCCGAGGACACCTCGACATGTAACCTGGTGGGACTGGGAATCGAACTCGCTCACCCTTGTTTGAAGACGACTGCTGAGCTATCATGCCCCTCTGGGTTATTACTTCACTTACCCACATGGTTGCATAACCTCTGCCACTAAATACAGAACAGACATACCAGTGTATGGCTGGTTATTGTTTATCAGATTCTGTTTAAATTTGGCACAAATCAATTCAGCACAGCGGTTTAATTCCACTCATTGTGAGTTATCTTTCCATCTGTAGCCACGCTTTCTAACACGGCACATTCCCCCACATGTGACATGGGGTGAACTTTCAGCAGGAAAGAAACCGGGACAAAGTAATGCATTGTTAAAATGTTTTTTTTACGTATGCATCACTTACATAAAGCATCAGTAATAGTTATTATTATCCCGTCTGTCAGCTGACTCTTAGTATTGTTTATGATGTTTGAAAGGACTCTGAAAAGCATAACTTTGCCCTTTTAGCTTCTAGCTGGCCTGTGTGCCACTATACGGCGACGAGATCCCTTCACAAACAAACTGAGCGATTGTGTTCTTAAGCCTTGAATAAAGGAAGTAACTGCACATTACTCAAACCTTTGGGGATGAGAGGCAAATATACAATGTGGGAGTGGACAGTAAAAATGGTACGCTGGCTGAAAAACGCTCAAACACATGTACAGAGTCTCTGATGTTTGAGATAAATACTTGATCTGGCTCTGGTCATTTTATCACAGATTTGATGCTTATATATATATATATATATATATATATATATAATAGGTCTTGCTTTCTCACCAGTCACTGAAGCTCAGCCCCTAACACAGATTAATTTGTTCATAGTGAGATATAGATTTCTTTCCTAAGAGGTTGAAAATCACTAATGACACTGCTCAATGGTTGACTAGACTGAAAACCCTTATGCTCACGTCCTCTCAGTGCAGGAATTAACATCCATTTGTCCTCTGGCTACAGAGGCACAGAATACAGCAGCCATATTTCCTTTCAACCCGCTTCTTGATTAGAGAAGATGTAAAACTTCTGGCACCTTTAAACGGAATTAGGTCAGGATAGTAATTCACCATTGTCCATTTATCCAGCAGTAAAATGTTTAAAATCTTGTCTAGTCTAAAATGTTGTCACAGCACATCTGGTTATTTCAAGAAAAGAAACCGTATGTGGATCTTCTTGCTTCCTGCACTCAGATTGCCGCCAACACGCATGATCATCGTAATCCAGCGAGACTAAATTAATACTCCACCAGCGACAAGGGTCTTAGTCCAACTGAACAGCCAATGGGAGCGCAGCCTCTCTAAAACGACTGGTTAATCCCGGTAAAGCAACAAGGCTCCAAATTACCTTTGCTAGTTTTAATCCTTGAACAGAGCAGGGGAGGTGGAGACAGAGCTGCTATTCTCCACCAGGGACATAAACAACCGTGATTCTGTACGTGCAGATGAACAACAATCTTGTTCTACTGAAAGCTGCACTGTCAGCTTTCTGTAAAAGAACGGTTAAACCGAGAGATGTCACACGATCCGTGACTGAAACACCCAGTGTGCCAGACTACCACAGAGTCCTGTCCAAGGGCTACAGACGATCTAATAACCTCTTAACTTAGGGCTCGTTTAAATAAATCAAGGTGGTTCTGGTTTATTTCTGTGTTCCCTTTTTGGATTTAATTATTCTTTCTACTTCCCTGCTGCTATTTGTTTCTCTTTTTCTCCATCCCTCACATCTCCCTCTCTCTCCCCCTCCCTCTCCCCAGGGGTGTGTATGACATAGTGGTATCGGGAACATGCGTGGGTCAGTATGACAATAAGGGCAGCTTCGGGGAGCTGGCACTCATGTACAACACGCCGCGTGCCGCCACCATCGTCGCCACCCAGGATGGGGCACTATGGGGTCTGGTAAGAGCGTCCAAATGGACAAACGCACACACACCACAAAAGACAGAGATGTGTCACACGCTGGTGCTGCACTTAGCATATTTGGTAACTATATAAATATCATTCTGTAGTGTTAGTCTATTTCCAATGATCCATGGTGACAAATACCTGTCATCGGTTTCATTTCAGTCATTCACATTTTTCTAGTGTTCTGTCCAACTGTTAAATGTTTTGATTCACAAATGTAGTTTTTTCCCTCTACTGGTCTTTTAAGGATTGTAGTGTGCGCAGTTTCAGTTGGTGAATACACTTACATTCAGCTGTGATGCTCAGACATGTTAAGAATGGAGTCCCGTTATCTGTGAATGGAGCCGGTGTTCTGCAGGTTTTCTTTATGCTGCTGTAGCTCCCCCCTGTGGTCGAGCAGGGGAACACCGGTAGCAGTCAAAGAGTGAGAGCCAGTCTCCGTGAAGGCGTTTGTTCACCCGTGTTTGTCTTCTTCAGGACCGAGCCACATTTCGTAGACTCATTGTGAAGAACAATGCCAAGAAGAGGAGGATGTACGAGTGTTTCATTGAATCTGTGCCCTTACTCAAATCGCTGGAGGTAAGTTCAGATGTTTCAATGAATCCTCTCAGTTTACTGTTCCGTAGCGTCCCACTGTTGGGAGCAAAGTAGAACAGCAGCATGTTTTGCAAAGACTTTTAAGGTGGATAAAGTTCTTGTCTACAATAATTAAGAAATGACATTTGATTGATCACTAAACTGCTTTGTTCATAGCAGTAAAATCAATAAATGGTTGAGTCATACCAGAGCAGAGCTGAATGCAGTCAGTGAAACTTCCTCGGGTTTCTCCCTAATTTTTTTTGTCCAGGTGACGGAGAGGATGAAGATAGTTGACGTTTTGGGAGCGAAGCAGTTCTCAGATGGTGAGCGCATCATTACGCAGGTATGACATTAGCACAGTTCTTGTACCTATGTACATTCATTCATTCATTCATTCATACATACATAAAATACATTTCCATACTTTCAGTGTAATTATCTGACTTAAAATCTGTTTGCTTCCTCCTCAGGGAGAAAAAGCTGACTGCTTCTACATTGTAGAATCTGGGGAGGTCAAGATTATGATGAAGAGTAAAGTAAGAAGCGTCTCCTTCCTCCACCTTCCCCAAATTGTCCAGTGCACCAGTTTTAGCTCAAAGGTTAAAAAGTGGAGGTGAATGTAGTTCACTGAACATCTCTCATAGACCCATGTGGCCAAATAAATGTTTCGCCTTAAGCTCCACTCTATAGGTAATCCAGCAGTTACTGATCTATCAGTTCAGTCCCTCAATGCCCAGTTGGTAAAAAGAAAGAAAAGCCAATCACATAAATGAAAGGCAGAAGAAATGTCCCGTCTGAGGCTGTTGAATATTGTAAAAGCAAATTTAGAATATGCATGAACAGAATGGCTCATTTATTCTTCTACCACATAGAAGCTCTGCAGCACATTTTGACAATGACAACCCACACAACCCATTAAAACCCACCAGAGTACCAAAGTGTTCCTTGCCTAGCAACAGCGGGAATCGCAATGGTCCACTCAGCTGCTGAGGGCTCCTCGTTGTTAGGGGGGAAATAAGGTGCTCGTGGTTCCTAACCTTTACCCCCCCCCCTTCTCTCCACTCGCCACTTCTCCCCTTCACTTCTATCCCTGCAGACGAAGGCAGACCACGCAGACAACGCGGAGGTGGAGATAACGCGCTGTAGCAGGGGTCAGTACTTTGGGGAACTGGCCTTGGTCACTAACAAGCCCCGGGCCGCCTCAGCCTATGCAGTGGGTGATATCAAGTGTTTGGGTAAGAGAAATAAACTTTGCATAATACAGTTTATCAGCACTGAAGCTGCACAGGAAAGCGGATGATAAAATCGGATGTGATTTCCTAATTTGATCATGATCTATCAGATTATAGCTTGAATACTCAATGAATCCAGGCTGATTCATTGATCCTAACTTGAAATGCATTAAAAAGCATTTAATAAGCAGCACTTAACCCACTTAGTCCTACAGCAAAGCCTGTTGTATTATTGTGAAGTGGTTTTTGAGTTTTGGTTCATTCATTGAATTTGTCACCACCTTTGTGTTTTTTGTTTATTGAAGGCTGTTCTGTAATTATTACATTTTGAAAGTGGGCGATGAGCAGCTCTTCACTTTTGAACAGCTCATCGTCTTTGTCTGTCTCCTTCCTCTCCACCGTGAAACCTGCAGCAGTTTTTTATGGCTCCATTAATTTTCTTCCTACATTCTTTCGTTGTAGCTATAGTGTTAGCCACTCACAGGCCTGCTACAACATTACTGGCTTCAAGCTATTGTTATTGGCACCTGAAGGGTGATATGGAGTTCTGCAAGTAGTTATACCACCAAATAATTTGAATAAAAAATAATTTGTTCATATGAAGCGTTTGGACTGGGAATGACTACCTCACTGTATCTAACAAATGCCGACTTATACATTTAAAGACCTGAATTGTGTTCTTGTCTTGTAACACTGCACACTTCTGTCACCTGCTGGGTTCATATTACTGCACTGCATCAACTTTGTTCTCGTCACTGCCTTTTCAACCAGCCTGACGTCTCTCTCTCTCTCTGTCTGCAGTAATAGACGTGCAGGCATTTGAGCGCCTCCTGGGCTCCTGTAAGGAGATCATGAAGAGGAACATCACTCACTATGAGGAACAGCTGGTGGCCCTGTTTGGCTCCAGCATGGACCTGAGAGACTGAGCCTCCCACACCACCCTCCGTGCCTTCTATCTCACACACACACACACACACACTCAGTCATACACAGAAATATGCCCCTTCTCACATCATGAAGTAGCTATACACACTTAAAATAAGCTTTACACACACAAGAGAAATTCCACCTGCAGATGCATAAACCTGTACACAGTATGGACACAACCTCTCTCACACACTGATGCCTATTTAGACACTGAGAGACGCCCACTTCAGTCAGTCTGCCCAACCTCGTGCACATATTAGCTCAACACACTCCTCGATAAGCTCACACACACACACACACACACACAAAGCTCCAGACCACCATACACCTTGTTACTTGAGCCAGCTTGAACCTCTCAGTATGATTGTCTTTGCTGCAATGACCTCATGACAGGTAAAGCACTATAAGGACAAGAAAAACTAACACACTCCTGCATCGCTCCACACATGTCTAAAAAACACATCATCATGTTCCCATATTTGCAGACTTGACATTTACACGAGCACTTAAACAACTCAGTTGTTTAAACTAGCGTCAGCCAAGGACACATCAGCGCGCGCGCACACACACACAAACACACACACACACACACAGACACACACACACACACACACACACACACACAGGGGTACACATACTCATGAACAGATAGGCAACTACATTTGCAAAAACGGACACATTGTGGTAAAATGGAGACGGAAAACTTTCAAAATCTCTCAAAATGAAAATAAATCAAAAATGCAAAAAAGAGAGAAAACTTTAAAGATGAAAGATATGTTTTAGAAATGTTTTATGAATATAAAAAAACAGAAGCTTTGATAAAATATTATTTAAATAAAAAAAGTGTTTCCTCTTTGGGAGGCCGGGGTGCAGACCTTTGTGAGCGTGCTCCATCTCTTCCTCTGCTGTTGTTGATTGAGTTGAGTTAGTGCTGGTGATTATTGCAGTACCACAGAAGAAGCAGTGAAAATGATAACAACCCTACGTTTTTTGGGCCATTGTTATTCTATCATTGATGCCACACTTCATTGTATTGAATTAATTATTAATGTATTATTATATATTCCTTTATTATGTTTTTGTTTTACTTTGAACAATTCTGGGAAAATTAACCGTCCATCTCTGACAAAATGTAAAACCTAAAAAATTAGAATAAAAATATTAGTGCTTATTTCTCCTTGATTATCCTTGAATGAGTTGTCCTGGATTTAAAAAATTGAAAAAATAAAGCAAACATTTTGTTAAAAAAATATTGACTGTTGAATTTCTCAGCCAACGACTTCAGTTTGCTGTGTATGGTCAAATTTATTTTGAGGTTTCAGAGATGCTTTCATTTATAAATGTAATATTTTGTGTGTAGTAACTCTCCCAACCACAGGGTGGCAGATACGATTACTTACAGCAGTGTGAAGACCAACAGGAACCTTTCTTGTATATTTCATTTTTCAAACTGACCGGGGATCAGATTGACTACTGAATCCCGGCAGCTGTTAGGACGCTGTTGTCAAAAACGAAAACCGTCATGAGATCAGCTGTCGGACAAAAACACGAGGAGAGGTGTGGAGCGACGAAGCGCAACACAGAAAAAATGTAGGTAACGCAGGTTTTAGGACCACGAGAAACTGTTAAGAACGTATAGTTCTTTCTAACAGCAAAGTTATGTTCATTTCCCCAATAAGAAGCCGGTGACACGGCGCTGTGTGTACTTCTGAAGATGGAAGCTAGCTAGCTAGCTAGGTAGCTAGCATGCAGCACCGACTCCTCGCTCCCAGCTCGGTCTTACCGTAGATGGAAGCAGAGGAGAAGGAAGGAGGGGGCACGCAGCTTTTACTAAGTGGATGTTTACAGGAGTCTGTGGCGTGGGTTTCTTAGTAGTCAGCAGTGTGGTTATTACATTTAGTGACCCGTGTTGAAATAGCTCATTTAAAATAATAGCTTTGCAAAGCTATAATTTCAAGTTTCAAGAAGAACTACTGCAAAGTTAAAGTTACTCTCTTAATATAGTAAATCAAGTTCAAGTGAGCTTTAAAAGAGTAGTTCAAACTAAACTTGGTACCGTTAAATAAATATCTAATTGACAATGCACATTGGACACGAAATTGTATAAATGTATATAACACAAAGTCACATGCAAGCAAATGATGTCCCTTCACTTTCCTGCAGAGTTCCCATTCGTTCACATCTACATAAAGTCAGGCAATAAATCCTCCCAAGATACATGTGAAATGTCTGCATTGGTTTTACATACAACCAGATCCTGAATTTCCAGAAACTAGAGTCCGGGTGCATGCTATTATGGTAAATGGCATGCAACAGTTTCCTCAGTTATACCAATTGAATCCAGTTTCCCGTATCATCAACTCCACGAAACGTAGTGAAAGCAACTCAGATCTACAGGAATAGAAATGTCTCAGATGTGGGGTTTGGGGACTGTATTTTCGACTACAAAAACATCCGCCTTTGCTTTTATCTGTGTGTGACGAACTATAGAGAAGGAAAAATATTGGTGTTTCATTAATCAGCTATCATTACAGCTGCGTCTATTATTGCCTTTAGGTCATATGCATATTTTGAAGGGGGTCGTCCTGTTGAGAACTACAGGACTACAACTGACTGTCTATGGTTAAACTCGTTTTACTGTGTAAGCACGTTTTATAAAAGAGTGCGGAATACCCATTGACAACTTTAACAGCGCTTATTTTTCTGTAGCTGGACGCGGATTTAGGACTATTCTGTGAAACAAGTAAATGATCTGATGACTACTTCCGCCATTGTCATACTCCGCGAAATTAAATTTTTGAGATGAACCTGCCTGCAAAACATGTTTTGATCAGTGGTTTAAATCTCGAATACGCTGCTTCTGTTCAATGAAAAATACGCAGCACTGTTTGAATTTACTTTTCTGAGACCGCGCAAAGGCCCAGTCACTTTTCATGCGTTCAATGTCTGGAGCGCTTAATGCGCAGCCGCATACATTCATCCCATAAATGAATAAAGTAGCGCTTTTATTCATCCCAGCGGTAACGCTCCTCATTACCGCTCTGTGCAAATGTCACATAAACCTGATTTTGATAAGAAATGTGAGTTTTTAATATATTTAAACGACGGTTTTAATGTATAGGGGCGTGGCTATAGCCGCGATGTTCCCACAATGCAACGGGTGAGTGCAGCACGTATGATGGTTAAACATTTTTTATATATATATTTAACTGATAACGATCCTATCTGTTTACTGCATAACAACAAAGCGTCATATCACTGAAGTGCAAGTGAATTTAAGGGCGTTAGGCTGAACGCTAATTGTTGAACCGTAATATTGATCAGTGAGGCGGAGAATGGCGACCGCCGCTCGCAGCCTTCTCGTCAGTACACTCTTGTTTCTCTTCAGATCGTATAAATCTTTCGCCTTTTACTAAAGATTTCCGTGGAGAGGAACAATAAGAGTTTTACCCAATTTTTTGATGCCCTGCTCACGCGGGGCTTCCTGCTCATGTTCAAAGATAATATCTGTGTCATCAGCTCACGCTAGAGTATGAAGATCATCGTAATGTCTGGGCGCAACTATTGAACTACAGCAGCATTAAGTGGAACCAGAAATATAGTATTTTGCGGCTTTTCATTTAGTGGAATATATGACAGTACAATTTTGTAATAATGTTTAGTTACACTAACACATAATTTGCATTATATCTGAATTTCATTATGCATTTTAGAAATGGGAAACCTACAGAAAAATGCATTGGTAACGGATGTTATTAAAAATAGGATCAACAACTGTGAAAACACACTCTGAAATCAATTAGGAAATGTCACAATATTAAAGCAATAGTGGCAGTAATAATGTAATCACATCTATTTTTTAGTGCTGGCCTCACAGCTTTTATGAAGTACTCACGCAGACATCACAGGAGGCAGAAGAAGAGAGAAATGTGTGTAATAAAAAGAATCAAGTTCCATTCAGCTGCTTTTAAGTGAACTAGTAACTTTATCAGTAAATGCCACACAGTTCCTTGCGTTTTCTTTTCAGTGGAATATTTATTCAATACCTTATAAAGGCTGAGGTGTCAGTGTTATTTCCTGCTTTTAAAGCTGAGGATAACAGTTTGTCTGACGTGTCATGTAGTACGCGTCAAGTATAACCACTGGGTGGTTGAGCAGCTTATTGTTTTTTTGTTTTTCAGTCAGCTGCCAGTTTCTTATCGCGCCTTTGCTGCATGTTGCGAAATTAAGCAATTGCAGTGTTTTTAGAACAGCTGTGTTAGAGTTGGGTCTCAGCTTTCTCTTCTGGTGAGTTGTAATTTTCTGTTTATCTTTATTTTGTTTGTTCTTGTATGTGACTCTATTATGAAAAGAGAGAAACGCTTAAAGATGATGAAAAGTATGATGGATAAAACGATGCTTAGCCAGTGTTGGGAAGTGTTCAGAGGTTACCTTGGTAACAGAGTAATCCTACTTGTGCAATATCTTCACCTGGACTCTAATTTCTTGTGTACAAAATCAGCGTGGACATTTCTGGTATCTTCCTATCAAAGTGATGCATTGTGTTTTGACCTTTATATTTAGGTTGAGTTCGCCAAACTACCTTTGTGTCCAGATTAGCTTTGCTGTAGTTTAACTTCTTTCAGTGTGAGTTAACGTGGCTGAGTTCAGCTGTCATCTAACCTTCTATTGTGTTCTTCAAAGTGAACAAAATAGTTACGATCCACTTATCTCATCAGTGTGTTTTTACTGCGTTGCACTGGGGACTTCTCACTAAACTGTGGTAAGATGTGATAAATGGCTGCTCTCCAATTCATACTAATGATAAAGAACTATGGCAACATCAAAACAAGATCTGGAGAGACGACTCATAAACGGTATTTCTCACCTCAAGTTTATTTTACTTTATGTGCATAACATGTCAGACTGGAATTCTCATAAAACATAACAGCATCAAACTTGTAGGGTTTAAAATATAATGTTTGATCAGTGTAACTTTTTAAGCTCGTTGAAATTCGATTGCATGGTCACTGGTTTTATTTAGGTACTATTAGAGAAACACCAGCAAAAAGCTCAGTACATTGACCATGGAACAATTGTAGTGTGAGATCAGTGTGTTTCAGCTTTTGGCCGTTGCCAGATCCAAGTGTGTATTCTGCCATCAATGCAACAAAAGTGCCGTTCAATTTCAATCAAAGAAGCATCTTGTGTTGGAGTGCATCTTTGATCATGTAGACAGGTGTTGCATGAAGCAGACTAACTATAGAACTGACAGACTGCATGTTCAATATGTTTCATAGCATTAGCTACAAGAGTTGAGTACCAGTAAAGATTGACTTTAGCTGCACCCTGATCACCACAGGTCTGAACCAATAACACTGGCAAACTCCAAACCGTCGTCGGGGGAAGAGTTGACTGTGGACCTGTATCCCGTCTCAACATCAAACCTTCAGGAACAGCATGTTAAGAAAGTCTCAGAATTGGATGAAGAAGTGAAAGAGAAGCTACACACAGACTGTGAACAAGCAGAGAAGATCCGTGCTGTTCCCATCCACCGCCGCCCAGACCTGCTGATTCCCTGTGCAGACCTGGTCAACACTGAGTGGCAGAGGAGCCAGGGTGCACGTGTCCACTCCCTGCAGAAGTCTTGTCCAGAGTTTCCCATCTCCCTGGTTCTCCTGCAGGGCCACAAAGAGACAGAGACGCTGCTCGGCCACGTCAGGATCTCCAGAGTCGTAGGTCACCGCAGCAGCCTGTTTGTCGAATCAGTGGTCGTGATAAAGGAGGAGCGAGGGAAGGGATATGGGCGGATTCTGATGAAGGAGACTGAGCGCTATGCCAGAAGCCGAGCGTTCAAGCGCCTCTGCCTAACCACCCACGATAAGCAGCACTTCTACACGCACCTTGGCTACGTGCTGTCGACGCCGGTGCAGAACGCAGGCTCCATGACGACGTTTGTGCCCGAGGAGATGCTGCTGAAGTTCTCCAGGATGCCGAGTGAAGATATGAGCATGCAGACACATCCTACGAAGACGGATAACAGGATGGTCGCTGAGGTGCCACAAGGAAACGGAGAATCCAGTGATGCATCTGTTGTGGGGTCTTCACAACCTTGTAGTTTACCTCCTCCTCCCCCTGCCCCCCCTTCTCCTACAGGGCAACCTGTAGCTCAGACTCTGACTAACACTCCTTACAGAGATGCCAAAGGAGTTCCCATCTACTGGATGCACAAAGACATTTGACAAACAGACAGTCAGATCCACGTGGGAAGGAAAGTTTGCAGAGTAATAGACTCTGCAACAACTCTAATCTCGTTACTTTGAGAGTAAAAGACATATTATATCTGTGATGCACACATCAGAAAACAGTTATGACACGCGCCCCATTACAGGAGAAGTGGACTCAAGGAACCTAACGACAATCATCATTACAGTACGGGAAATTCTCAAGCACTCTAATAGTTACGTTTACAAAAGTCTCGATTGGCAAATGTATTGGCATGTAAATTATGCTGTGTGCATTTACCATCATTACATATTTTAACATATTAGAATAATTTAAATCTTGTTTACAACTCCTACTATATTGTCAGAGTTCAGACTGAAATGAAAACAGTAACTGTTTCTGTTGTTAGAATAGTTGACTCAAAGTTTTCATCCATTGCAACAATGTGGAAGCCAGTCGACTTACACGAGCTCCAGTGCACATAAAGTACACTGAGAGCGAACGTTTCAGTCAAGTAACACACATCAGATTTCCTGTAGTTACATTTTAGAATGAAAAATATGCTCCGGGATTTTTTTTTACAAAAGAGAGAGACCTTGAACTGAACGTTGAATGTGCCTTGTTGAACTGTCAGAACTGCCAAAGTTTTATTTATGTCAGATGAATTTAACATGCTGATGAAACTGATGTTTCGGGAGTTAACAAGTCTGTAAATAAAGCAAATTTAAGGAAATATTGGACTTTTTCATTTTTCTATCTCTAAGGATATTTAAAATGAAATCATTCATTTTATTCTATTCTTAATTACTTTACTTTACTTTACTTTACTTTGCTTGGCAGGCGCTTTTATCCAAAGCGACTTACAGGGAGCTAGCACTGGGTGTCTGGCTCAAGGACACACCTGGTAGGTTTTAATTAATGTAATAGATGTTGTATTATATTATAGCAGCATGCAGTACTTTATTTAAGTCAACCACGATGAAAAGCTGCATAGTTCTTGATTATTAAATATTAATGACCCTTTTCCTTTTCCTCTTTGGAAGTGGGTGAGCTGCCATGGCGGTGTCTCACCTACCTTTTTCCTTCTTCCTTTTCTTTTCCCTCTTTCCCCTCTCCTATACATCCCAGTCACAGAACTCCATCCATGGAGATCCTTTCCACCCCAACCTCCAGACCTCTTTTGCTGCAGCAGGTCCAATTCTGCAAAATCGGCCCTTTGTCGTGGTGTGGAACATGCCCACAGCACGCTGTCAGAAACTCTACAACACCCACCTGGACCTGGAAGACTTTGACATCGTGGCAAACCGAGAGCTGAAATTCCAGGGACAGGTGCTTTTTCCCAGTTGTTCTATGATAGAGCCACTGATGGGATGTGAAGCTAGTGGAAAACAAAAACACTGCGTTTTTATGCTCTGTTATTTTCACATTGAAATTAATACATTTTACAAGGTTCAATTTTAGTGTGTGTATATACAGATATATCAAAGTAGTTGTATTGTGTGAATCTGATACTGCCTGTTTTGGATAGAGCTGAAATTTGAAACTCAAAGCCTAGTTGTGTAACTAGGATGGGAAAATGAATATTTAGCTGGAAGTGTAAGTTTATATTGAATGTGGTAAATGCTCCATACAACCTGACAATGAGCTAAAATAATCTGTAATCATTGTACAGAACGTTTCCATCTTCTACCGTGACCGCCTGGGGAAATATCCGTACCTCTCTGGAGACTGCAGGAAGGTGAACGGAGGAATGCCGCAGCTTGGGGACCTCGCTGCTCACCTTTTCCTCACAGCGACACAGATGTCCAGCCTGCTGCAGTCAAACTTTACCGGTTTAGCCATTATCGACTGGGAGGAGTGGCGGCCGCTTTGGGAGACAAACTTTGGATCCAGGACGGATTAACAGAGACTGTCAGGACACTGACAGGAGAGACCAGATTTGTCCCGCTGGGCTGTGACAACTCTAGCGAGGCAAAATTTTTAAGGGGAACGCTCGGAAGTTCATGGAGGAGACGTTGCGGTGGGCAGTCAGAAATCAACCCAAGGGACTTTGGGGGTTTTATGGTTATCTTGTCTGCCTTAATAAGGAGAAGAGAAAAACAGGTGGGATGAACAGGAAGCCTGAGTGTGTATTAGACATTACTTGCATTATCTTATCGTATTGATGTGATGAGCGGGTATGAAGCCACAAAGCAGTAATGCTTTGTCACACAATCTAAAATGTTGAATTTGAAAGTGCTGGTTGGTAAACTGACCTTTTCTTTTTTTTTTCTCAGATGAAACGTATACAGGTCGCTGTAAGAAAGGGACAACACAGCAAAATGACCGGCTGTCCTGGCTGTGGCGCCAGTCCACTGCTCTCTATCCCAGTATCTACCTGCCACAGAGGCTGGCCGGATCCACGGAGGCAGCTCTGATGGTCAGGAACTAAGACACATGAAGAAACAATCACCCACATGTACCTGCTTCAGCTGAACAGCCTACCAGAGAAAAGGAAACACTGATGAACCTTTCTGTCTTGTTCACTCAGACACAGACTACTGGAGGCTTTGAGGGTGGTATCACTCTGGCACCATGGCAACAACACCAACCACGCCACGCCCGTTCTTTCCTATGTCAGGCTGGCATTCACACACACCCTCAAGTTTCTCAGTAAGGTAAGTTACCAACAAATATTATTAGCTGGAGTATATTTCCACACACTGGAGGCAGCATGTGACAGATTGTGTGCGTGTCTGTGTGCAGACTGACCTGTTGCACACGCTAGGAGAGAGTGCATCGCTGGGAGCTGCTGGACTGGTGCTGTGGGGAGAGCTGAAATTTGCCAAATCAAAGGTATGTCTGTGAAAAAATGATATTTGTATGTATGTGTGTGTGTGTGTGTGTAACCATCTTCATTTTTTCCCACCCTGCAGCATCAGTGCATCCTTCTCAGAGACTACATTCACAATGTCTTGGGTCCGTTTATTGGGTCCCTGAGGTCTGACACCCAGCGTTGCAGTCTCCAGCTTTGCCATGGCAACGGACGCTGCACCAGGCAACACCCCAACTCTGGTCACATGGTTTTTTCTGGTCAAGCTATGACCCCAGACCGTCACAAGGTCAACTTCTTCACTACCTCCTTCAGTGTCAGATCTTTTCACAACCACTTCATGTGTCGGTGCTTCCCGGGCTGGACTGGACGGGAGTGTCAGGAGAGGACAAAGCACGAGGAAAACAAATAACCCAAACCTGAGCACTGAGGTGCCATCAGTAAGTCATGGAAGAGGTGTCAGTAGTGTGTGAGTTAAAAAAATAAATACAGGATTTTATTTAATAAGGCTTTATTTTACATCTTAAAATAAAAAATTGTAATTTGAAGTATTAAAACATTTTGTTGGTTTGTTTTAATTATTAGGACTCTGTGAATCATTAGCATTTT
>JAUMHF010000024.1:6573653-6586049 GCA_032359275.1 Microctenopoma steveboyesi
AAAATGCTAATGATTCACAGAGTCCTAATAATTAAAACAAACCAACAAAATGTTTTAATACTTCAAATTACAATTTTATTTTCAAGTATAGTTTTTTTAATGAAGGTCTGGAGGGGGTCTTTGTAATGTGTAAGGTCTTCATGGGGGAAATGGGTTAAAAGCAGTCTGAATTTGAATCTGAGTTTTAAATAGTTCTTTGAACTATTACTGTATTTAAAATGATAAGTGCTCTTAATTATGTTTCGAAGTCTATATCTTCAATTATTAATATCCGTATTGTTTAAAGTAAACATCACACTGTACATTCACTACAATTTTATGACCTACTACCGGAAATGGGGGATACTGCCAGAACAAACCTGGCAACCCCGCCTGCCGGCCTCATCTGTAGTTACTGAGGGGAAGATGGTGGACTTGGTGACAGCAGCGTGGTCGAAACTCCGTCCCAAATACTTTGAAAAATACTTACTGTCTCAACCTGGTATTAGATACAGATTGCCAGGAGACAATCACAGATAAGAGATTGTGAAAACCGTTGCGGGAAATGACTTTACCCCCGTGGGACGACTCGTTGTTTTAAGAAAGCGGAGAGTTTCGGGACGTGAAGGTGGCTGGTAGTAAAGGACGCTAGTAGCAAACACCAAGGTGGACTTTTATTTTATTTTTTACAGTGCTGTTGGGATAAACTACGGAGACCACCCAGCCGCCTGCTGCTGCCTTCACACCAACTGTCAACCTCTGAACTGTTGCTTTTACCGTTGGACTGAAAACGGGCGAACTTTACCATTAGCTAGCTAACACCAGCTAGCTTTGTTGTGAACCACAGCGCTGCTCGAAATGCCGCGGTGTAAAAAAGGGAAACGTGGCTCCGGTAAGCCGGGTAAGTTATAGACTCACTATCTGGACTGAAACCACACCAGCAGTCTGGGTGTCTGTGCCATATGCCATGACCGATATAACTGACAGCTTGTAGCTCCTCTAACTTTGTCGTGCTTCTTCCATGTGGCTTGACCTATATGTAGTATTTGAGAAACCGTAATAATATAAACTAAATACACTGTTGTGTTTTAGTCGTAAACTGCGGATTCCTGCTAATATTCAGCAGCTTCCAGCTACACGTGCAGGCTATTTTTAGTCGCTATGTCTTGTCGCTTAAAACGGTTAATATTCGTTGAAAGTCGGCCTAGTGGTTTTATCACCATTAAATACATCTGCTAAAATCAAAAACGTAAGACAAGTGTTGACGTATTATTATTTTACTGTCACTCTGTACAAGCTGCAACACAGCAACACAAAAATAATGCATTTCATAAATGGGGAAATAATATCTAATATTTCCCCTTCCTTTTATCTTTTTGATAAAAGGAAGGGGATAATTAATTTGATAATTAATGATCCTTCCTGCATTTTCCCCATCATTCCTTTCTCTCACGCATCTCTCTGACATTCTTCTTTAAACCCTAAATTCATCCGTCTATTCAATCCTGCGTTCATACACCATCTTCAGGCTCTCTTCGCCAGGAGGTTCTTCAGCTGCAGCTGTCAGCTAAGGCGTCGTTGAAAGGTAATTTCTCAGACCTTTGATCTATGACTTCAGCTTCTTATCCAACTTGAGGCTTGTGCAGAAGCTCTGAACTACACTACAGTGCATGCACTACACCAAGCAGTGGCTGACACGCTCGATAACTTGCTGTGTGTTTCTTATAACCCACTGAAGCATTTTAACTTGTCCCTCATACATTTCTGGACCAGGCTGCTTACATTCTTGAGAACCCGGCTCACTTTATCTCCGCTTCTTTGTGATTTTACAGCACAGTGGCACCAAAATCAATCTAATGCTTGAGTTTCTTTAGTCCTCACTCATCAGATCAGTAACTTTAAAAGAGGATGTCTGACCACCTCATCCTTTGCACTGCTAACATGCAGTCAAGCTTCCTTGTGTGGAGTGTGCTCCCAACATGTCTTTTCAGACACTTCTCTTTCCTGCACTTTCAACAGAAAAGCTTGGATTTAGGCAGTTATTGTTTCCTGGTGATTTTGTTAATATATAATGTTTGTGAGTTTCAATCACCACAAATCATGGTCATGGGAGCTCCCTCCTGATCTGTTTGTCAGCAGAGCAGCTTCTTTAAGCCCTAACAGACCACTGGAGCTGTGTGAGTGACTGCCTTGTAAGCACAAAGTGGAGATGACACGTGAGTCGTGGCAGCGAGCTCGCACATCACGTAACTGAATAGTGTGAGTGTGGGCAGGCATGCGTGGGAAGGTGTACACATGTCTTTCTGTGGCAGTGTGGACAAACTTTCTTTTTGTACTATCATTGGGAGAACTTGATTTTAAAATTATTTTAAGGTTATTCTAAGACCAACATATAGTTGTGTGCATGGCTGTGAGAGAATAATATGCACAGTGGCCATGAGTTCAATGACCTTAACTGAGATATTGCTGACTCATACATAGTGCTGGGCGATGTATCGATATTTTAAAAATATCTATATAAATTCTAAATGCGATATGAAACGAGCATTATCGTAAAACTCGATATAGCTCTTTTGCGTCTTTCCTGTTTTGTTGTCCGACAACTCACAGACAGACTCGGTGAAACACCAAAATCATTCAACACTTGGTGCTAAGTTTAAAGCTGAACTATACTAAACCAACAAAACTTTTCACTCCAGCAAAGTTTTGTTCCTAAAAACTATTTATATTCCAGATGTTCCCTCTGTATATTTATTTCATACAGTTGTTGATTTGTGTGAAGCTCTTTTATTTTACAAAGGGAAGACAGCTTCTTTATCTTAATGTGAAATACATAAGGTTATGCTTTTTGTTGTTACCAGGTTGACATCCATTAGCAAAATAGTAAGAGCTCTACTGAACCCAAGCACTGTGTTGAAGATGAATAACAAAATTGCACATAGTTGAAAGGGTGGCTATGAAAACTGTGAAAAGGTAGCAGTTAACAGAAACACAACCTGCAACTGTTGTGTCACTAGCCTTAAACAGTAATTCACCAGCTCAACTGAAATATTTCACAAGCAGCACTAAGTTTACAGTAAGATTTAAAGTGTTAGAGCTACACACCTAAACACAAGAGGAAGAGATGTTACTGCTACTGTCTCCATTTCATACTATTACCATAGCAATTCACTGGTCAAAACAAATGGCTAAACTTTATCCCAGTTTACTCATTCTATTTCGACTTATTCATTTGGTTATATTTAAATACTCTGTTTTTTATTACCTGGTCACTAGTGCTGTTGATAGTAAAATTAGTATATTTATTTATTTATAGTATGTATATTGAGAAAGTAGTTAAAACTGTAAGTAGTCCTACAGTGCTGTAAAAAAGTATTTGCCCCTTATCTACATTTTTTGACACTTGAATGTTTCCTGTCAAATAAAATTTTATATTGCACAAAGCCACTCCAAGTACATACAAATGTACAAATCGTAATTTTTACTTATTAAGAGAAAATGCTGTCCAGATCTGCCAGTCAGGAGAATGGCCATCTAGCAGCAGCTTGAGTTTCAGGGGGCAAGTACTTTTTTTCACAGCGCTATGTACCACCCATTCACCTCTGCTACAACAATAACAATGACCTCCAGGTTACCTTGACTGTCCTGTTTGACCTAAACATGAACATACACATACATAGTCTGACTATTCTGGATCGTGCACACTGAGTGAATGAATGACCACTCTGGTCTTCAATAATCCCACCAACAGTAGAAGTCCTGAGCCAGCAGGGACCTGAGGGTTAGCTTAGCTTAACATGCCTGGCTCCCACCCTATGTTTGGGTCAGACTCCATAACTAACTGTCCCACTCCTTCTCCTACATAACAAAAAAAACACAACATTTACAACATTAATTACTGCCTGACACCAATGAAAACAACAGATATTCCTAATATAAAATCCTTTGTGATTTCCTTGTCTTTAGCACCGTCCACATATTCTAGTGTAACATTAATTTGGACATGTATATAGATGCAGTTACTTTAGATGCAAGTGATGAATCCGTGTTTCTTATCTTCAGTTTAACAAGTTGGGTTGAGGGTTTGTCTTCATTTGTGAGATCAGTCTCACAAACTTAGAAACATTTTTAGTTTCTCAGAAGGTGGTTGGATGCTTAATTGAAGAGGATTTTGCGTGAAGTTCATGCTGACATTGATGTTTACCCCATACATACTGGTATGAATGACAAGCTACTAGTGTCCAGTTACTGACAAATTAGGACAGCTGAGCAGAGGATGTCTACAGACAGCTTCCTCACACGTCCCATTACCCACTGTTCGGAAATAGCCTCTCACCAAATTATGGTCAGTTTTGGCTACTTCCTGTAGGTTTATTTCACTCTTGGACTCTGCCACTGCCAACAGGTTGAGTTTAAACCTAGCTACAGCCATGCAGAACAAGACTAGATGCTTAACTGTTTTCATTATTCATCACCCCCATCACATAACCCATAACAATCAGAACTAGTATGTTAACTGAGACTCCTTGGGAGGGTTTCAGAAAAATTTCTAGTATTTCTCCATTATTTAAATGGGCTGCAGTTATATAGTGTTTTTCCACCTAGACTGGTACTCAAAATGCTTTACACTGCTTCATATTCACCTATTCACACACACACACACACACACTCCTACACTGATGGCAGAGACCTGACACACTGGGGGCAACTTGCCCAAGGACGTCTCGACATATGACTGGAGGTGCTACCAATCTTCCGATTGGCAGGCAAATGCTCCACCCCCTGAGCCACAGCCGCACCAGTAAGACATTCTTCAAATAAGCCGTTTCTCAGGTATCTTACTCCTTTTTACGTGTGTCCTAGGAGTTAAAAATGGGGTGAAGGGAGAGTCGGGTGCTAGCGATGATGAGCTGATGTCTGATATTCTGAGCCACTGCAGCAGTGCCAGTGAAAGCACCTCTGTGCTTGAAGAGGGCACAGGTTAGTACCTAAATGCAGATACACTATTCATTGTTAAAAAAGACTCCTTCCTGTATTTGAGATAAATATTAATTACTCTCTTTGGTTTGTGCCAAAAACAGGAGCTGAACAGGTGGATGAACAGACTGCCCAGGAGGAAACAGAAGACAAACTCAAACTTTGTATAGACAACCTGATGGATAAGAGGTGAGGTATTTTTATTTAGTCTATGAATAATGCAAAAATAGGACATGTCAGGATACTTCAGTGGAAAACTGTATTGAATAGTAGATATTTTATAAGATGTTGCATGAAAGGATGTCACTGAAAAACTCATCTTTCTTAGCTGCTCTCTCTTTCCTCCTTTCGGTTTGTGTCACTTGGTCTTTCTCTTAGTGCTAAGACTCGCCTCGCTGCGCTTGAGTCACTGCGACAGGGCTTCTCCTCCAGAGTGCTCTGTGACTTCCTTATAGAAAGACGACTCACTATCAGCGACTGCCTGGAAAGGAGCCTTAAAAAGGGTGAGTCACAACAAAGAGATGTGGTTACAGCAGATGGCTCCATTCCACCGTGTTAACATTTAACAATGTATAGCAGGTTGTCATTACTTATATGACAAAGATATACAATATGGCTTTTAACGGATAATTGTATGGTGTATACAATATATTGTGTACATTTGCTCTACATCTCATGGTGGGGCAGAAATGGAGTCTCTGAAAAATAAACGGTACCCTAAATGTTTTCCTTTGTGTGCAGGTGGTGCAGAGGAGCAGGCAGCAGCAGCCACCGTCTTCTCCCTGCTCTGTATACAGCTGGGCGGTGGCGATGAAGCAGAGGAGGGCTTCAAGATGCTTCGCCCCATCCTCACTGCCACTCTGATTGACAACAGTGCCAGCATAGCAGCCCGCCAGAGTGTGAGTAGAACATAAGGGTTGGATCGTGTTTCACTGATAGAAGTCCTGAGACCTAGAAAATTTGCTGCAGCGAAGAGCAAATTGTGAAATGTGTTTCTCACACACAGCTGACCTCACGCTCCCTGGCTGTTCTTGTACAACAGCCAAGTGAGGCATAGCTTAGAAGTCAGTTCATAGCATTAAAGAAACTTTTAATTTAAAACACTTTCTGTTAACTCTGCTGTGCAGCAACACGTTGAGTTGACTGATCAGGATCCAGAAAGAAGAGTAAATGAGCTGTGAATGGGCTGAACAGTTGTTCTCTGGTCCTGTAAACTGCTGTTTTATTTTTTTTCATTTAACTTTAAAACATCCAGATTTCAGGATACACAATTCGTATGTGTCACCCTAAACATATGCTGGTTTGCAGCTGAGAAATACACATTTGAAAATGACCATTAATCTGTATCTTTCCCTAGAGAAGACTTTTACCATTTGCTTATTATGTTGTGAAATACTGTATTGCTCACAATAAACACAATGTGACCTCTAAATCCTGTAGCCTTCCTTCAGTGTTTTATTATCTTGCTATTGGCCATTTCTTACAGTGTGCCCGAACGTTGGGGGTGTGCTGCTATGTTTCTGCTGCTGAAGATGGAGAGGTGAGAGTAAATGCATTCTGTATGTTCATTTGAAACACGTAACTTACACATTTCTTTTACCTCACCTCATCTCACCTTTTTCTTTTCTTTACATCAACACCAACGCCTCTCAGGACTTGGTCAAGTCATTGACCCTTCTGGAGAATGTGTTTATGGCCTCTTATCCCAACAAAGAAGGAACACTGCCCACGCCCAAACCTGGGAGTCCAGGTCTCCACAGCGCCGCCCTGCAGGCCTGGTCACTTCTCGTCACCCTCTGTCCGGCATCTAAATTGAGTCAGCTGCTCGACTTGTGAGTAAAAAGGAGGTGTTAAACATAAAAAAACATCTGCCTCTAAATACTCCTAAATTGGAAAGCCGAGGCCTCTATCCTGATTGGTTTCCAACCATTCCTGCATTTACAGCTTCTGATTTACTGAACACACCTCATCCAGGTTATCAGTGGAGATAGGGCAGAGAAAGCTGGAAAACGATCATGATCGTAATCCTCATAACGCTGAAAATGTTCTGTGTGTTTATGTAAACAATAGCAGCAACATTACCTGTGTGAATCCAGAACCTGATTTAGCCTATTTGTATATTAGAGCTTCATTGTGGTTGAAGGTCTATGGCGACAACACACACCTGCTCACAAGAAAGTGGTGGGTATAGTTTATTAAATGGCACCAAAATGAACATTAAACAGCCTCAACAATAGCTAAACTGTGATGGTTTGTTATGTGTTTATTCTAATAACAGTGTGTTATCTTACAGTCATTTTTGTTAAGATGTAATTTTAGTTATTTTTGAAAGGTTATGGGACAAATAAACTAAATCAGTGTTGATTTATTGTCAGTGGGAAGACATAATTCATTATTGGTTTCAGTCCCTCTGTTGGATTTGTTGAGACTAACAGAATTGAACAAATACAGAAACCCACCAGCTTAACTGTTCTACTAAAAGCTAAACCACCACAAGTCACAGCTGAAATAGTTCAACATGTGAAATCCATAGTGCATCATTAAATAATAATGTAAAAACACGCTTAGAATTTAAACTTTAAACATAAGAATGTCTGTCTGTGTCGTATTACTTTGTTACTCTCACTCCCTTCTGTTCTATGCTTTATGGGCATTTCAATAGATTACCCACAGGGTAATAGTCTAAAAGGATCCATGTTGTGACTAATGGTGTAACTTACAGTGGTCTTACTCCGGTTTCCCCCCTGTAGTCACCTCCCCAAACTGCAGGCTTGTCTGCAGAGCAGTGACGTCAACTACAGGATTGCAGTAGGAGAGACCATCGCCCTGATGGTGGAGCTGGGTCGAGACATAGATGAGGTAAACGCACACAGACAGCAAAGGAAATACATTATGTTCTCATGTCATATATATATACATATATGTAATATTCAACATTATAGACGTACAGCTTCAGCTCTGTGTGTGTACGTGTGTAGGAGTTTGAAGTGGAGGACAGTGAAAGTCTGTGTGAATGTCTGAAGAGTTTAGCCACAGACAGCAACAAACACAGAGCGAAGAATGACCGGAGAAAACAGCGCTCCATCTTCAGAGAGGTGCTGCATTACATAGAGGTATGTTTTATAGCTGCGAAGGTAATATGTCACTGACCTTTTTGGCTCTGAAGTTCTGACGCGCCCTCCTCTTCTCCTGCAGAACGAGGACTTCACAGAGGAGAAGATCCGGTTTGGAGTGGAGAGCGTTTACATCGACAGCTGGGTGAAGCGAAGAATCTATGATGCCTTTAAAGAGGTTCTCGAGTCTGGAGTCAGACATCATCTACAGGTCAGCAAACACGCGGCAGTAGTCCGGTAAAGTTTACACCACGAATGTCGTAACTTCACTGGGTCAGCCCCACAGGCCGAACGTTGACTGAGCAGTGAGAAATCATTCATACAAGATGTCGACAAAAGTTACTTCAGGTTTTTTACGCAGTTTTTTTTATGATATGAGAAATGATACAAAGCAATAGATGTTTAAAATCAGTGGACAATAGATGGTCTCTGTGTAACAAAAGGACAAAATAAGAAAACTAGCAGTTTCGCCCACACCGTTCATTTGAGTGTGTGTGTTTTGGTTTGGTGCAGTTCAACTCACTCCTGAGAGACATCTTCAGCCTCGGTGCTCCCCTCATCTTGGACGCTACTGTTAAAGGCAACAAGATCTCTCGATTTGAGAAGGTAACAGCATTTTCTCTTTTATATTGTAACGAGTGAAGCATTTTCCTGTATTTCTCTCCTATTCGTGCGTTTACGCTGCATTCTTATTAAACTGCCTCTGGAGCCGAGCTGCTGAAAATCAGCAATTATGTCGTTAAAGATGTGAATGTGTTGGATTCACCTCTTTCTGCTTATTGTCAACAGCATCTATTCAACTCTGCTGCTTTCAAGGCCAGGACGAAACAGAGAAACAAAGTGAGGGACAAACGTGCTGACGTCATGTGATTGGACGAGGACGGAATGAATTGTACTGAGATGAATATAAAACGATGCCTTTAACGCTTCCGCTGTCAGACAAGTTTTTTTCACCTGCAACTTCATTCTCCATATTTAAGATCCACCAATCATTGTTAGTTCAAAGTGAAAAAAAAACACTCTAATACATTAAAACCTCTTCGTGTAGGTGAAACGGACTTCAGGAGGCAGAAGTATATTCAAATAACAGGTCATTTCTTGATGCATAGTGAAGTTTTGTGTCAGAGATAAGAGTCAGACATTCTAAAGCTTTATGCTACACATCAGACCTGTGAAGTGCTGCTGATGTGTATGGTTTTGATACTCTGCTCAACGCGCTGTCACCTGGTCAGTCTGACCTGTTCAGTGCTCGTTTCTGATGCCTTCACCTGGACGTTAGGGCCCCGGGTCCTCTCTGAAACTTCATGTATGAGAATCAACTCGTAAAAAAAACAAAAGCAGCCACAGAAAGTCTGTGGGAAACCTTCTTCTTCTTCTCTTCTCTGGGCTAAATGAGCCTTTGTTTTCCTTTTATTTGCTGCTCCAGCTGCCAAACCTGAAACTGACTTAGCAAACAATGCAACCTTAAAGACAACGCGTGGTGTTTGTGTGAGTGCGTTTTATTTTAAGTTTATTAAACACCATGAAATGAAACACTGAGAGCTATAAACAAGAAGATGCCTAATTATATCAATGAAATGAGATTGTTGACATTTTGTATTCATATTTTTGAGAGGAGAAATACATTTGAACCATCAAAAGTGGATAATTTTATTTCTCTCTTTAATTTATTAAGCAGTACTGTGTTTTTTAAAGAACTTAAAATCTAGGAACTGTTTACAGACACAATTATGAGATAAAGAGGACTATTTCTATTCTATTTTTTCTCGTGTATTTCTAATGCAGGTTGGTGGGTTTACCGTCTCCATGTGTATGTGTTGCAGATTTATTGGTGCATAGGGATTTATGAAGGGCTTGTACTTGAATTGTTACCTTTACATGATAAGAATCACTAACCAGAGCTGCTGATTTCGATGAGTTTAGCGTGCTGTTTTTAAAAGTAGTTGCTTAGCATCTGAACTTCATTGTGCTCCTCACTGTGGCAGCACTGTCACAACCTTTAGTATATCAAATCCCACTTAACACCTGCCTGGACGTTTTAGCAGCTTCCAAAGTCCAGGTTAGATCCCTGGATGAAAGACATGTCCCATGTTACGGCCTCAACAAACTGTCGTGTCAGTAGTTCTGGTGTTGAGGGACAAGGGTAGAAAATGAAATGAAATAAAGAAAACTTGAGAACTTGTTTTGTGTCTGTTAAAATCCATAAAGGAAAATAATGCATAACATGAAGTTTTATCTTTATGGCGCAGAAGCAAATACAATTTACGTAAATGTTTTTTTTAATCCTTGTAAATTTTCACATGAACAATGTATAATAGAAATCTGTGCTGATGTGAACAGACAGTAACTTCTGACAGTTATTGGAGCAGATGCTAAAATAAAATTAACACATCTACAGATTAAGTTGATCTATAACAGGCCTTTGCTTCTCTGCTGCCCCCTTGTGGTCGTTTCCCACACTACACCCCTGCAAACTGATACAGTGGTATCGTCCATTCATGAATTCAACATGGAGGTGTTCAGCGTGCTGGAGGGAAAGTCATTGTTGTGAAGTGTTTAGGAGCTGCGGGACCTGAGCCGCTGTCAGCTGATCGGGACCGTTCAGGCCTCCGAGCAGCAGCAGCAGTAGCAGCAGCAGCAGGAAGCTGTGGTCTGCGCATCACGCTGCAGTGGGACAGCGGAGGCACGAATGGAGCCCGGACAGATCACCGAGGTGTACAGAGAGGTCAGCGGCCTCCCGGCGCCCGTCTCTGCCCGTGTGAGCGAGGAGCAGCTCCCAGAGCTCCGGATCTACAGCGTGACAGCAGGTGAGCTGCTGCTTACCTCTCACTCACCAGCCCTGTCACACTACAAACTGCACATTATCCTAAGCACAACTTCTCAGCTGTATGAACACAGAGCAGTCAAAGAGAGGTGAAGCATGGAGATGATCCTCCAGACACTGGGACTTAAAGAGCCTCTTGCCTTTTAGATTAGTCTATCAGATCATCAGAAGCCATGGAAAAATCTCTCTCTAGGAAACACCTTGACCTTCAAGGATCTGTTCAGAAGACGCCCTGCTACTGACACCAGTGATCACTTCTTAAGGGTTTAAAAAGGTTTAATGACTAAATCCATCTGTATCTCTGGAAGAACGCACAGAACACTGGCCTGTAGGTTCAGCAGGGAAATACGGGGCGATATGTGCTTGAAGGACTTGAGATCGTGCAGCTGCTGGAACTGTACTTCTGCTTTTCAGCAGATTTCAGTAAGACAGACGCATTAAGATCGGTGTCTAGTTGAGGCTTAAACACCCAGGGCACAACAACCTGATGTACAGGACAGAGGTAGTACACATGTAGATGTTTGCGTTTAGTTTATACATGCAGAGGATTTATAACAATAACCACTTCAGTGTAACGTCTTCACACAAACCTGGCAGCATAAACACAATAAACCCTCCTGTGTCCGCACCTAGAGTGGAGTCAGAGCGACCTGATCCGGGCCTCCAGGCTTCGCTACGCGCAGCAGTGGACTCTGATCGCAGACGGCAACAACCACAAGTCCATCAGGACTGTCCTTTCAGCGGGTCCCTGCGTACCTGTGTCTGGAGAGTGAGTTGTATCATAACTAAAGCACGAAACGATGCTCGGTTAAGTGTTGAATGTAGGCTGCCTTTTTGCCTTTTGATTGCTCTGCTGCTCCTCAGGTTGCTCAGTGGACTCTCTCCAATCCAGGGCCTGAGAGCTGTTGTCAGGGAAGCGGGCAGCCACCAGCTTCTGGAGGTGAGAGAGACTTGAGCAGAGGAGTGTTTAGCACGTCAGCATCAGGTGTTAGGTTGGTGTTTGAGCGTTTTGACAGACAACCTATGGTTTTGCTGCTGTTTAGATATGGGACTGCCATGGCCTCAGGAAATGCCTCAACCTAACTGCCCTCCACCAGCACGGACACGTTTATGACGATAGTACGACTGATGCTTCGCATTTTCACACACATTAGCTTCTGTTTCCACCAACAAAAAGCAAATCTGAGTGCAGTAGTATACTACTAGTGTTAGTGCCGCACCGTCGCACTGTTGTGGCCTGATGTGTTTCTATGAACACACGTTGGCGTGTTTGTGTTTCCAGCTCCGTTTGGCTGCCTGTCGTGGTCAGAGTGTGAGAATAAACTGTTGTATGTAGCTGAGACGAGCAGGAACACATCAACGGGAACACGCGGTGGGGAATCTGCATGTGGGGAGGTATTACACACACACACACACACACACACACACACACACACACACCTGATGGGATGCATATTTAGGGGTCACACGTGTCTTATGTTACTTGAGTGCTGCTGTACTTAC
>JAUMHF010000024.1:6586149-6607059 GCA_032359275.1 Microctenopoma steveboyesi
ACACACACACACACCTGATGGGATGCATATTTAGGGGTCACACGTGTCTTATGTTACTTGAGTGCTGCTGTACTTACACAGGACAGGAGTGTGTACTGTGAGGACTGGGGCGAAGCTCTGACCAACAGGAGCAGCCCTGTGATCTGTGCGGTGGATCTGCAGGACGACGCGGTCCGTGTGCTGCAGGGCGTGCCGACGGATGTCTCGCCTGGACAGGTGAGGACGGAGACGCTTTCAGTCACTGTCTTCCATTAAGGGGTTTTAATGTATCTGGTTTGTCAGTGTATGGAGGGCACGCTTTATTAAATGTTCCACTGTGTGTGTTGTCCTGCAGGCTCTGTGGGCTCCTGGGAGCCGGTCTGTGATTTTTGTGGGTTGGTACCACGAACCCTTCAGACTCGGACTGAAGTTCTGTTCCAACCGTAGGTCAGTTCTATGTGTAGTTGTTCTTAAATACCTGAGATGACTTTTTATACAGCAGTGCCTGAGCAGAAATACAGACATTTAACATATTTAACGCTTCTTTCTGCACCAAGGGAAACTCGTTTAGTTTCATTGGCGGCTGATGAAAAAATATGTACCTGTGTGCAGGCAACTGCTTCTTCACTTTATGTCACCATCTCATTCCAGGTCAGCGTTGTTCAGACTGGACCTGGACACTGGACACTGTGGTGAGTGTGTCGCCTTTGTCTGTCTGTTATTAAATCAAACCCACACGTTTGCTCTGATCTCTGTTCGTTCTCTTCCCTCCGCGGTAGAGCGTCTGTCTGCAGACGACCTTTCTGTGTCCTGTCCCAGGCTGAGCCCCGATGGCTCCACACTGATTTACCTACAGGGCCAAGTGTTTGGTCCTCACAGTCAGTGCCTCGGTCTGCAGCAGGTAGAGAGAGTGTGTGTGTGTGTGTGTGTGTGTTTCCTCTATTTAACACTTTACCTGCCATTGTTAATCGTCCACAGTTGGACTTGAAGAGCGGTGAGACATCGACACTGTTGGATCCCGTGAACAGACCACAGACTGGTCAGTTCACCGGTTTTTATTATTTCACAAAGATGATGGTTAACTATAGAGAAAATGAAGGAGCTCTGTGGAAGGCGAGAGAATAACAAATCAGACATTTACAGGTCAAAGCTCACTTTGTCCTGCTCTTTCAGGCGAGTTTGCAGGTATTTATGAAGCTCTGCCGTCCTGCTGCTGGTCTGCAGACAGTCAGCGAGTGGTGTTCAGCAGCGCACGCAGGAACTGGAAGGTAACACGCCTACATGCATCCACCTTTTTACCTCTGGAAGGATGGAGGAAACATACAGTGCAGTGAACAACGTGCAGCTGAGTTTTGTGCGTGCTCACTCCTCATTCTCTCTCTCGCCTCAGGATCTGTTTATGGTCGACAGAAGATCAAAGAAAGTCACCTCCCTCTCTGATAGTAAGACTCCGTCCTCTCCACCGCCCCTGCCTCTCTCTCTCCTGTCCTCATCCTCATCTCTTCTTTTCCCCCCTCCTCCATCTCCTCTCCCTCATCCTTCCTTCCCCTTCCTGCTTTTGCCTCCACCTTCCCCTTGTTGGCCTCCTCATCCACCCCCATCTCCCACACTTCTTCCTCCGTCTTCCGCTGTTCCTCACTTTCCACTGTCGCCTCTTCTTCCTCCTCCGCCTTCTCCTTTTACACCACTTCAAGTTCCTACCCTCCCTCCTGACACTCAACTTCCTCCTCCTCCGGATCCTCCCTCCCCCACCTCCTCCTCCGCCTTTCCATCTCTCCATCATCCAGAGCACAGCAGAGGACATGAAGGTATGATCAGAGCAGCAGACTAAAAGTTGTCACTCATTTACAGCACATCACTGCATTTCACCGTCACCCCTCTCTTCTGCAGGTCACTCTGATGTCTCCAAAGTGTTTGGCAGCTGGAAGCTTCTGACTGTGCAGAGGGACTTGATGGTCGTCTGCTGCTCCAGCCCCAGTACACCACCCACTCTGGTCAGACTGTGCGCATGCAAACACACAACACTTAGGAGCACGATAAGTCATTGTGGGTGGAAAACCAAATTTGATTTGTGCTCCATGTGTGTGCAGATGGTGGGTTTCCTTCCCTCGACAGGTGAGAGCGTGGCATGGAAAACCCTGCAGCAGCCTGCGGCGACCTTTGACTTCCACTGGAAAATTCTAGACGTAGCACCTCCACCTGAGGAGGACAACACACAGTACCGTAAGCTCTCAGTCACTGCTTCCATTTGAAGCTGGTTCTGATGTGAAGTGCTGCTGTTCCTACTTTCTGTCACTCTCTCAACAGCTGGTTTGGACTTTGGTGCTATTCTGGTCAAACCGTCTCTTCCTGTCCACGAAGCCAGGACACGTCTCGTTGTCTTCATCCATGGTCTGTGCACACTTTGTGCCACAGAATATAAAACACATTCTAACATGTTTATATTCTAGTGTTAAATGTATGTTTGTTGGCTCGTTCAGGTGGCCCTCACTCTCAGTTTCCTGCAGAGTGGAACAGTTTCACAGCTGGCCTGAATAAACTTGGCTTTGCTGTGCTTATGGGTGAGACGTCTGTGTGTCTTCTGTTTTTATCTCAGACTCACACATGTTATGGTTACTGGCTGATGTTTGTTTCATCTTCTTATTCAGTGAACTACCGGGGATCCACAGGCTTTGGCCAAAGCAGCATTTTGTCCCTGATTGGTCAGATTGGGAGCCAGGATGTGAAAGACGTGCAGGTATGGCTGCTCCTGGATACAGGACAACCGCAAGCCTGGAGTTGTGGTGATTATCCATAACATGTGACGCACTGTCTTCCTCCAGACGGCTGTACTTGCTGCGCTGCAGAATGACCTGACGCTGGATCCCAAACGCGTGGCTGTGGTTGGCGGTTCTCACGGGGGTTTCCTGTCTTGTCATCTGGTTGGTCAGTACCCCGATTTCTACAGAGCATGTGCAGCCAGGAACCCAGTCATCAATGCTGCCACTTTATTGGGAACCAGTGATATCGTGGACTGGTGAGAAGTGGGCGTACACACAAAAACTCATCCACACATGATGCACATGAGCTTCAGCTCTTCTTCTCCCTCCCTGCCTCAAGGCGCTACACCAGTGTGGGCTTTCCGTTTTCATATGACCAGATACCCACGGCTGAAGCCCTGGCTGCTATGCTAGAGAAGTCACCTATCACACACGCTGCTCAGGTCAGACACATGCATGTATGAATAACTAACACTGTACTAATGCTGTTACATTTACATTTACAGTGCTCCCTAGATACCAAAGCCTGTAGGTCTCAGAGTTGCCCGAGCAAAAGCCAGGAGCTCTTAGGTTTAGAGGAGTGGGTTTCAAAGTAAACTGTGGTTTAATATGCGAGTATGTGTTTGTGTGTAGATCAAGGCTCCAGTGCTGCTGATGCTGGGGGGACGAGACAGGCGAGTGTCTCCTCACCAGGGTCTGGAGCTCTACAAAGCACTGAAGAGCAGAGCCTCACCTGTGAGGTACAGCAGAGTGCGGCGTATCAGCCAATAAGCAAACAGTTTGTTTTGTTTTGTCCATTCATGGTCAAAAACAAAAACACTTTTCATGAGGATCCTGATTTTAGCCGTGTGTGTTGTTTCGTCCCTGTAGATTACTGTGGTTTCCAGAAGACGGACATTCTTTGTCCAGAGTGGACACGCAGGCCAACTGCTTCCTCAACACAGTGCTGTGGTTGCACCAGCATCTCTGAACACACACTTTGTAGACAGATAAATACGTTCATTAACCAAGCAGCTGACGAGCTTGTTGCATGTTGCAATGTTTCCAGTTTTGTAAAACATTTCTAAAATGAAGTGTGTAATAAATCTTAAACTGGTTTCACATATCGATTATGTCGTGTGTAGTGATTAGTGGGTATAACGTATCAGAGTTGGTCATTATCGTTATCTGTGAAGATTCTCAGTCATCCAGGTGAAGCTGTCTGAAGTTGAGACTTGACTTCTTTTTGGTAAGGTTGAAATGATGAATGTTCTTTTCTCCGTTCGAGGGACGCTGGTTAATGTCCACATATTTATGCTTCATGTTAGTTTTACTTCACTCTTGCCTGGAAGGGGCAGCATGGTAGGTAATGATAATATGTTAGAATCAGTCCCAATATACAACTCCACCAGGTTGGACTCACTCAATGACGGTATCCTGGAGCATACATTTACCACTAACCAACCTCCCTCAGACCAAGGAAAGAAATTCATTATCATTATCATGTATGTTATTTTTCTACAGTAAAAAATAATATTGGTCCTTTACTAGTCCCTCCACCAAAATCACAAAGTAATTTAAAACTAGAGCTGGACATCTTAGCATGATATGTCATATATGGCAAATGTAATTTGCAGCGCATCCAGCAGAGGGAACTCTCTGTCTGTGAGCTTCTGTGCTTTGTAAAAACATCTATAGCATTTCAAAAGCTTCATAGTTACTGAGCATATGACTCGTAAATGTAGTGTGTGTTTCCGTTAACAAAATAAACAACACACATATATATATATATATATATGTAAGTCATACAGTTATGAGAATAACACAAAAACCATATTTCTGATGGCCACTCACTCCAAGCTTAAAGATCAAAAAGACACGCATCAAACAGACCCACAGTTGTATAACGTATAACGTATAACGTAAACCATATTTCCATGTGATATCTGAGGCGTTCTAACCACACAGGCTCTCTACAGACATCTAAACCACCTGAAACCTAATCTGGAGCCTTTAGTTGAGGCCCTTGACCAACCTCACAGAGCTTCTCAGACAAATAGTCTTCTGTGATGTTGACCTTTAAGCCAACTCAAGTCTTACAGACACTATCCAGCAATGCAGTCTCTTCCTGCCGCTCTTTGGATTTCTGTTGGTGATCAGTGTCTCGTTTGCTTGTCAAATGTACTCATCTTCACCACTTCACCACGCTGCTACAAGGTTTCAGAGTTTTGTCTAAGGACACCTTGGACACAAAGCTGCGTTTGGACTGAGAATCAAACCGCTCACCCTCGAAAAAAAAAAAAGAACAACATGTGAAGACATCTGAAACGAGGATAAGAAGTACACTCTGCGTAGGTAAACACAGCCTCTGTCTCTCAGAACTTCAGTTCCTGTTGAGACTTGATAGTGGCCTTGATATTTAGTCCCACCGCTTTCCTTCCCCAGACAACACAAGTCGGCATTCATTCAGTTGATACTGCTGACAAATAAAATTTACTGATGCACATTCAAAGATTAAGTGCCAGAGAGGAGACACAGAGATGTCTTAGAAGGCTTCTGTGGAGCGGTCCCAGACTCGGAGGTGGTGTTAATTGTCCTGTCCACCAGCTCGTCGCTCCGTAGCCTCGAGCGCAGCTGCCACATGGTGAAGTCACTGTGTTGTGGGTGTCGGGTGAGGTCACTCATTTGAGAGATGAAGAGAGGGGAGGCTGGAGATTGTGCTGATGAGGAAGTGGCAGATAAAGAAAAGTTGGAGTACGACGCAGGCGAGCGGGTGTGCGAGACAATGACTGAGGCAGATAATAGGAGAAGTTCACAGCGTCCCTCTGTGGTATTCTGGTGTGTGGGCTGAGACAGAGATGAGGCATTGTTGAAAGCTGAAGACGGAAAAGACTAATGCTCACGCTGGGTGTATGTAGGAGGTAGACAGACAAAGGGAGGAAAGAGTGCAAGTGTGTTTTCTGACGCTCGGGGACAAAGGGCCTTTTGGTATTGGTTTGTTCTGGTGATTCCCCTCTCTGACTGACTGCTGAGAAAAAGAGAAAAGTTAAACTCAAAAAGGCAGAGAGGAGGGATAATGGAAAAGAACAGAAACGGAAAGGAGGTCGGGCACCACAGACGTCGATTAGAAAGTTTAATACTGTTAAATTAAGACTCTCACCACTCTCCTGTTAATTATTAGTAGAAGTGAATATGTGTGGCATTTCTCTGAACGTAGGGCCCGACTGAAGGAAATGGGCTTTAAAGACTTTGTGAGGTGATGGGATTGATATACTGTACTGTACTGTTGAAGTCCAGTGTACTTTAAAGTCCAAAGAATGCAGTAAAGCGTACACACCCAGAGGAGGTTTGGCTGAAACTGGATTTGAACGAACTTAAGGTTGTTTGACTTTTTACAAAGTTTTCTAACTTTTCAAAAATGTCCTGATTCTCATGGTGAATGAAACAAAGTCTCAACCATAGCGTTACAACATCTGCACCCGTTTACACTTCTGTTCTTCTCATCCAATCCTATGAGCATGACCTTCACGTGTACACACACACTGCTTGTGTGCCAAGATGCGATATGTGTGTGACGTGAGTGTGTTTTTAAAAGTCCTGACTTTAAGATTGAATCAATTTTGGCCTCCTGTGTCTTTTGTCCTTGTTCCGCTTGTTCCCTTCATGTAAGGTCTCTTCCTGCTCTTTATCCTCATTATTTTCTTTCTCTTTAAGCCTTTTACCCTGAAAGTATGTGTGTGTGTACACAATGTTCATTTGCAGGCCTATAAACACACATTTTATTGTCTCCCTTTTGATTCAGCTCTTGGCTGTTAGAGGTTGTTTGAACAGCAAGGGGCCCGGGCAGGAATGGAGTGATGTGCTGTGATGTCATGTGCTGTGACCTTTCACTTATTTCTTTTTCTAATTTGAATCATTTTATCGATGAACCAATCCCTCACGCCTCCCCCTGTGTTCTCTCTTCAGGGAAGATGAAGCTGAATCCTTGCCTTGCACTGGCTTTGTTAGATGCTGGTAAATCTAGAACAGAACGGTATTCATGATTTTACGGCACAGCTGGTCGGGACTGTGGCGGTGTTGGGCTCTTCTTCGGTAACAGGTGGAACTATTGTCTGCGTAGTGAGGGAGGCGGTATTTATAGGCTGTTGTGTGGATGCTGTGGAAGACTGTGGTCTGGTTTGTGTTTGCTTTAGGTTCTGTAAAGACATGTGTTTGGTTTTTGTAGAAATTAATAAGCCTCGTTGGTATTTTGTAGAAATTAAAAAGCCTCCCTGTTAATCTACTTCTTTATTGACTGACCATTGTCATTTCTATGATTCATCGTTCTTTTCATTCATTTTGATGAGTAGACACAATATTTTACTAAAGAAGGACCCCGCAAAAAATTAACCTCATTTTTGGGAGGTGCATTAATAAAACATCAACAACAACAAAGTGCAATGTAAACAGATGAAAGCAACGGCAGGTATATATCACCTAAATATCTCTAATAAAGGAGACTGTAAGGTGCCTTTTGTTTGATACAAGAGACCATCATACATATTCCTACGATCCATCTTTATTTGTACAGCGCCAAATCATAACAAAGATCATCTCGAGCCTTATTACATATATACAGTAAGTATATATGCAGAACTTTATAGAAAACCCCACCGTCCCACTTGAGCGAGCACTGAGGCGACGGTGGAGAAGAAAAACTCCCTTTAATGGAAGAAACCTGCAGCAGAACCAGGCTCATATTATTGAGAAACCTCGTTAAGTGAAGCCGGAGGTCTACACTTCTATCACGTCTACTGTGGTGGTGAATGAAGGCTAAATCATAGAAACTGACGGTCACTGTCCAGCTACGTTCAGCTGATCGGGAGAATATTCTTTCCCCTGCGAGCCTCCTAAACTCTCTTTCATCTCTCCTCCTCCTTCCATTTGGCTTTACCTCCATCTGTCTTTTTGTCACATTTATCTGCCTCCCTCTTCCCTTTCCACATCCTAAGCTACTTCTGTACCGCTGCCATTTGGGATAATGACGGGGGGATGGGCATTTATTGGCTCCCAGTTAGCGTTGCGGCTTTTAACTCTTATCCAGAGAATAACATGCACAGAGACAGATGTACACCTCTCGTGCTGGTGGTACGGGGATATCTCTTGTTGTCGCGTGTTGTTGTGGTTACCATGATGATGCTAGTGTACATGACCCGTTGGCTAGAGAAGTTATATGTACCTGAATTTGCAACTTGGGTCAGAAAAGTTAAAGAGGGTCTTTATCTGGAGTAAATGACGTGATGGATACATGATGAACGCGGCCGACAACAATTCACTGAGTTAATGAATGTGACTTATGAGTGTCTTTTGTTGATGTTAGTGCCTGAATGTGCAGCGTGTGCGCGCACGTGTGTGTTGACGCACAGATGCAGAGAGTGTGGCTGTATTAATATTCTAAGCAGCGGAGCATTTTATAATAAGTGCGATGCATAATTCATTGATAAAAGATAGGTTGCTCTTTCATTAGTCAGACCATTTGGGATAAAATCCTGGACACACCTATCATTACACTGCTCAGTGATTCAAACAGTGTGTGCATGGGAGTGTGTCAGTGTGAGTACATGATGTGTATAATTTAGTCTCTAATGATGCTGAGAATATTAGAAGTAAAACATTTTACTGCCCTGTTTTCTGCTGGGATTACACGTTAGCTTACTCATACATACTCATGTCCAGAATAAATCCACTCTGAAGAGTGGGAAGTCAATATTGTACATCTGCACAACATTTAAAACAAACTTAAGATCAAATAGTAATGTCCTTGTTAGAAGATCCAAATGAAAAAACCTCCACACACTTTTAAACATGTGTTTTGTACGTTTAAACACATACGCATACATCAGGAACAACTTCCAAATACTGAACAATCAGATGTTTCGCACACCGATCTGTTCATTGCTTCTTCCCCTCTACACCTTTTCCACAGTCTGACTGGAGATTAGCATGCTTTTGGCTGCTGAAGTCCATAACGTGGAATCCATCAGTGGAGTGTTTGCCAAAGGCTTCTGCTTCTTGTGGGCTGGAGCAGAAAGCAAGAGGACTGTATGAATGTGTGTTTTCTCTCTCGTGCACTTTAATACGTGCATTTCTACGTGCTTATCTCTCTCTCTTTCTTTCTGTGCGTGTGTAGCTTCATCGTGGCTTGTGTGCATGTTAGTCTTCTTTATCCAGAGACAGTGAGTGTGTGTCTTTCATAAATGCAGGATTACTCTGTCTCCCCCACTTTGCACAAATAAAATCAGGCAGGAGCTGAGTCCCACTAAATGAAAAACACACACACACACACACACACACACACACACACTCTCTCTATTGTGTTTACAGTATGAGGGACGCTGGTCCCGATTTATTTGACCTTTAATTAAAACGTTGTGTATGAGTGTGTACACACATGTGTCTCTGTGTTCTCTGCCTGCGTTAAAATTCTTTAGGCAGCAGCAGCAGCAGCAGCCGTGTTTTTAATACTGTCCGCATTTCTTGAGAGATGTGCGCATCTGTACGTTGGGTAAATGTCCCAGTTCATGTTTATTCATCAGCTGCTGAAACTTCACCACAGTGTTCATCGAACTCTGCACTTTGATCTTGATCAAACAACAACTCAAACAGCTGAGTCAGGAAAAAAAGTAACACACACCCGCGCGCTCTGTGGAACACAGACACCAAACCCGGACACATTCATTGGTAAGTTTACTGGCATACACACAACTCTAAACAGCAGTTGAATTGCTGACTTGTGATAAAGCCAAACTTCTCCTTTTTAAAGCTGTAACCTGCAGCTTTTGGAAAAACAAGCTTGCACTAGCCTGAAATTTAAATCAGTTCACTCTGCTGCTCACACCAGACAGTCAGACTGGAGAAAGGCGAAACGTCCTCAAGAAAGTAGTTTTGACTTACTCCTTTTCATCCGTGTGTTTGTATCTCTGTGTCTCCCTGTGCTTGTGGGTTAAAAAGTGAGAGTGATGATCTGCAGGATTTAGTTTCAGTCACAGGTTACATGGTCATACAGTCAGCAGGGTGGTCCACACTAATGGCCTTGACCCAAGAATAAGGAATTGCTCCAGCTGATGTGTGCATTTATTTTTTGTATGTGGGGAATAAAAGAGACAGGCGGAGTGATGGATAGCATACCGTGCGGTTTTAGTCACACAGACTCTGAGTTAATTGCTTTTACTGATTGAGGTCCTGATTGAATGGAGGTAGCGTGGCATGGAGCATAAAGGGAGCTCTGTGTCTGAGTGTGTGTTTGGGAGACAATGTTTTCACAGGTCCTTGTTCCCTCAAATCTCTACAATAGAGGTGGTGACTGCTATTAACTCAGTCACAATACAAGCACATTTATGTGAAGGTTGCCATGTTTAATAAACTGGAATTTTCCAATAATATTAGGGTATAATATTGAAAAACCTTTTAGAGCTGCAGTACTTTGTCATCAATATAAGTGTCTGGCAGGTACATCATGTGAGCCACAGTTGTTAAACCTTTAATATTCAGAGGCCTGTTTTCCAAAACGTGAGGGTCCAGCCCCATCAACTTAGCCACAAAGAAAATGGCTGTGCTTATTACAACACGCAGCAATATTTTTTCTCTGGCATCAATAAAGTTCCATTTTATCATGTTTAAATTGCTGTTTGTACCTGTATGTGTCTGAGGTTGCGACTTCCTTTGTTTCGTGTCTGCACTAGCTTTTATTTGCATGTGCAGTTGGTACCGTTACTGCTGGATGCCTCTCAGGTGAAACAGACCCAGGTGCTGTGACACATTTCCACAGTGCTTCGAGGTCGTGATGTGCCAGCTAGCGGGGAAAAGTCCTGTGTCATCAGCATTTTGGTTCGCGTGTCATCTGTGTGGGGATTCAGCGAAGGTGTCGTAGTTGGCACCTTAACGAAAACACACTACAAACAGTAATTGTTATATTTGTGCCATGTGCTGTGCAAACTGATTATTTGCTCCTCAAATGAATGGAAAGATATGTAGTTTTTGGCTGTCCTCACTAAACATGTTTATTTCGTGAGGTGCTACTGAATGAGATAGTAAAATGCTGCAGCAGAAAACACCTGAGGCACACGAGTATGAGTCGCTAAATGAATGCAGCCCACAGAGATGGGATTCGCTGTGAATGGTCTATTAAAAAAAATCCTTCCTGAGAACATATGGTTGTGTTTGATGCTCATTTGTTTCACAGATGTTCACTGGTTCCACCTGGCAGCACTGCTCAGGGCGTCAGCTGTAATGAGAAATAAATGCTGATAGAGGGCAGATGAATGCAGCAGCATCATGCTGGTGGGATGTCTTGTCAGTCTGCTTTTTTCCGTTCAGTGTCCTGTTTGTCCCTGTTTAAATTTGTCCTTTAAAATCTGCTCACCAGTTCCTGCTTCACTTTCACAAGGCTTATGCAAGAAGACAAAACAAAAATCTGAACAAATAGCCTCTGCATCTGTACGATCCTTCTTAAAGGAAAAAAAACCCACAGAGAATATTTTTCTAAATCATTCCAGAGTTATAAAGTTGAACAAGCAAGTCTGGGGTACTCAGGGGCATCTCAGATAATATTAAAGACATGACTTTTTATCTGTTGCTGGCACATTCTTCTGGAGCACTGGCCCATGTCTCTGAACCATTGTCAAGCCCAGAGCAAAATCTTTCCTCCGCTGCTGCCCATGCAGAGACCTCCTGATCTGCAAGTTAAAACCCTCCTTTTTTTCTTTATTAATGCATCAGAGAGTGTGTACAATTCACAGAGAAAGGAAGAGAGGTAAATACGGTCACATTGAAAGAGATAATAGCCCCCGAAGCAGTGTTTCCAAGTGGTATGTTTCTACGGTACATTCATCTTCTCTTAAGAGACAGATCTGCAGGACGCAGATTAATGTCTTCTATCATTCATCTCACGCAGGAGAAATCCAGCAACAAGCGAGTTAGTATCTATGATTCTGCAGGGTTTCATATTGAAAGGATGCCTGTTTTAAATGACAGTGGTTTATTTTTGAAAACAACAGCCTCAAGACTTTGAACTGTTTCATTTTTCTAAATAGAAAATATTTCCAGGCACTATTTGAGGTGTAACGCGTGTTTGGTCATGTGTCATTACTTTAAGCTGTTTGTTTTCATAAAAACAGATTTTTGGAACCGATGTTACTTTGCTTTGATTCTTCTTTTCGTGAATCATCATCCTGTGTTTGATCTATGTAGCTCATTTACTATGTCAATATTTTGGGTATAATCAATTCAAACAAGTCAAACATGGAAACTCAATAATAGCTTCGAGAACATGAACTCTTAACCTCTCATAGCACTAAACACGCCGCGCGTCATCTGATGGGACCTGCGGCTTTCAGTAACAAGCTTGAGTTTGGACATTTATAAATTGCATTCCAAGCTAAATATTCTGCTTCCACTCTTTTGCCCTCGAGTCAGCCATTTCTTTCTCCAACTGTTGTTTGTGAAGCACATGACCTTCTCCTGCATTCACCTGTCCTCCAATCTTCATTTCTCTCCTTCTACACTCCATCCATCACGCCTCTCTTCCTGTGTCAGCTCAGCGCGCTGTGAAGAGATTTACTGCCTAGAAACACGAACATGTTTTACAGCACATCCATATCCATCCATGCCAAAACTTACCTGCTTCAGTTCCTGAGTTTTCCATCAAGATATGAAGCTTATAAACCTAACTTTAAAATCTGATATGCTATTATCTATTATGTATGTTGTGTATGTCACGTATGACTGACAACAACATCAATCGTCTCATACTGGATTTAAAATCTGGTGTCATGTAGGGAAAGTCCTGTGCTTTGTTTAACCTCCTTCCAATCAAACCCCTGTTCTCTTTTTGTTTTACAAGTTTTCTCCCTTTTTTCTTTCAACCATGACTTGTTTTAGGCTCCTGACACTGGCTCCCAGGACTTGATCCTCTGTTATCTCCCAGACACTTCTCTTCATCTCTTATCTCTTAGCTGGAATGGAGTTTTAAATACTTGATTTGAGATGTTTCGTCAACCCAGCTCAGAACTAGAGGGATGTAATGTTTCTATAAACAACCTGCCAGCCAGCCAGGATGTATTTTATTCTAAAATGAGGATTCGTGCAAAGTGCAACACCAGATTTTATTGACCATAGGTAAAAATGATGATGAAGAATTAAGCTTAACTTGCACTTGTGTGTGAGAGTGTTAATTCCTTTATGATGACTTGAGCACGATGACATGTAGCAGATTTATCTTCTCACAGCCCTAACAGTGGTGACACGTATTACAGCTGCAACACAGCAGCGTGGCTGTTTTATTTTGTTTGTGTGACGTACGCTCGCCTGAGTGACAGTGGGATCAGTTAAAATATTACACTGGTGTTTGATTCCAGCATGTTTCAAGTCATAGACACAGACTGGGGGTGAGGGTTATAATACAATAAGATAATATAATACAATGCTAGCGTTCTACTGATGGGAGAAACCTGGCTCAAACAAGTAATCTCTCTGTGCTGCTCTGAAGCTTATTCGCTGTGCGTGAACAGGCGACTCAGTGAAGCATATTACCAACTAGGATGGCTTCCAGTCTGCACGGAAAGTAGGAGGACACTAGTTAGGAGATTTAGTGAATGGCCACAAAATGTGACTCTGAAACATTAGGACGGGGTGGGGAAGAGAGCTGCCTCACTTTTGATTGAAGATTCACAACACAAATGCAAAGCTTTAATAAAGTATAATAAGTGTTTCTCATAGAAACAGCAGTTTATGCCCAAGTGAATCCCTGGAAGTGAGAACTCCTGCCTGAGCCCGCTCCAGTGGACCAGAGCTAAAGCTGAGGAGACAGCTTGGAGCAGGAACAGTTGCAGAGGAGGTGTAAAAAAGCTGGTGCTGAGGAGGAAGCTGTGAGGGGTTGAGCGAGAAAATCCTCTCTCTCCATTTTCTCCATTCTCAACCTAGAATGAGACTAGACTATGAGACTGCAAATTGGTGTTGTACCACTTTTACTGTGGTTACTCTGTCATGTCTCCCTCACACAATGTCCCTTTAGTTCATCATCTTATAAGCATTTTCTTCATGTGACCTTGTCCTGGCAGTAAATAGAGAGCACCACGGTTCACCTCCAATAGTCTTATCAAACCAGGAGTTTATAACAGAGGCTAAACTAGAGTTAGGGGAAGTGTTCAGTCTTATCACATCTGTAGTTTCACTTCTTTTTTTTCTTCTTGTTGATGCTGAACAAGAATTTCCTAAAGGATTAAAAACATCCTTCCCTAACGTGCATTGGATGGAGCATCCATCAACCTGTCAGTGACGGAGATTACACAGAGTGTTACAGAGCTGGCATAGATGATAGGAATCAGGTCGTGGCGTATGCAGGTAATCCTCCAAACCCACATCCGCTGAAACCTTCAATTCAGCACTGTGAGCTGATGCTGAATTTGATAAACACCTGAAAGACACACACAGACAGGTGGGCTTTCACATAACACAGGAAGACACGTGGGCATGTACAGATACTCAGTGAACTATGTTTGCACATGGTGGGCGGGAATAAAGAAATGCTAAACCCAGTGTCCAACGTCTAAACACATCCACTGATTACGCTATAAACAGAAACTGTAAAGATTATATTGTGAACAAAATAATAACAAACCAGCCTAATCAGTGAGGTACTGTATGTTTCTGTTGCACGATCATCCTTCAGATCCTAAAAACAACGAGTCTCAAATGTGCTAATGCAGTATAGGGCATGTTTCGCTTGTGTTGTCAGTTGTACTCTGCATGTTGAAAGTGCGCACATGTCAAACTTGGAGCTAGATTTTTGGACATGGTTCTGTCTTTAGCAGCTTCATTTTACTGCATTTGTTACATGCATGACTGTAAATGTGCATTTCCATCACGTTGTTGCTGAATGACGACCACAGAGACATAAAAAGGTCAATGTGCTCATAGATTCACACACACACACACACTCACACGCCCCGCAGACTCACCCACATGCTCATCACAGCTGACTCTAACAGAAGTGGAATGTGATGCTGGACTGTAATCAGGATGTTGGCCCACATACTGATTACAACACTGCAGCTCCAACCTCAGGAGAAAAACTCTGCACTCAGCACCGCTACTGTTTTCCCACTGTGCTCCATTCATCCAGGATTTAGTTAAACATCCAGTATATAGTTTTACTTGCTGCAGAGCTGAACTCTATTTGGTGTTTATCTTGACTAGTTTTTAGTTGCAGTCACTCTTTCGGCCGGAGGACACAGGTCTCATTAACCTGCTGAAACTGAAAATGTTTCTATTTTATTTTGATCTCTGATTTATTGGAGCTTTATCTGCCTTCATGTAACTGTCTCTTGTTTTTATACTTTGATCAAATGCATTAAAACATGCACTCACATGACAATTTAATGTATTTTATCTGTTTGCAGCTTCTCACAACACTTTGATTTTCTCATCACTGTCAGCACCTGCATCTGTCTGTGTGCCAGGAGAAACCTGTTGGTGTGTGTGTTCTGCATGTACGCAGTCATGTGTGCATGTCGTTAGGATCTACTCAGTGTTTTACTTTAAGTCTATTTTAGGTCATTTCCTTTTCCTTTACTTAAAGAGCAGTTTAACTACTTTATTTGTCCTGCCAGTGTGATGAATTGATGGGTAGGTTGTTTGCTCATGTCTTCTCACACAGACACACACCTACAGGGGCCTCAGCTGTGGCCAAATCATGTGTTCAGAGCATTGTTGACAGATGCACTAGGCTTGATTAAAGACATGCTTGTCTCACTACTGTGTGTGTGTGTGTGTGTGTGTATCTGTGTGCATGTCTTCATTTCCTTTTGTGGACAAATTGTGTGTGTCTGTGTGTGTCCACTTTTGTTTATGACGACGTAAAAGCTGTACCTCGACGTGTGGGACCGAGCTCAGATGTCAGGCTCCTGGATACCTGCCTGTTTGTGTGTCAGCTCTGTGGCTGAACTGTATACAGTAATTTTCTATAGAGTTTACCCAGTTATTTTTTCGAGTAACAGCTGCTCTTTGTACAGAATCAGAGCACCTGCGAAGCCAAGAAAAGAAAAAAAAGATTTTCCGCCATCACTCAACTCCACTTCATCTTTTCCATTTGTAGGATATCACACACTTTGTTTGTGTTGCAGGTGGCTTCTTGTGTGGCCACTCTGACTTTGCATATGTGCATTTGAAATAACAATATAATTAACTACACAAAATCTGTAATTCATTTTGGTTTCACTCTGTCACCAGTTTTAACATTAATCATTTGGAATACCTTTAATTGTGCAGTCAATCTATGGCTACACGAACGAAGCATGTGATTCTTATTTGGTTGCACAACTGCGTGTTGTGTGTGTGTCAGCTGAGGAAGGACAGGTATTTCCCAAAGCGGTGAGCCATGCTAAGCTAAACAGCAACTTTCTTTTGCATCAAGATGGAGAAACACGATAAATTAAAGTTTGAAATATTGCTCATGTATGACCTTAGGTTGTAACAACCAACGGTAAAATTCAAACTGATAAGACAGGAAGACTACACGGCTACAGGGCGATTGTTGGTTAAAGGCAACGAGAGAGTTTAGAGGTGAAGCAGCAGAAGGAATGTGATAAAAATACAGGACAGATGTTGCAGTTGGACTCGAGCTCTGCTAGCCCCGACACATTCAGACTGAAAACCACCCGAAGACTGATGCTCACATGCAGCCATGCGAAGGTGTTAGTGTGTGTTTTTCTGGAGATGAGGCTGGAGAATTATGAACAAGTCTCTCGCTGACAGACTGTGACTAACTGGCTTTGCCTGCCACAGTTTGTCCTTGGGAGTCAGTGACAATAATTCAATAGATAAAGCACTTATATGGCTGGTATTATCCCACAGAAACCAATTTCCCTCTCTCCCTCCCACACTTACTGCATCCACACTGTGGTCAGAACAGTCGATTAGGAGGGACCAGTACATTTACTATTTAGAATATTACTAACAAAGAAATTGTTCATTCATTCTACAGAGCTTTAAGCCACAAATAAAACAAAAAAAATGTCACTGACCTACAACAGACGCCCATGTCTGTCTTCTTTAGTCATCCTTTCTGTCTTTATCCATTGTGTGTCACCACTGAGACAATCAGACTCAAACATGAGTCGTTACCACTGTGAAACCTAAAATGTCCTCAACTCCTCTGCTGCTGTTTACCTGTCGGTCTATGAAATGCATCCTAAAGCAACAAAACAGGATTTAAACAGACTCAGGCTCGTTTAATGGTATTCTGGAGAGAAATTCTCCTCTAAATTAAGTTTCAGTTTAATTCACTGAAAAGAAACAATGACACATCGAGCCGTATCTCTGTGAAGTTGTCTAAATTCTTTCTCTCGCTGATTTACTTGAAGAGAGAGATGCACCATTTTGTAGCTGCAGTTAAGAAGAAGATGAAGAAGTTGAAAGTGAGGAGAAATGATTTCCTGCTGAACACAGTGACGTTCACCGTTTCCCAACATAAGGTCAGGCTGCCATTCATTCTCCACTGACCCACATGCAGGTTTTTTGTCCAGGGGTCCAGACTGACAGTCAGTCTTTATGTTCTTTGCTGTTGCTTGCGAACACTGTCGGCCTCCCTCGTTGCAAATCTTGCATTCTAGATGTGCCTGGTGGCTTCACTGCTGAATGATGACCCATTGTGGAAAAACAATGCTGAACATTTTCCCACCGAGGGAGATAATGCTGCTGCTAATAAACAATTAAAATTCAAAACGCTGGGGTGTTTCATTCCTTTAACCCCTCAACTATGAACTGGTGTGGGGCTACCAATTCATAACACTTGCTCCTGTAGCTGCTAACAGAGCTGTGGCAAACGAAACAAGGGCACTTAGACCTAATTAGCACAGAAGCAGTTTCCCAGCATTACGGTTTGCGGAATAAAGGAATAATCCCCCCAATTCAGCCCAGAGATAAGGGCATCAGCTAAACAAAGAAGTCATAATAATAAGACAATTTCTCTGGGCAAGTTCCTGCTAAGCTTCTCACAATCCGATTATACTCAGCCATAAGAGTTTGAGGAGTTTTTTTTTTTTTTTGAGCATACTCAGCTCCTCCTCCTCTTCCTCACCTACTGCTATACTTACCACTGATTGGATCAGCCCACACTCTGGCGGCACAGTGACCTTGTGTGCTATTGGTCAATTTTGGGACGTAAGTTATGAAACCACCAGCGGAGCTTTATTAAGGCTTGGATCAAAGTAGTAAGCATTACACACACACACACACACACACCAAGCCATTCCTGTCATTCCCCGGTCTGTTAGAGAGCTTAGTAAAACCTAAACAGTTGGGATTAGTTGAGACGTGAAGGATTTTTAACCATTTTTTTCTCTGTGTGACATGATCCCTCTCTCATTTCCCTCTTGAAAGACACAGGAAAGGAGAAGGAGACTGCAAAGGGGAGGGATGAGAGAAAATGACAAGAGGAAAGAGGAGTATGACAGATGCTTTGGATTTCATATTTGAAATATATCATATAATACAAATATAATATAATATTTGAAAAAAGCATGAAGCACCAACACTGTGTTAAATGACTTGATAGACCAGGTCTGGTTGTTCTTTGTGCCAACCGAGAACCAGCCTGATGTGTGTCATCATTATTAGGCAGGTTTGCTTTGTCAGGTAGTTGTAGAAGAGTGTGTGTGTGTGTGTGTGTGTGTGTTCACAGCTGTGGAAATCCTGGCAGTGATTTCTCCCACATGGAGGTGAGCCAGCTTGTGGGTTGTGTGCTCTGAGGGCGAAGTATGTAGCATCATGCAGTTTGTGGCAGCGTACTGAACGAACACCAACATTTTGAGTGACTCATGTTCAAATACTAATTTACTGATCTCATTTCTCACCTCTGCTTGCTAGAATCATTGTGTTGACATTACCTATATCCTTGACTCTGTTTCAAATGAAGTAATGTCATTTACTGAACAGGAGGTGTGTTTATTTCATAATTTAATTACGTAGTATTGATGTTGTGATTATCATTTTTATAGAGACTGCACCTTTGCCTCGAACCTTTATATACTACAGGAAATAGATCACTCTAAGTGGTTATAGAATTATTTTGGTTTATTCTGCGCACAGAGAGACATTGATCAGAGAGGATAGAAGAAAATCTGACTGGCAGGTGGCACCAAGATGATACTTTTGAATAGCTGTTGTGCTCAGCTTTTCCTTTTGCTCCGTGTTTTCTTAGCACTGCATTGTTATTGTAACCTGCCAACATGTCCCTTCTTCGCGTTAGAGGTCGGATTAGTCATTTGAAGAACCTAATAAAACACAAGAGTACCTTGAAGTCGAGCACTATGTTATCGCACATCAAGGCGGAGGGATATCGTGGTTTGATTACTAATCCTAGCTCCTTTATGCACTTAATCCCTTCTCTCTGCATCTCAGCATGGATTAACGCCCTCATATGCATTTCTTAACAGCCTGTCCATCACAGCCTGTCAGTTGCCGTGATGGCAGCGGCACTGCCTGTCAGTCACCACGGAGACCTGTCAGTTGCATCGGTTGGGCGCCGCTGTCCCATCAGTCACCGCTGTTTGCTTAGTCATGGGGATCAGACTAAATGCTTACAGGACCTGGGGGTCACCAAGAGAGCACCACCTTTGACCTTGTGCACCTTAGACGTTTTAAGGGTGTCTGTCTGTTTCTGGTTTCCCTTCTGTCTGTTTATCTGTTTGTGTCTCTACTTGTGTTTTCCTCTTATTCCGTCTGCATTGTTTCCGGCAGCTCCGTGCATCTAAATGCTCGCACGGGGAATTTGAGGGAATGAGTTTCTACAGCTGAACTTGGCCTTTGTTTTAATGAGCATTTAAAACTTCATTGGAGGACACTGCACTTTGTGTCTGGCATGTCTTCAAACCTACTTCAAATGAAACGTGAGAAGTTTATGAACCAGGCAGTACGGTTTTGGCAGTAAGTTTTATTGTTGTCAGCATTAATCTGTAGCCACACAATCCACTTGTGGTTAATGTAATACATGTCAGCTTGTTAGTTTTATCAGTAGGTCTGTTGATAGTAGTGTGTGTATATTTAGAATATAATATGGTTTGACTTGAGTACTGTACATGTCTGTGTGTGAACATGGATACAGGTCTGTGTTTTCAGGTGTGCAGCAACTCTACTTTTTACAACATTTTATATAAAATCACATGTTTATATTCTGCGTGAAAGAATAATTAACTAGGCCGCAGAAACTCACTCTTGTATTATGGTGTACAGTGTGTCTTGGCATGTGGTCATAGTCTGTGTGCACTTTTGATACTACGTCTGTTTAAAGAATCATACCCTAGGGTGTAAAGGCAGGTTTGTACAGATCTTCTTCTTTACTGCCTCGTTCATTTCTTTGACCCATCACCCTTCACCTTTGACCTTTAACCTCTCACCATATTAAGTGACAACCAAATAACAGGTTTTACCTCAGGCACTGGATATTATTTAACATGGATGATTATTTGCAGCATCTTAGACAGGAAAAGTAGTTTATCCCCAATTTTGAAATGTCGTTGAAGGTATAGCTAATATTTAATGTTTATGTTTTATGACCTCACATGAAAACAAAATGACTACATATGTTTTAAAAATGCAGCATAACTAGTTTTCTTTAATTTATGCATTATTCAGATGGTGTTTAATTGAATTCAATTTTAGCACCAAATCACAACAAGGGTCATCTTGAGGCATTTTCCAATTTAAGACCTTACAGAATATAAGTATAAACAGAATAATGAGGAAAACCCAGCAGTGCACTTGAACAAGCACTGGGGGACAGTAGAGAAAAAAAAAACTCCCTTTTACAAAAGAAACCTCCAGCAGAACCAGACTCAGGGTGGGCGGCCATCTGCCTCGACCAACTGGGGTGAGAGGAAAGAGTAGAGAGAAAAAAAACAAAAAAAAAACAAGCAGACAACAAAACACTAGGCAGGTACATCTGGAAATTCTAGGAACCACAAGTTGATCAAGATAAGGTTTTTATATGAATAGTATGTAGGGGCCTGATCATTAAGTGCTTTGTATGTTAGGAAAAAGATTTTTAATTCTACTTCAGATTTTACTGAAAGCCAATGGAGAGAAGCTAATATAGAAGAAATATTATCAGGCTTTGTAATGTGCTATTGAGACATCTTATCAGTAATGAATTACAGTA
>JAUMHF010000024.1:6607159-6640030 GCA_032359275.1 Microctenopoma steveboyesi
AGTAACAAATGCATGGACTAGTCTTTCAGTCTCACTTTGAGACAGGATGTCCTGATTTTATGAATATTCCTTAGGTGATAGAAGGCTGTTCAACAGATTTCTTTTATGTGAGGGTTAAAGGAGGTAGATGAAGAAGAAGATGACTCAAAATGTTAAAATGGCAAGAGGCAAGTGTGTTAACTGCAGAAGAGAGCACTGCGAGGAGTGTCCATGTTACTTGATGTCCCTGGTTCTAGTCTGGTTGGAATCATTGTCGCGTGTCACTGTCTTTCTGTGATTTTTCTGTGTGTTCCCCAGTTCTTTTGGTTCCTCCATCAATTCTTTTCCCTTTTAGATCTGCTCCCAACCCCACGCTCGATTCATGTGAAGTTTCGACCACATGGCCCAGGGCAATGTGAGCTCACAGGTAACTTCATCCCACTCTTTCCTCCTTCTCACCTTCCTGTTGGCAAAACAGGTTTGGACTCGTCCAGGTGAGCCAGTAGTCTTAATACTCTTTCACCCAGCACATTTTTGAGGAGCTCTGTAAACTCAGACTTCAACAATGACTAATGGATATTTTTTAACATCCACTCATTTCATCCTCAGATAATACTGTATTTACATGTTCTTGACATTTGTCCATTGATTTCATTAAGCGTACACACTAACTTGCATCTGCTTTTGAAATCTGAGCATCAGCCTGCTATTTGAATTTGCAGACTGTCTTCCAAGTTTTTCAACCTAAATGTTTCCCAATGTCATCACTTACTGGCATCTGGCCAAAAAACATTTCTTTTCATGAATCGTGGAAGTGGTGTCGGTATAGAGGTATTCTTATTTCTAGCTTTTGTTTCACAGCAGTTGTACATGTGACACTGAAGATATATTTGACACGTGAACTAAATAAGGTGTACAGCAAATGGAGCCCTACCCTACCTAAGCAACATGTGCTGTTAAGTGTCTGTGACAAAGAGGCTTGTGTATCTTCTTTATTGCGTAGCGTGACGTTCATTTATTCTAAAACGTGGTGATGAGCGCTTGCAGTGCAGGTTTATATTGGTTAGTTAACACATTATAATGTGTTAAAACAGACTTGGAGCCTAACTTTTCATTTATCCTAACCCAGCCTCACCCGACCAACCACCTGGAAGCAGTGTCTTAAACTTTGCTGTCTAGTCTTTTACTCGTGAACTGCCACAAACACATGGACCAATGCAACTGTTGTGCCATCACTGAGCACTCACTTAATGCCATTTGCAGAAGACAGCAAACACAGAAGTGACTCTACTTGAATAAGGGCTCCACCCCTGCCATCAATCATACTCACCTTTCTTTCTCCATCTTTCTCCATCACAGTGAGATTTATAGTTCTGTCAGAGCTGAGAGGTTTACGAAACCGCAACACGGCTCATTCCATGATGAAATAAGCTGGATGAATAAGAGGATGTATCCCAATAGGGGTCATTGGGAAACAGGAGGTGGGACGCACTCCTACACATGTTTACACAGGCACAGATATGCTCATACAGTTGACATAAATATACTGTACAAATGCTACATACATACATGCACACATACCAGTTACAGCATGTTCAGTTACACGTGTAGGAGCCTGCAGGTTGCCTGCTCAGGACTGGAATGTGTGATGTGTAGGGCAATGACGTGAAAGTGACTTCTACTAGAACAAGAACACCAGAAAATAGAACTAAATTTAACTAAATTAAATGTATTTATTGATACAATATTTCACAGCTGATGGTCATAATGACCGAACGCCTTTTTGCAGTTGCTCACCATCTTTGTTTTTCCAAGTTAAATCACTCATTTTTAATCTTTTTTTATGGAAAGGAATGCTAGTTGAACCAATTCATAGCATAATATGTCACCAGTGGGTATTTTGGTGGGAATATATCTCACTGGTGTTTTCCAGATGTCTTTTTTTTCTTTCTCTATTTTTATAAATAGGTAATTACTTGAATAAACCAAAACATATTTTACATCTTAAAGTACTTATTAGATTCCATGACTTATGCAGTTTGGTCTCCCCAAAACCACAGTGGAAAATTTTATTTTGACAAACATTCAGACAGGACATCGTGAGCTAGGGTGGGAATCACTGCTTAATTCCTAATTTGATCTAAGTTTATATACAGTAACTATATATTTATAGCTTAAACTCTTTCTGTGTTTCCTACTTATTTTGGAGATTCTGTGCTGTATATACACAACTATTTGGTTAAATTAAATCCTTCCAGGCCAGCACATAGCTGCAGTGGAGTCAACTCGACATGAATCTTGATGTAAAGTGCTTCCTGACACTCATTTACACTGGAGGGTCTGTCCACTTCATCCCCATTAAGTACTGTGTGTATGAGAGAGAGCTGACACTGCTGGAAGAGTCTGGCCTATATATAAACCTGAGATGTAGTGGTGAGAAGTCCACAGCCAAAAAGTTCAATAAAAAATTCTTCGTTTCTAGCCGGCAGCTCTGCTATAAAACATTGAGCTCACACTCATTTTTCTCACTAGGAATATCATCAAATCAGTTATAAAGATCTGACAAATCTATTTTTAGTCATACGTTCAGAACAACTACTGTTTCTGAGACACTTCAAATAAAAAACACAACTCATGATTTAAGAAGATGATTTGCTATGTGCTGATCTGTTAGTCAGTTACACGTGCAAAATGCAAACAGTCGTAGTGACCGCTGAGCTGCAGTCAGAAGTTTGTTCATTGATATATTGTCGTTGTTTGTGGCTCACCACTCTTTTCCACGAAAAAAACACACACACGTATACACACAAAACAAGAGGAAACAGGCAGTGTTTGTTAGGAAACGAGTGAAGCAGAGCAGAAAGGCTCGCTGAATAGAGAAGAGAAGTGAAAGCGATGGCAGGAGAGGGAAACAGTGTGTGACAGAGGAGAAGCAGGAGGTGTGTGTTTTAGGGGTGAGAGCAGGAACTTGGGGTCAGACCACCACACAAGTAGCTTCACACCAGACGCAGGAGAAAGGCGGGGGTTTACAGGCCAGACAAACAACAATAGATCTTGACAAATCACATATTTGAAATTGCTTTGGATTTGAAGAATGGATGAGTTGGATGGTTTTTCGCCTGTGCTGGTTTGTCGTGTTTTCACTCCTGAGGCCATCTGAGTGGGGAGATCATTCAAAGACCTCTTCAGCCATTCAGCCTACAGTAGGTGGAACATAAGGTCACGACATCCTTCATCGCTTCAGTCTAAACAGAAAAGATCAGTGATAAATCGACTCTCTGTCCTCAGAAATTGATCCTTGAATGGCCACGAAACAACTTAAAATCGATGGACGGATGCCTGAATGAAAACATTCAGCTGTTTGTGGAGCTGTGAATTTTAAATAGTCGTGTTGGCCCTGGTGTGATCTGCAACAACTGCACACAAACTAATGTTTTAACTGGAGAAGGTTGAATATAGCAACAAAACAAACACACAAAGTGAATAAACATCAATGAACGAGTTAAACAAACGGTTTCATAATAGATGTTAATGGCTCATTAGCGAGTCTTGTCTTTCTGGTCAAAGACGTTTACGCTTCAGATACAGTGTGTGCGGTCAGGATTCCTCCACCTGCACAGCTCATTTGTCTCACGCTGTGATGGGTAGTTAACACTGAATGAAAAAAGCCTCGTTGAGCAGATATGTGCGTTGAGCACACCCGCTCATGCATGTCTTTCTTTTTGCATTAACATCCTTTATGAGGATAGGAGGGCTTGTCATTACATCTACCCACACCCAACCATTCAAAGAAAGTGAATTTAGTTCATCTGGACGTAGTGGAAGATGTACAGATGTTTTCATCACATATCAGTCTCTTTCCATTGTTTCACCCTAACTATTCAGGGCAGGCGTAACATAAAACCCACCTGTAGGATAAATCTATGGTCTCAAACCAACTTTCCTCAGTTTGAAGATGGTACTTGAATGAGTAGTGACGTCCAGACTCAACTTCCAGATATTCCACAGGAAGCTGAATGTAGCTGCCAGGTATGACTGGGAAACATTCAGTTTTACTTTCACTATGATGTTTTTCTTTTTAATTTAAAGTCCAGGGAGCAGTGCAACCGTAACATAATAGTCCCATTTTGTTTAAACTCTTTAGCAGGTACAGTTGTGGTACAGTTTTAAAGCCACAGTGAAAACAGAGCCTTTAAAAGAATTTATTAAAAAATTAATAACAGGGGTAGTCAAACATTTATTAGTCTCAACCTTGTATTAATGTAATGTAATCATTAATTTATGTCTGCTCAACATGTATCACAAATATAGCCGTGGCCTTGGATGTGTAGGATGTAGTAAGATTCATTCAGGCACATTTTGAAGGAGCAGCAGGAAAATATGTTTTTCAAGGATGCTGTCGAAGTTGTTGAAGTAAAATGTGTGCACAAAACTAGATACATACACACACGCACACACACATTCTGAATGAGAAGAAATGTATGATTCGGTTGAATTGTCTAAATGCATGGATGTATGCATGAGTGGATTTACCGAGCATAAAATATTCAGTCATCATATACATGAGTCTGTCTGCATGCATGTGTGCACTCAAGTCTGTGTGCAGGCTCTGTCTCATAGAAACACAAGTGCTGCTCCAGAAGGGATGAACACATGTTCTATTCGTATATTCAGAATGAATACAAATAAGGTTCACACTGGAATCTGCCATGTTCACACTGCAGACAGACAGCGTGACAGGATAGAGCGGCCTTGGCCCTCACATCCTCATGTGAGATTCTGACTGGCCAAAGTAGTGGCTGTAGCTGTGTGTTTAACCTCATATTATTTTGACCAGGTAAGCACGAGGTGCCACATGAGCCTGTCTGAAAAGGTTGTGACATACAAACGTATGTAAAAAAGCTGTAGTTTTGCACACGAAAAGCGTTTTTGCCACTTCTTTCAAAGTGTTACTGCTTCTAAGTCATAACCTCCAGCATTGAAATGGTTCGTAGCCTTAATATCTATCTTTTGCAGTCCCAACAAGACTAAGAATATGAAAAATAAAACTTGTGTGAGTAATTAGAGATATGTTTTGACTGAGATTCATAAAACCAGAGACAGTATGCAACACAAAATAAATCTGGCAAAAATATACACGCACATTTCTGTCTGCGTGTTCATACAGCCGTGGTCATGAATCCTCAGCTTTGTGCGTGTGGTAGTTTCTCTTAGAAGCTTTTTGTCAGATAGAGTCAGATAGAGAGGGAGTGTAAAAATGAAACCACACATTGACTATTAAAACATATCCGTGCTGCTGTATGGGCTGAATTAAAAGGAAGAGAAGAATAATGTATGGCAGGGAACTGTTCAAGCCAGTGGAGTCTGTTATTTATGAGTTACATACAAAGCCGGTCCCAGCCATTTTGCTTCTCTTGGCAAGATCACTTGCACTTCAACAACTCCGCGTCCCAACACGCATGGCAGGGAATCACACCTGGCCAACCAGCAGAGAGAACTCATCTGAACCAACCCACAAAACGGACCCTGCAGCATGAGTCACTGTGCACCCTGATGCCCAAACTACATGAGGCCCTCATCTACATTCACCCCAAGACACGAGCAGGCCCTGACAACATTCCTGAATGAGTGCTGAAACATCTTTCCTTCCCTGGAACAACACCCGTTTTCCTACAGGTCAAACGCCATTTCTCTGCCTGTAAAGTAAAGGAGAACCTAAGATAGGAGAGAGAGAGAGAGAGTTAGTGAGAGAGAGCAAGCTCTGCGTTGTGTTGACAGAGGATTATGTTACGTTAAAGTTACGTTGCTGTGTTTTGAACAATGATTTTACCCCTCATTGTTCAGCAATGTTAGAGCAAACAGTAAGCGATGTTATGTTGTTGTACCTTGTTTAATGCTGCTGAATGTTAGTGGACTTGCTAATTAATTAGGTAGCGTCTGTTGACATTTAAGTGAATGTGATTGTTCAGTTAGCGTCATATAGTATAACTAGTTGATTGCATGTTGTCAGTTGAAGGAGAGACAGGCCAAATGTAACACCGCTTTTATGTGATGTTGTTAGAGTGCATCTGAAAATGAACTTGCAAAAGTGCACCACCCCAAAAAAATTATTTCACCAGCCGCCACTGCATTTCTTATCTCATCTTTTTTTTCTCTTGTTCTTTCTGTGCATATGCTGGCTTGTTCCAAACATGTTGCACTTGTACAATGACAATAAAAGCATATCTATCTAAAATTCTATTTCACTTTTACTACCATGGTATTCTTTTTGTCTGCTGCTTCCACAAGACGAAGCTCGTGTCCGTTCCATGGCTAATCTCCCGTGACTGGACTGCACACAGGCTATTTCCTCTCACAGCAGCATATAACAAGGACGTACAAGTCGGCTGTGTCTGTGTCTGGCAAAGACAAACTTACCAGTTGACTGACAGAATGTAAAGACAGTGACGGAAGCGTGTCAGAGTCATAGGAGGTCATAGACCGACAAAAAGAATGAGGCCATTAGAAATCAATCAAGCATGACTACTCTCATGTCCTTATTGTAAACCAATGTCTAAAGCTTACTGATGTAGGTCCCTACACCGTATTAACCATAAAGGCCTTGGGCAAATGGCATTTGACATCATTTTAAGACAGATGTCAGTGGTAGTTTTGACTGATCTTTTCACACACGCTCACACTAATCAGGTGTATATGTGCATCTGAAATACCGTATATATCAGTTAGCTAAATCAGCTGAATGTTAATTGAATATTGGGTAGATTTGGTTATATAAAAAGTCAAAAACATTTTTGAATGTCTTTTACCCAAGGGAAAGAACTGGTAGAATGAAAAATAGGGGGTTTTGTCAGAGCTGCTGACTGTGTACAAATTTTGGATCTCCAGCAAAAACTTACTGGAGCGTGTAACAGCTCTGTACTGCAACAGATTAGGGTGAGAGCTCGGGTCATCTCACAGTGTCAGGTATTCCACGCCAGGCCATGCGAAGAGATCTGCACTCATTTACTGTACATTTGTCAGTGTCTGTGTGGGAAAGGCAGCCGCCGCAGCAGGCTGATTTCCTAAATGCACAGAGACTTACAGCGTGGTGCTCCGCGTTAAGCTCTAGAGCTTTTTAAATAGAGAATACTTTTCTGCTTTTCTGACTGTACTGAATGCTTAGGAAAAGATTGACTTGTTTCATAGTTTTTAAGCTTTGTTGCAATAGCAATTGTTGGATAGAAGTAAATGCAACTCTGTTATACTTTGATACTAAAGGCATGGGTATGTGTGGTATTAGTAAAAATCACAGGTAAAGAGGAAAAGGAGTAACCCCTATAATAAATTAATTAGTTCACAAAATAGCTGTATTCCTTTCTCTTTCCACTGCTGGGTGAGATGGGGTGAATCAAGGGTGAGACAGAGGCTGCTGAGTGAGTAGTTTCCAGGACAGCAGCAGCACTCACATCACGGAAAATACTGTCAAAGGCAGAGAGGCTGTGCTAATGGGAAGAGACCAGGAAAAGCTCTGGTCGGGTGAAACAGGGAATAGTAAGATTAGTAAGAAGTTTGCTGACAGTGACATTTCTCCAGAGCAGGAACTGCTAAACACGATTGGCCGATGAGAAGTGAGGGATAAGTCTTTCACAAAAAAGTGTTTTAAGGTGACACAATACTGGTTATAGGTCTGAGGGACTGACCGTTGTAAATAGATATCACAAATGTGTTACTCTTTTACTTTTAATAGAGCACTAATTTACACAGTAAAAACGCACTTGCTTTGCCACGAAACATCACAGGTGAGTGTTGGCAGTGGGAAGAGGGAAAGAGGACTGAAAAGACAAAAGCAAAAAGAGTGGAAGCAGCAAGGTCTCACAGGTGAAACCTCTCGATCCACAGTGAGGGCTTTAAAAGTGTGGAAGAATCTAAATAAACATTAGCTGAATGTGTTTCTGCCATTCAGCTTTTAAGTTAAAAATATGTCTTGTGTGATTATTTGAACACGTTTGTGATGGTGATTATTTATTAGAAGCCATCAATTAAACTGTTCTGTGCAGTGTTGTTGCATATTTCTAAATTCAATTGTAATATGTGTGTATTTCATCTGTGTTGTGGTTTTACAAAAATTAAAGAAGATTACTGAGAAGAGTCTGTAAAGCGGCTTCAGCCAAATCCACTGGGTCTTTCATATCTGTCAGCCAGGACAGAACATAGACAGACTGCTTAGGAACTCATAAATGTTACAGGATTAAGCCTACCTGAAGTTTATGCAATAATAGTGCTTTTAAAGTTCTTAAATCTAACAAATTCAGGATTTTTCTACAAACAGACGTATAGTACATGTGGAAGTCAGCGTGCGGTGAAAGCCGCTGGGTGTCATCTCTGGATCCAGAAGTGTAAACGAGCCTGAAGAACAAAAAACCATATGGCTCGATGTGTTAAGGCAGAGAGGAAGGAAAGGAACGTGGTAAGAAGGGAGCAATGAGCGAGAAAACAAGACGGTAGCAGGAAACGGAGCAAAGCACTCCAATGAGAGGAGATGAAAATGGAAAGGCTGTCCTCCCAATACAATATAGATTCCACCATAGTTTGCCATGCTGCTAACATGATGGACATAACAAGAGTAAAACCAAAGGCATTAGTACGACATTATTTGGAAATCAGGGCTTTGGTCAGGGCCCATTAAAAGCAGCAGGCTGCCACACGGACTCATACGAGAAGTGTTGGCCCTGGATCAAATTTTCAGGCCTGTCAAACTGCAAAAGGAAAGAGATTTTATGGGGTCTTGTTAAGCTGTTAGAAATTTGTCATCTGGAATAGTGTTTTGGAATTAAAAGCTGCCTTTACCTTTATGTGGTGAGCCTAATGTGACACACGTGCACGAGAACACAGGCTGTAGGCGGGCAAAGGGCAACCTTGACTGAATTAAAGACATGAAGGGATAGAAATTGGAAAATAAAAGAAGTGTGAAATGAGTTGCAGTGGGAGCAAAATAAAAAAAACACTTCTTTCAATTGATTTCAATGAGTCATTGTTCCCTCCATTGGCTGAGGACGTGCAGTAAAAATGGCAGACTCTCGTGGGGCAGGAATGAAGGGGGCGGCTCCGGCTAATCTGTCTGTCTGTATTGTTTTTTTGTTTTCTTTCAGACATTTATGTCATTTCGTGCACAGCAAACAACAACAACACTGAGCTGAAAGCTTCGCCAGATCCAAGATTGGCCTCTTCATGACAGCAAAGTTTGTTCTGTTGTTATGCAGCCGTGAGAAACGAGAACTTCGTGCTCACCAGTACAGTCTGGGCTGTCCCAAATTACACGTTCAAAGCTGGCTTCCTGCAGGAGCACCCATTGAATGCGTCTTAGGTGCTACTTGGCCACCAGTCTTACTTGATGGTTTGTCACTGCCGGCTGCACTGTGTATCACACGATGACATCAGTGGTTCACATCAAGTTCAATAAAAGAATGAGCTCACTGCTCATTTGCTGACAACAAGTTTTGTTTATTCTAATAATTGTTACACTTCTGGGTCTATTTTTCTCTGGTACATGTTCACACTACATGTGAGGTGGTTGTGTTTTGTGAGAGAGTAAAAGAGAAAGAGAAGAATGAATCTAGCGTCTCCAAGTAGCTAATAAACATTATTCTCTGATCTACATGAAGAGCGATATCGCCCACCTTTGTTCTGGCTTTTGTGATTCAGTGGGAGCACTGCTGTCTATGTGGTTGTGTGTCTGTGTATTTAAAAAGCAGCACTGGTCTGTGGAAAACATGTTTGTGTTTGTTTGTCTCTGTGGTGGAAACTTTCTCCTGGCAGTTCACAGCAATATTTTCAGATTTTGTTGTACAACAATAAATAAACATCATCCATGTTTACATTATGCTTTTGGGCTTTCACTAAACAGGACTTTCCTACCTGTTTCCAGCTTTTAAACTTGCACATTAATGCAGGATCTGATTTAGCTCATTCAGCACTCAGCCCTGAAAACACACACACATCAGAGGACTGTGTTACTGATTCAGCTGCTGCAGTTCGGTGATAATTTGTGGGATTTTCCAGGATTCCAGGTCCATCGTTAAAATCCAGATGCTTTTGCGCACCTGCACTCTCCTCCTTTTTTCGTTTGTCTCTTTAATGCTGCTGCAGGTGTGTCACGTTATGAGAGGATCAAGCATTTTACAAGTAGCGCCGTCTACTTCTCATCCCCGGTTTGCAGGTGAGGATTTAGAGTAGGAGGGTTAGTAAATACTCGACAGAAAACAAAATAGTTTCTGTTCATTTTATCATTTCTAGTCCAGGTAACCACATGAACCTTCATCAGCCGAGCTGCCACTCTCCCAAACGTTGACACAGCTTCCTGTGTGTTCAATTGAAATATGTGACCTAATATGTCACATTAGAATAGTTTTTTTATTTAATCCTTAGCAGTTATCCTACACAGCAGACAAATCCTTGTCCAAACTACGACTTTGTGTAATATAAATCATGTTAATCCACCCATGAGAACCTCCACCCAGTTTGTCTGCTTGTTATGCCACTATCTCTCCATTGATTTACATTCTAGTTCTCCACCGTCTCTCTGTATCAGCATTTCTGTTTGTATTTACAGAAAGTATGTCTGCAGATCCAGGCCTTTGTTTGACTGTGCCAGCGTACATATATACTCATGGGAGATATCTGGGACACCGGCCACGTCACCAGTTCTGCATGCGTGCATGCGAGTGCGCGTATTTAAACAGCCGCGACTCATTTGTCTCTGAGGGGGCCTTACATAAGCCTATTTAGACTCCTAAGGGAATTCTCACCTTACTGCTCATCTTCTTCCCCACTGCCTCCTCCTCATCCTCCTCTTTCCACCCTATCTCTCTTGATCCTGCTACAAAGGGCTTTACCCGTGCTTATGGGTTTTTGGCCGAGTCTTTTTTGTGCCAGAATCATTTCTGGCACAAGTTTACAGTCGTGAACACTGGCGATATCTTTCCCCAGTACCTCTATCTTCTGACTCATCCTCTCCATCTCTTTTTCTGTCTCAATCTCTCATCCAATCCGCCTGGCACCGTTATTTCCCCTTTAGGTCACTTTCTTATCCCCTCTGCACACATTCAAGTTCTCCCATCCTCCATAAAACCCCATTCATCCCACCTATCCTTTTCACCAACCTTCCTTTTCTCCCTCCAGCACTTGATTTCAATCCCTCCATCCAGCTGCTCATTAGTTTACCCCATTTGTGTTTTTTTGGGAACATTTGAATCCTCTTGTCTATTCATTACTTGCACATACCCTGGGATGTAGTGTGTTTTTAATTTGGCTTTATTTATATAGCGCCAAATGACAACAGAAGTTTTTCCCTATTATTTATGTTCCTTAAGCGTTATTTAAATTAATAGACTTGCATCAAAATAAAATGTTCCTAATCAAACCCTGATATTCATATGGTTAAGTTTAAAGAGGGGAAAAAGAAAAAAAACTAAGACATATCTATCATTAAATCGTTTTCATCTTGTAAACCGTTTATAGTATTATGTTTATAACAGAAATACATTTGATATTTTAGCATTTATATATTCGTTCATAAAAAGAAGTGTACTTGTAAGCCAGGTTAAACTTTCCCTCACACATCCTTGATTCTTCCTATCTTTTTTTATTTTTACATTTTTAGGACCTTATATGTGCACAAACACACTCTTTGTACCCAAAATAAATCAGCAGCCACTGCACTCTCCGTATTTGTGGTGGCTGTATATGGATATAAGGCAGAGAAGGCCAACATATAAAAAAAACAGATGATAATAGAAGGAGACAGAACAGAGAATGAGGGACGAGAGCCAAGGGCAGGAGCGAGTGAGAGAGAGAGAAAATGAAGGAGAAATTGATATAATACTAGGCAGGACAGTGGGACAGATAAAAGCCAAGGACAGCGCAAATAAGAAAGCGATGGAGGAAGAGACTATATATGAACACAACAGAGTTGATTTAACGAATATAAAAAACAAGTCCAGTTGCCATTGAACACCTTTTCTAGAATAATCACGACTTGGACGACTGAGAATCTTCACAGACCTTTAATAAATAGAGAGAAAAAAGAAGAGGGATAGAAAACGTTGTCTTGTGTTTCCTATAGTTGCCTATTTTATAACCATATATGTGTGTGTGTGTGTGTCAGTGTTCGCATATCTGTGTGGGATAGTCCGGCTGACTGCTCTCAAGGTTTCAAGATGTGGGGCTGTTGTGTCGTGCCACTTATCAGTGTTCAAGTGTCCTTGAGTAACAGTGACGTAAACGCACACACACACACACACACACACACACACACACACACACATACAGTCTACATGTTGTAAATTGACATTGACACATATTTCTTGTGAAAACAGATGAAGCATGAATGGACACATTTTAGGATAAATACACACAAAACAATTATGCTGGACATAACGTTGGAACATTTCTACACAGTCATTCTTGTTTGACTTGCACTTGTTTCCCACGGCGCAGCGTGAGTGCATTTGGTCTGCAAGCGCCAGGCTTATCTGTCTGTCACGCCATAACAGCTCTGTTTGTGTGTCTGTGCGTGAGGTATACGTGTGGTATACACATTCATGATAAAACCTTGGGCCCTGAAAAGGTCAAAAAGGTCTCGTACACTAAGTAAAGTCACAAGAACAGAATAAAATATTGTACTATAAGTATCTGGAATAGATCAATCAAAATACTGATGATTAACAGATCAAGCAATACAGAGGCCAGGATTATGAAAACAACATGTAATATACACACACATATATATATTTTTGTCTGCATATACAGACAAAAAGTGAGCTGCTTAGCACAACATCAGGTAAAGAAGTATAACAAAGCTTTACTGGTGCTTTTAATCATAGTAAAATAAAATTTGATTTGATTAATTTAGCATTTTTAAACTTAAAAAAATAATTTAAAGTTCAAATCACTAATAGTAAATAACTGCACAGACTTTGGCGTTGGTCGTGAGTTGTTGTCTATATTATGGCTACCTACATTACTGCAAATGGTTCTTCAGGTTCAGAACGTCTACACTCCCCGATGCATCTGGTGACGTCAGAGACGTCCTCATGTTACATTTAGATGATGAGTGGCTGCAATAACAGAACAGGTTATTCTGAGTTTTGAGATAAGTCCGAGGCTGAGATCAGACAGTTTTGTAAGAGTAAACATGGCCTTTTGTGTGTGTGTGGTTGTTAGAGATGATTCCTGTGAAACACAATCCTGCCTTTGCCATTGTTCATTGAGTCCACAGAACAGGATCCTTTTCCATCTAAAGTGATCAACAGGAGGCTTGAGATTTGTGATATCTAGAAGGTCACCGTGACGTAATGTCTCAGGGGCAGCGCTGAATCAACAGAACACCAAAAAAGTCTCTGTCCTGTAAAACCCTCACATACCAGTGACCTGTGACATACGCCAGAGTCCACTGCCTGGTTGGGTTTAGGCAGGTTTATTGGAGGAAGAGTAATTCAACAATATTAGCAGAGAGGGGGACACAGATGTATAAGATGACTGAGTGACAAGTGATGAAGGTGAGGAAATGGGACACGTGGAAAAGAAAGCATCTAGGAAAGAGTAATGCCAGGTAAAGTGTTCAGGATCACATTGCACCATCAGGTTAGTGTCCTACTTGGCAGTGACGTCGCATCAACATTCCTGGGATGGAAAAGCAAGTTAAAAGGCAGAAAGGGAAGAGGGAAGAAAAGGGGAAGGGATCTGAAATGGATCTACAAATATTCAAGGCCTTGAAACTTTGAGTTATAAAGCATTTGTGAAACATTAAAACAACACAAAGTGCCAGACATGTTTGTCTGTTTTGCATCTGCTTTCACTGATGCAGATATCGTGTCCAAGCAGCTTCGTCACTGCATTTATTGCTCACAAAAAAACAAATGCTCAAATGGAAATAGTGAGCACTGAATCTTGCTTGTCAGTAATAAAATGAAGTATATGAAAAGTAAGGAAAGAAGGAAGCAAGTGAACTGGAATGAATAAGGATTTGAAAGGAAGGGTGGTAGGAAGGCCAGACACTGACCCAAAAAGGTGGATTCATTTATGGTTTTGGAAATGGTGAAAAGCACTTTTGTTGTGTCTCTCTTAATACATATCTTCTGTTTTACACGTTAACAATCGCTTCAACAATCAGCAAATCACAAAATACAACAGCATTAGGTTATTTTAGTAGCAGCATAACCCAAATACAGAGGTGCATAAAAGAAATGATTTCAGAGAAAGTATAAACTTAAAACATACATGGAGGAAGCCATGTGGTGATAATAATAGAAGGATGAGTGATGGACTACGGGCATAAGGAGGTGCACAGAAACAGGCAGAACCAAGACGTCTGGTCTACGATATGTGGAGGAGCACATATCCAGCACCGTGGAAATCATTAAGGATCATTAAGGAGGGGAGAGACATGGAGGTCACTGCTTGCCAAGTCAAGTTAAGAACAAATAATAGTTGATAACGGACAATGTAAGCTGGGAGCAAATGAAGACGGATGATGCACTGAGGGCAGATGTTTAGATACAGACAGTTAAGGTAATCTGAAGGACCTGTGCACTGAGCAATGACGCGGGTGAAGGATGATCGGCCAAGTGTTTACCTTGGGTTGCTTCTGGATGTGTGTCCTCCCTCAAATGAGGAGGATACAGAGATAGTGAGAAACGAGGAATAAATGTCTCCAGCAGTTGTAAATGTAGAAATTCGACAACATGCCTGTTTGTACAACAGCTTGTTCACAGTAATGCATCTTCAAGTTCAATCCAACACATTATTCAGCCTTCTAAACTATTTCAGGAATTCACAAATCACCATCACAGGCCTCATTTTTCCTTTTAACCTGTCACCTGCCGTCTCCGTGCCTGGGACTGTTTGGTCAAAAAAAGACATACCAAGGCTATTTGCCATTCAACAGTCAGATTTACCGTGTGTGTGTGTGTGTGTGTGTGTGTGTGTGTGTGGCATATATTTCAGTGCTGTGCTCTGGATCACTGGCTCTTGGTTCTGGTACATTGTTGACCCCAGTCTTGGGAAAATTGCCTAGAACTCAAGGATTCATAACAGAGCACAGGGAATACTTTGTCTTTTTTTCCTTCCCTTCTTTCCAGCCTTTCATTATCATTTTCAGTCTCTCTTGTACTCGCTAGTCTTTTTTTTTTTTGCACAGATCACTGTTTGACATCGTACAAAATAGAGAAACAGAGATTGCTGTGGGCTCAAATGTCAGAAAGTCAACAGTTTCCCAGCAGGCAGGCAATGGTACAGACTGCAGCAGGACAATAGTCACACATGCACATTAACTCTCACACATTCAGCGTGAGCCTAGCCAGTCTTCAAATCTGTGCACATGCATACGTTCCCGCCTCGCTCGCCACCTCACACTGATGCCGCTGCACACGTGGAGACACACGCTCTCAGTGAGGTCAGGTGGTTTTCCAATCAACACAGCTGTGTGCTCTCCAGAGCAGTACAATTATTTTAAGTTCACTGTTGGCAGGCTTTGATGAGTCTAACACACGGACTTCTGGTTCACTCTATCTGCCTACAAAGCCTCTAACAGACGGTTGCTTCACTGTTAAGAGGCACTGCAAGTGCACCTGCTTGACGTATGTGAGCAGACACACACGCACGCACACACACACACACACACACACACACATACAAACTAGTGCACACTATCAAGCACATTTCTCTGTATATATTTACAGGAATAGTACAAAGAAAAATGAATCACATTGCTGCAGGCCCTCTAAATTTCCTTTTCTGTCAGTCTTTCCATTAAAAAACAGGTTAGCTTCAAAAGTAGAAGCAGCTTTTTACATCCCAAATGGTAAGAAAGTCACAGTTCTAAACCAGCATGTTAGTTGTAAGATAAATGGCAAAACGTCAAGATAAAACTAAAATGACACAGCATGTCTTTGTCTTTTTCAATGCAACACACAGTGTTGTTAATACAACAACGCCGGACTCGGCATGACCAATCAGTGTTACCGGCCTGTGTCTGCACTTTATTGATGGAGTAAAGTAGAAAATATTATTCTTTTGTTTTGACAGGCAACATGAGCCTGGTTGATTTTGGTCTGGTTGTTCTTTCGCGTTAGGTCAGTGGACATTTGCATGAACCTTTCTCAGGGTTCCTCTGTGGGGCCCCTGGGTGCCTTTTAAAATCTCTGTAGCTCAGTGGGTGGTGTTGGGCTGCAAACCCAGGTCCCTTTGAGAATGAAGAGTAGCCTAATACTGTCCCAGCTTTTGAGTCTGTGTCTGAGACCTGTTACATGCCTGAGACCAATTCCTATTAATGAAAATACAAATGAATTAATGAAAATACAAAATAAAATATAATTTATTTTATTTTGATGCATGCGTGTATCAAGAAATGTTCAGTGTTGAATCATTTTGTACAATTATGGAATGGCCATGAAAGAATATGAATTCTTTCCGGACTCTTTGGCCTCCAGGCCAACACAGTGTCTCTCTGCCAACTCTGCCAAAAGTATAACCTTTTCAGTGTGGTTTCCTACTAACACACTATTCCTAAATAAATGTAAGGGCAAATTACACTTATTTATTCTCAAGCAACAAAATCTCTTGTATGCAGAATTCCAGTCACATAGATACTTGATAGTTTTAGGTTATACACTGGCCTCTTTTTACATACACAAGACCTTTTGCAATATCAGGGTTTTGGACATAAGCAGGAAGCTATAGAGTGTTTTGGAGAGCAGAATCTATCAGCACTTCTCATCCTCATTCCATAAATCATTAATGAAGTCTATGTATCTGCCTGCACCTCTCCCTGGCCAGTCCTGGGCTGACAGCAGTCTGTGCACAAATCCACATTTTGTGTGTTTAGATGTGATGTACTATAAAGTTAATATTCCTGATAATCTCTATATGTTCGCATGAGCATTCATTTGCTGATGTGCCCGTGTATTTCATCTGTGTGAGTTTTTGTTTGCTCTTCGTGTCCATGTGTGAGTGTGTGTGTGTTAGGGAAGGATGCATACACTGGGGTTTTTGAAGTGTAAAGTAACAGACCTTTTTGAGTTTTGAGTGTTAAATATTTATATGAGCGTTGCTTTGGGAGGATCGCTTGTTGAGAGAGAGAGGAGAAGACAGAGGAATGGAAATATGTTTAAATGAAAATAAGCAAAGATCTATGATGCCCTAGAGAGTCAGTCCATTATTTAATTGCCCTGAAAAGATCCCTTGCTGACACAGTAAGAGCTTTTGATTGTAAATTGATGTGCAAGCATCAGAAATCATCATATTAACCCTAAATAACACATACTAACAGCACTTTAAAAATGTCCCCCCCAAATGTGTCATTACTAAATTACACATAAAACAAGTGATGCTCCAGATTATAATGTCAAGAGTTGGGAACTTGCCACTCCTTCTGTGTTAAAGGCTAAACTGAGAGATTAAAGGACAGGGACAAAGGACAGAAGAGTCTAAGACCTTTATAGAGAGCCATGTGTACTTTTGGATGCATGTTTATGAGTCTGTGGGTTTTTCACGTCCTTACTCACGTCTGAGCGTATGTGTGTCTGCGTGCTTTGTATTGACAATAGCCTGTTGAGCCCTGAAAGGAGACTGACTTCGTTAAAAGGGCCTTGAACAAACAGAGAAAAGAGACAGAACGATAGAAAGAGAAAGGGAGGGAGCGATGTATGGGTGCAGGGGAGTGTTTGGTTGCCAGTAAGAGAAAAGCAGGGGAAAGAAAATGAGGGAAACGTGTTATTGTGAATTATATGAGGAAAAAAAATGGAAGCACGGAAAAGAACAAATGTGGAATAGGCAAAAAAAGTCTGAATAGGAAGTACAGTCAAACGAAAACCAGGCATGGACAGATGAGGAAAAGATGGAGAGCAGAGTGAGGTGAAAAGAAATTGGGATTAACTGAATGGACGATGGAGGGATTCAAAGGGAGGGAAGCAATTTTAGATAAAGGTGGAAGAAAATGAAAGGAAAACCTCTGGGTTCTCTGAATAAAAGTTAGCCGCGACACAAGACAGAGGCAAAAGGGCGAGAATCTGTTTGTCTTTGTGTTTGTGTGTGTATAACAGAGACAAGAGAATTTTTAACACTGTTTCTGGGTGAATGTGAAAGTGGAAGGTAAAGGAAGGGTGTGTGTGTGTGTGTGTGTGTGTGTGTGCTGGTGAAGCAGGACTAGCAAATCAATAACTGATAAATAAATTATAAGACACAAAATTTCAGAATGCACAAGCAAAAACTAATGATTCACATGCTCACAAGCTACAGAAGGGAGGAGACGGGCAGGTGGACACTGCAGTGTGCAGATGTGAGGGTTTGGAAGGGTTCAGCTTTTGTTTGTCGATTATTATCATTATTACCATCATTGCATTCATTACTGAATAGCAATAGTTATTCAAACAACACTGTAAGGTTTTTCACTGAAATTAAGGGGAGAAACTGTACTAGGACTTCCTGTGAAGCACACAGTGAATAATCAGATCAAACAGTGTCAGGGTTTGAATTATGACATTACATTACACTATTATTGCCTTCAGACCTGGGAAACTTGAACACAACCGAAGGATTAAGGTGGCCGGCCAAAAAAATGACACCGCCTCGATTTCACAAAGCAAATAGGTAAGGACCTTCCATGGCATAATTATAGCAGTGATTAATATGTTTCAACTGGCATCACAACGAGTTCAGCTGATTCTCTGAATGTGCTGAATGACCAGGTTTTTCCAGCAATGGACTTCTTCTTCCCTGATGGCACGGCTATATTCCAAGATGACAGTGCCAGGATTCATTAGGCAAATTGTAAAGAGTGGTTCAGAGAGCATGAGACAACATTTTCACACATGGGTTAGTCACCACAGGGTCCAGATCTTAACCCCTAAATGTACACGCCAACTATGGCAAGACAACTTTAAGAGGATTGTCTTTATCTGTCTTACAGCCTCTGGCCAGCAGGGGGTTAACTGGTGCATATGCACTGTTAAAGTTTACATCTCCGTCAGTCGAAGGAACCGTTTTTTGTCATGGAGAAAGTTCATTCAGAAGCTGAATACTGAACCGTTCCACAGAAGAACCCCACAGGAAAAGATGTATCTCACCAAAAATTAAATAACTAACACTAAACTAAGGGAGAAATTACACCTGATCTTTCTCCAGGAACTTGTGTAAGAAGAGGTCCTGGCTAACTGTCTGTCCTGTCCTTCTTTTCCTGCCTCCTCTGTCAGCTGTGAGGAAAAGATCGAGTCGGAATTCAGACAGGGAAAACGGGTTTAATGCATTTTCCTGATAAAGTGAGAAAACGTGAACAGACTAGCAGCTGCATGAAAAATGCTACGTGTCTTCCAGTTATTAGCAATGTCAATATAGTATACTATACCTATATAAATGCAGACCATTCACCACCTGAGACAGTGTACAATGATCTGCTTGACTGCATGTTCTCAGCTGAAGGAGAGATGGATGAAATTTACTTATAAATAATAAATGATTTTCACGTTAATTTAATCTTTCAAAGCCGTGTGATGCATGATAATAGTGCTTTGGTTTATACTAGTAGTGATATGTGGTTCGGGGCATCTGATAACTGACTTGCATAAGTGTATAAATGTGTTCATGGTCACTCTTTGACACACGCCTTCTTGCTTATTTGATATAATTAATTTCTCTTTATCTTTAAGTTATCTCATTTTCAGTTCCTTTCTGGTGTTGAAGGAGGTGGGTGTGGCCGGATTATATAGAGAAGCTCAAGCTCAGGACCTGACCAACAGACTGAACTGGGGAAATGGGATCTCCTGGTTTTGAAATAGTTTTTTGTATAATGTATATATTGTCGATTTTGCTCTGAGTTAGATTTAGGTTTTGTAAAGTGATAGACCATCTTACTTTTGTTTGTATGTGATGATTTCAATAGTAATGTTTGTTTCTCGGTTCCCCCTTGTTTCAAACTCGCTCGATCAGCCAGTATACAGTACATACCCACTTTTGCATTTAGTTTGTTAGGTCACTTTGTTTTACAGCATGGTTCTATTCAGCTTACTGTTAGTTTTGTTTCAGTCTGGTTATATTCATTTGACCACTTGTATGAACCCGATATGTTATATGTTGCTGTTTCTAAAAATCTACCAGTGGCTCTCCTTGCTGGAGCCTGACAGAAAAAAGGGCAGCCTGTCAGCACAGCTAGATGAAAACTCATAGAAAAAACAACAGCAGTGCGCATCAGTTGACACTACTGGTTATTATTTAACCAGTAGTTTCCTGTAATTTGATCTGCTTTTATCCTGATCTTTTTTCTCCCATGTGTTCAGTTTCATTCTTCCTGATGATCACATACAGACTCAAACAACAAATTTCCAGTTGTTTACACACCTCTTCTTGCAGGCTGAAGTCTCCAAGGATCTACAGTGTGTGTGAATATGAGTGTGTGATAATGAAAGCTGCTGACGGGCAGTGGTGATTGGCTACGTCTACAGCCTCTAGAGATGGCCGTCTGAATGGTGCCAGTTAGACGCCAGACAGGCGGCACACAGTATGTTTGTGTGTGTGTGTCCTTGCAGGAAGAAGGATCTCTATGTGTGACTGGTAACGTCCCCAGCACGTGTGTGATCGCATGCTGCGCCCAGCTGCCTGGAGTCTGATTAGAAATACAATAAAAGAGTTGATAATTTGAGTGAGTGTGTGCCATAAGATCTATCACCTGATATGGTACGGACCCTTTCTGTCTGTCTGCTTCTGTTTCATAGATTTATTAACATTGGTACATTGCTCTGGTGTGTGGATGTCATATAAGGAGTTATGCAGAAAACATTTTTCACTTTTAAGTAGGTACTTTATTCCTTATCCATTGATTACATTCCTCACACTTTTTACAGATACAGTTACTGATTAAGTGCAGTGATCACTGTAACATCGTTAGCAGATAGTGAGAGACTAAGAGTTTGGATGTTTGGGAGTCTGGCGCTTAACGTTTGTTCACGCAATAATTTAAAACGGTACATCTCTGCTGCTAAATCAGTTCATTGCAATGGAATTACCATGATAAGAGGATCTACATGAGAAAGTGGGATTAATTTGTCTCAAGGCTCCACGTAGGGTCAAACTTTGGTGAACTTTGTTATGCTAATTTGCACAGTTTTCCATTAGCAAACAATATTAATGGTGCTGACTTCTGCTGAGACCAGAACAGATGAAAGCTGGCTGTTTTTAGCCACGTTGCACCATTTACTTGTTTATGAGCTCCTCTTTTTAGCAGAAGAAGATGATGATACAAATATAACTTGTAAATTAACTGTGTGAAGTTATTTTCCCATTAGCAGCTCAGCTAAGCTGAAACTGATTGTTGAGACGCTCGTTAGCTCAGATAACAAACCAATGTGCAGCATTGAACAAACTGCCGGGTGAAGTAAGCAGCAGATGTGCTTAAACTCAGGTGCTTCAATGAGATGAACTATTTTTTACACGTTTCATGAAGGCAAACAGAATAGGGTATGAAAAATTTAGTGTGTTGAATAACGTGAAAGAACTTTAAACTGACATTGAATCTGGGTGTTAAGTGCACCCTTATCCTAGTTTCTCCCTCATCCTTATCACAACTGCATCAGCCCAAATGTGTAGGATCACTTAGACACACACATGCACAGACACATGCAGCCGCACGGCGCTGAACCTTTGAGGATACAGCATAATGAATCATAACAGCAGGGGAAAGACACTGTGCTGTGTGACAGTGCGAGGGAGTGACTTTACTTCTGGACTGAGGCAGAGGGAGTGGCGTTTAAAGAAAGAACGGGGTGTGAGTATGTGTGTATGACTGAGGGAGCTTTGCTTTCACGCCTCGCTGAGCAGTGAAAGAGTATCTGTCATGGAGAACAAACGGAAAGACAGAGCATAAAAGTTGGGAAAAAAAGAGACACGCGGAAAAGAAGGAGGAAGCAAAAGAGGGTGAGAAGGAAAGAGTTGACTGAAAGCAGCTTCTATCTTCTGTCCCACCCCTGACTGTCTTCCCCTCCTCTCTGTCCGGCCGGGAGCAGGAGAAAAAAAGAGTAGGAGTGCAGAGAGAAGGGCTCAGAGGCAGCTCAGCCACGCTTGCTGTTTTAGCGCAGGACTCAGGAATTCCAGGACCTTTTGGAGTTGTACGCACACACACACAGACACACACACATTTCTCGTGGGGATACAAATCTCAACAGGACTCACAGAGGAAGTATTAAAAAAAGAGAGACAGAGAATATTGTGAGCTCCCTTCAGCCGTTTCTTGTGGACTATTAGACCATGATGGCACCTGCCAAGGGGAAAGTGACGCGGAGGGGCTGAGGACTGAAACGGGACACAGGTAGAAGCAGCTGATGAAGGTGAGCTTTTCACTAAATGACAAACAGCTCCAGTATCTTCCTTTGTCTTTCTGCCAGGCCCATATCCTCATTAGAGAAAATGCAGTATGTATAATTTAATCAGCACAGTAACTGATGCAGTAACTTGCTGTATAGTAATATTTATTTATCTTGCTATCTTAATACCTACAGCAAAAAGTTAAATGCTTCTTAAATATTTTTGAATATTGTAGCTGAGGAGTAGCCTGTTTAGGTGTTGAATGGATTTTAAATGTGTATCAACTCTGCCGTATTTGTGGTTTTATTACCTTAAGTAACACAGCAGTTGACAGAATGTGTATGCAGACTTTTTTTGCAGAGAGTATGGGAAAGTGGAAACATATTGTTGGTATGCTATCTTTAATTGGATTTGATCAGTGGGTGAAAAGGAAAAGAGAGTTTATCTGCTGGTGGGGGAGTGTGTTTTGGGATGTTTTATTCCCTGGCAGTGCACCAGTGGGTTTTGAGGGAATCATTATTGCTTTTTGTCGTCGTTTTCTGTTTGTATTTAGAGGAAAGACTTAGATTTTCATTTTGGGTCTACATACTGGCTTTATAATATGATATGATATAATTTTGGTTTTTGCTCTTGAACAATGAAGCATTATATGAATTTTAAGAGACCATAAATCAGTGGTGAATGGAAACAGATTCCAGGTCCTTTTACACCTGCAGTTATTGTGTGCCTCGTCCCTCTACTCCCCCTTCTATCCTCCATCCTGCCACACTCTGCCACTTTTGTTCTCTAATCTCATTTACTACAGCATTTTCTGCAGGTTTTCCCTGAAATCCCACAACTAATGAGAGAGGCCCATCGCACGCCTCATCGCTTTCTGATTATTCTTTTCTATTTAATGAGTTAAATTACCTTCTATTTCCTATTTATCCTTGTTTTTACTAGTTCTCATTCTGTCTCACTTTTACACACATTCTCAGCATTTATTTTTTATCTAACTTAGATGTTGTGCGTGAGAGGGTTTGTATGTTTTCAAGCTCACAGGTGTGCATTTGTCTCTCATCCCACCTATTCAGACCTGTAATCCCAGGCCTCATGGGTCTTTTTAACCTCTCCACCCAGACGACCTTGACCTGCTCTGTAACCCTTTCATTACCATACCGCTGAACCCACATTTTAGTTTTGCAAAAAGGTGTTAAGTGATGGTTATTGTGTTCACGGTCAGTACTCGGATGATGTTTACAGTAATTGAATCTAACAAATAGAGTTTGTTTTTTAACTTCCAGTTACTGTAGGTATGACTTTAATTTCCTGTGAACTTTTTTCTAATGTTAGCAACTTAGTTAGAAAATTAAAAAAATTCTCTTTAGGACATCCAGTGGCACTGTTTATTCAGCTCTGACTCAGAGAAATGATAGTGAGATTTTAAACCTAAATGTGCTGTATTTGCAGCAGTAACATTTTAGTACGGTTCTTGCTGTGGCCAGTATGCTCCTTCCTTGTTACAATAATGTGGACACCACTTTGGCCACTACTAGTGGCCAGAGACAGACCTGCACACCCGCCAATGCCCTGGGATCCAATAGGACATCTGCTATGACATAAATGCCTAAAAAGACAAAGACAGAAATCCTTTTAAGGCCACTTCCTACTTTGTTAGTCCTCTGACTGGTCCGTGCCCACACTTCAGATGCAAACACCATTCTATTCATACTTAAATTAGGGATGTGTACACATTTTCCAGATATGCATTTGATTGAAATCATACCTGTGCTCCAAAACGGTTTACTCTTGGATGGTTATCTACTGGGTTTTTTGCTTGTTCACCACCTGGTAACAGGTTGCATTTATGCTAGTTTCAATCATTTTACTACAGAAGGTATCATAGTGGACATTTTCTCAAACTAACAGCTCTTGTGGGTTCAGGGTGGGTCTGCTGATTGCCTGGTGATGAATCGATCACCAAGGTAACTTTATGGTTAGGTGGCCATACAATGATCCACTTCCACACCCTAAAACACATTAACCCCCATTTCAACCTTTTCTTAGTGGAAAAACCCATTAACCTTCCTCTTAACCCTGTCCTCTGTTTGAATTATCCACCGGTTCAGAAAAATGTTAAAGGTGAAATAAAGACATTTAGGAAAGTAGAGTACACACTGCATGTCCACATGGACTGTATATACAGAACCAGTATCTTTTCAGTGTTGGTTTGTTAGCTCTGTAATGGTTCCCTACGTGGCTCTGTTCTTATGGCAGGAAGAAAGTAGAAAGATGAGCATAGGAGACCTGATGAAGCCAGGTTTAAAGAGAGCGAGAGAGAGAGGGCAGCAAAGTTTCCTTTGTTTGAAATATTTAATGAGTGTCTCTGCTCTCTTGAAATATTGACTTTTTCCCATATAGCCGGAGGGGACAGACGGGAGCCTGAAGTTGTTCTGTCATTCAAATAAAAAGCAAAAGGCTGTTAGCATCAAACTTTTATCCGTTTCTTATATTTATTTTTATTTTTTTTTAATCCTCTGATACTTTTGATCTATCTGTCTATTTATTTTTCTATCTATGTACCTGATCAAGTTCTATATCTAATCTGTTTCATACATGAACACCTACAGTAGCTGTAATCTCTGAAGCTGAATTTATTGTCTGTCTGATATGATGTTCTCATGCGGCTCCTGCTGCATTTCGGGCACCGTTCATCTGCAGTTTACAGTACACTGTGTCCTGTGGTGCTAAGGTCAGTACAGAATATTCTTCAGATGTAACAGGAAACACAACATGGGAAGAAAACACAGATGCTTCAGTGTTCTGTGTATGAATTCTGTTGTTAGTCTTTGGATTTATAGAATCATTTTGGCCATTCACTACCATTTTGTAGAATAGTACAGCTGTATATATATATATATATATATATATATCATCTACATACATACAGGTTAAATAAAGTTAATCTGCAGATGTTGTTGCATCTTAGATGCATGAATTGAACAAGTATAATAAGCTATTGACAAGAATTTTCACCATGAAGAAGAAATGTTATGTGGTAGAAGATAGGAGATCTCATGTTGTAAAGGTGTCATCTGATATGTGTACATAACCTGAACACACGGATGGATGGATAACAAGAGGGTTGAACTTGAGGTCAACAAAAATAGCTGCCCCAATTCATCACTGTGTTGAAAAGGCAGATGATGAATGTCATGGTATTTTAATGGTATCTAAAACATACATAACATTTTGTAGATACTGAATTTTAGTAACTCACAAAACTAATTCATTTAAACCAAATAAAGCAGGGAAACAAAAAGTAATGCGTGTTTTCCTTGTGTGGTTACTCATTGTTGATCAGGTTATTTTATCATTTTACAAGGGGGGGGTGGGTATGTAGCCAATGTCCTTTTACCTTATAGCAAAAATTTAAGACAAAATAATTAACTGGTTACAAAACTTTAGCATTAGCCACACTATTACACAAATATTACATTTTGCAACACAAGGAACAAACACTGTCTTTGTGCTCCCATATTCCCATTCTACCTTTCTCATCCAGCTGCCCCGTCCTGCACGTCCTCTTCTTACACACACACACACACACACACACACACACACACACACTACCTGTCCTGCTCAATTTCTTCTTCCCTCCTTGAATGTTCAGGTCCATCCATCGTTGCAGAACAGTTCTCCTTTGCCAGACTGACCTGTAATTGCACTCTGGATGTGTGTTTACGCATGTGTATGTGAGTTTAAACTCCAGGGCCTGTCCTGTCCCATCACACTGAGCGGTCATGCAGTGTTGAAGGTGAGGTGGAATTAGGAAGCTTTACACAGAAAGATAGGAAAATAATGAGAATTTCACCAACCCTGTCACACACACACAAACACACACACACACACACACACACACACACACACACACACACACAGACATGCATTATCACACATATACAAGCATCTGTATAGTTTAGTAAACTCGCTCTACCTTTACACACACACTCACACACACACACACTCCAGTCCCAGAGGAGTGCTGGAGGGGCTTATGTGGGGATTTTGCTGTTCTGCAGTGTGCCTGTCAGATAAGGAAGGACACGCAGGCCTGCCTGGTGACACACTACTGAGCGCGTGCAGTACTGCCTTCTCTGCCTTCCCTTCTCTCTTCAACCTGTCACTCAAGTCACCTGCCACCCTCTGCTGCCACTGGTGATGATACGACACACAGGGACTGTCTGGTATCTCATTGCTAAACTCACACACACAGAGACAGATGCACACTGACAGGGATTTTTCCACTGCGCTCCCTCACACCTCCCACCTCTCTGTCAGACTGGTGTGACTGGGACCAACCTGCTGTAATGAGAAGACCAGTCGAAAGTAAACATTACAAACACCTCTGATGTAAGGATTTTATTAGATGTATGGTAGTTTTTGCTGTTTGTTCTATTTTTATTCCAGTTTTTTTTCTAAAATAATTCCTCATATGCTTGCTCTATTCATCCTCACCTCAATCACTCTCTTATACCCCCCTTGTTTTGCTGCCTCTTTGTGTCCCCCTCTTTTATTCTCATCACCACCTCTAGTCCTGCTTACTGCTGTTCTGCAGCTGCTCAGGATCATAAATAGAAAAAGACTGTAATTGAAATAGAAAACATAGATAAAGTGTTGCCAATAAAGATTTGTTGTAGTAATTATTGATCTGGTCCATGGATGAACTGCTTGATAAGAAAATGGCGTTTTGTCAACCTCCCACCATCCTCAAATTGTGCAGTACAGCTGCTGCACCGATGACGACACCAACAACCCTTCACTCTTGTTTGTCTTTCCTCTCTCTTTTCTTGCGTCTTCCAGACTCATCTCCCAAACCCCATAGTTGTTTCCTCTGGGATACCCAGAGGATAGAGCTAACTTTGTTTTTCATCTGTCTTCAGTAAGATGGACTGGTTTATGAAGTGTCTTAAATAGAGTGAAAAGAGCCAAAGATGATGACTTCAATCCTTTTGTTTTATCCTATAAGATTTAGATTTACATAGTCTGTTTTATTCTTTTCATTTTATACAGTAATTTGCATCTCACACAGACTCGCATCAATGTCAAGCAAGCTACCGCGGCAAGGTGATGTCCTGATTAATGTGCACAATTTGGAACTGACTACGTTGCCCAAGGACACTTCATGCGATTTAACATATTTATCTTTTCTGAAATGAACTATGGATATGTTTCTACATTCATCTTTCTGTCTTGTGCAACATCCAGCAGGCAAATTAATGTTCAATCTGGTCTGCATTACCCAGTTGTCCTGCCAAATCCACCCACCTTTCCATGAAAACCCTCTTCCCAATGCCCTTGGCCTCTCCTATCTCAACCAGTCTCGCCAACACCACTACCACCACCCTCTTTACCGACACCATCCCCCAACCCCAGGCTCTTGGAAGCTCCTCCAGGCAGGCTAATTGACTCAGTCCCAGGAGAAGGGGATCATGCCACATTTCTAAATTGGCTTCCCCTCCTCCAGATAAAAGCTGCATCCCTCCATTCTTCAACACCCCTCTCTATAAGCCCTTGTTTCTTACAGTTAAGGCTGAGAAACTTACACAGCATATTTGATCTGTTTTTTTTCCTTCCCACTCTTTACATCCTATTCTTTTTTGCAGTGGCTGTCTACATGACTGCCAGCCCGAAATACAGACATTTATAGACATCTGAATACATGAAAGGACAGACAGAGACACACACTCACAGAGTGCAGCATTCCCCGCCTTTGCTCACTATGGGGTTCACCTTCAGAGAGCCTCCATCTTCACAACCTGCACCTGGGGACCCTAAAGGGTGTGTCTCAGTGTGCGTGTGTGTGCATGTGTATCTAAAAGCTGAATCTACCCACTAACAAGAAGACAGACAGAGAACAAAGACATTGTATCATTACACTTAAGAACCAGATGAAAAAAATAAAAATCTCCAACATTCCAAGATTGGGAATTTGAGATTTTGCACTTCTTTTGAAGAAGATAAAAAACACATTTTTGTGAACACTAGAAGATGTTCAATGTGTCTGTACTACCCTATTCAAGGGGTGCTGTACATTTTATTTCTGTTTGAATGCATTAATGGATATTGGACAGAATGGTTGTATCCGTATGCATACATCTCAAATCCAATGATTATGTATGTGCGTGTGCTTTTCTTGCCTTTGTATGTTTGTGTTTTCTGCACAGCTGACGGCCTGCGGTAATACCTACCTTTTAAAAAAAAATGTCTTGTGCTAATTTCTCTACAATATAAAGTATGAGGAGTAAACCTCAAGAGCACTGACCCAAAGAGGAATTTTGTGTTATAGTGACTGAAATTAGACAAATACAAACACACATGCCAAGTATATACACAGTAGCAAAGCAAGAGTCGTGTATTCTGGTAGGTTCTTCTCTGCACGACTGAGGTTTGGTATGTAGCAGCTGTGGCTGTAAAATGGCATTTTCAGATGGGGAGATAAAGTATTTTAGCTGGAGGCTCGGGGTCGCCTGGTCTTGTGGAAAAGACATTTGACACGTAGAGAGACTTGTTACCTACAGTATGTGGAAAAACTTTAGGCCTGCTCTTTATATTTGTAGAAGAGTGAAAATGCATCTCTGGGTCTAAATAACAAGTGAAAGGCTCTTGAACCAAAATGTTTGTAAATTTTTTTAAAAACATTTTTTCTTTATTTCTTTACAGAATTATGACAGAAATACAATAGGCCCCGGAGACATTTACATTTTAATTTACTACAAAGGCAAACAATACATTTTCAGTTAAAAAAAAGAATTTAAAAAGTCAGGTTGCATTAGGGGAACCTTCAGCATGACAGAGACTGAGGAGCAATTCTACACATAGTACTCTTAAAAACCGTGGATTGACAGTTATCACAATTGGGAAGCCAGTGAGGGATCATGTCTTCGCAGTATTTGCAACTTACATTGTTTAGTCCGTATTTAAATTGTTGTCCAACCATGAAACATCTGTTAAACACATCTGTTGATGGATACTGCGAAGGAACCTGAACAGCTGGGACGTTCAGAAAAGTATTACAGTTTGTTTTTTCCTTTCATTTCCATTCTAACTGAGTTGAAGTGAGTTTTTACAACCCGATAAAATGATTTAGTACTATTGGAGGTTTATCCTAAGCAAAATGCATATGCCAATATATTGAGAACGTGGCTACTTTCTTCTCTTCTCTCGTTGTCACACCTGGATTGGCTTTAGTCATCTGATAATGTCATTACATACTACTGAAATACATCTTGATGAACTAAAAACACAGGCAAAAATGAAAAGTTATCATATTAATACATAGGGCTGTATTTATTGTGACCGCTGGCTATGAACTGGAAAAAAGAATTGGCTGGTGTGTAGATGAGGGGGCTTCAAACAGCAGAATACTTTCATGCTCCAGCTCCCCTATGCTTGTTTACTGCTCACTCTGTCCCTCATTAGCCGTGGTCTTCTGTGAGTTTGTCTTTTGATAGCAGCAAATAATGTGAATTCTCATGTTGCCTGACAGATACTTTGCTCCTCCATAATGCATATATGCATTTAATTCCTACATCCATATCTACATAAACTGATTTAGTTTCTCTACACATTCTCGTAATGTGGGGTAATATGTTTGTTTGAGTGATTGATCTCATGTTGAATGTGACTGCTGAGGTAAGGAGGAAACGGAGGAAGAAAACAAAATGAACAGATTATCAGCAGAGTTACAAATGTAATGTAAAATATTCAGACACAGGGTTTAACCTGTTCCCTGCTTTTTTCTATGTTGTAATGAAGATTAGTGTTATTAAAGTATCAGAAAAGTGAACGTATCAGGTCTTTGCACCTTTTCAGTTCAGGTGTTTCTTCTCTGTCTCCATTTCCAAACAAATTAAATCCACACATCCAGAGTCAGAGGTCAGTAGGTGATGGTGGATAATGTAACACACCCATCTCCCTCTCTCTGTGGGCCCTTCTGTTATCCACTGTTTCATCTGTCTTTATCTTCAGCACCATGTCTTGTAATAAATCCAGTATGTGATATATGTGGATATGTTTCTGTGGAAGAGCTGCACGTGGCATCAAGATGGAGCAAATAACACTATCTTGTGTTAATTGCTTAAAGCAAACGGGTTGTTATTATGTAACTGCTACAAAGCCTCAAGCTGAAATCGTCAAATGCATGAAGGTCTCAAGAGAAAACAGATTTTCATAATTCCTGAAAAACATCTGTATTTGGTGTTATGAGGAATTCACTGTGTGTGCTTTTGAATGTTGTGTGCATGTGTGGTTCTGTCTGTGTTTTGACAGTAATGGTGAAAGATGAAATGTCAGAGAATTAATGAGTGACCAGCATTGTGCAAAGAGTTTAGTCTGTGGGCTGCAACTAGTGGAGGATAAAAAATAGCAGGCTGCAACATGCTGAACAACAGTCACCTACATACTAGGACACACCTTCACTCTACACACACAGTAATAACGTATTTATACCCAAAGTTAAAAGTACAACATACTCTCATGAATGTAAACAATATTTTATGGCACCTCTGCTCAAACCATGTTTTTTTTATAGCCTTATATAATTGTAAGGAAATTGCTTTAATGTATTTTAACAATACATTAATAGTTATCATCTCTTATATATTGACGGTGATTGAACTATTAATAATACCGCTTAGCACGGGTAACTTTATTAACTGCACATTTGTGCCACTGCAACATAACATTAACAAACTTTGTCCCCATAAATTGGAAGCATGCGCAGCTACCATCCTCAAAGCTTGTGAGCCCGTGATCAGTCTTGGTTGTCGTGTGGCAGAGGAGAGTTTACTGCAGATACATGCTGACATGCTGCTGCTCATTTCTTAAAAAAAATGTCAAGCACTGTTATTAGCCAAAAAAGAGAGACCTCTCTGGAAGCCAGTGAACCGTAGGGTGTAAAAGTGAAACCACTTCCATCCCATGCTGTGTGTTATGATCTCTCAGTGTACTTTATGTGAGGCCCTGTCATCCACCCTGCATGTGCGCACTGAGACTCTGTAAACACTCCGTAAAGTTGTCAGTTCATCTCTGCAACACTCTCTCCAAGTTAAATTGAGCCTAAAATTAAATATTGATGCTTTAACAAGACTTTTTCAGTTGCCAAAGTTACAGATATAACAACTTTTCAAGTCAAACAATACATGAACTAACATGTGTCTCAGCTAATAGGCGAGTACACCCCAGTCCATCACAGGGCCAACACATAGACATACAGACATATTACAATAACCATGCACACTCACATTCACGCCGATGGACCATTGCCGATGGACCATTGCCGATGGAGTACCTGGAGGAAACCCACGCAGACTAGCAGTGCTAGCCACCACACCACTGTGCCGCCACAGCTAATATTAGAATATCTAAAATAAGTTTTTCTAAATAAAGAAATGCACATGTGAAAAAATAAATGATCTAAAAAGTTCTGCTGAAATATATTTTTTACATCTTCTGCAAGAATGCAAAAAAAAAACAAACCCTGAGATAAACTGTGAAAACTATCTCCACTCCTTCAGTCCTAGATGATGAGGTTAGAAGTCAACAGCCTAACAGCAAACAAGTGACTGACAAGCTTGAGGGTATCACTGCTTATTGATTTTATAGCAGACAGTGTCCCCTCTCCATCCACTGACTGTGACACATAATAATAATAATAATAATAATAAAGTTTATTTATAGAGCGCTTTTCAAAACTTACATTACAAAGTGCTTTACATTTAGAAACAAACAATATACAATATACAATGTGTGTGTAGCAACACATGAGAATAGACGAACACAGAAGGACCAAAGAGAAAAGGAAGGAGGTAGAGTCAAACCTGCTGATTCCTGATTCTGTCCTCTCGTCCTCCTCTCTGCTCTTCCTCTCATCCTAACATGAAATAGTCATTAGGCGCAGTGGTAATTCAGCCCAGCCGTCTTTCCACATTAGCTAATGTGCTTCAGAAATGTCAGACATGTGTATATATGTGTATGTGGTGTGTTCATGTATAGAGCGTATGGAACCGTGTATGTGGGTCTGGATGCGTCAGCATTCACATGTTTATGCGGATCTGGCAGGGCAAACATTTGTGTTTGTGTGTGTGTATGTGTGTCTGCTTTAGACAGTTGCATGACAAGGTTTTCTCTTCCATGGTCGACAGGTGCTAAATAATAAAAGCAGAGAGAACAAGTAGGAGAAGAAACGACATAACCGAAGTACATGTAGAAGAGACTAGACGAGGCAAGAATAGACAGAATAGATGTTGAGAAGAGAAGTAAGTGGAAAAAAACAGCAAAGTAAAGAAAAAGACAGAACTAATAAAAGAAAAGTCCAGTGTGTTCAACTCTAAAACCCAAACACCACTTTCTCCTCTGAATGTCCTTGCTCTGTGTGGGTTATCACACCCCTACACCTAAGAAAAATAACTTCCATCCTCCCCTCAGCTGCTGATAGTGAGCGGTGCCAAGCAGCAGCAGCAGCAGCAGCAGCAGCAGCAGCAGCAGCAGCAGCAGCAGCAGCAGCAGCAGCAGCAGCAGCAGCAG
>JAUMHF010000024.1:6640130-6674651 GCA_032359275.1 Microctenopoma steveboyesi
AGCAGCAGCAGCAGCAGCAGCAGCAGCAGCAGCAGCAGCAGCAGCAGCAGCAGCAGCAGCAGCAGCAGCAGCAGCAGAGCTCTTCTTATTATGGCGTGAAGCAAAGGTTTTGAGATATGGGAGGAAAGGGGAAAACACAGTGCAGTAAGCACAACAGATGGTTGTTTGTATTGAGTGAGTGTTCTGCGTAAATAGGGTCATTTTCACTTCTGAAACAGTATTTTTTTGCACAAACTGAGAACAAATGATGAAAGTGTATGAATAAAAATAGCCTGTATATACGCGTGTTTGTAATCTGTGACTTAAAGGTAACTTTGTTTGCTTTCACCTGACTTTGACTTCATTTTTAAACAGATATAATATTTACGTTATAAAATAACCAGCAGTAAGCCAAGTGTATAATGTCAGTGTGTCAACAGATAGTGTCCTCTCTCTGCCAGTGTTGCGTTTCATTGATTCACCTAAACCTGAGAGAGCTGTAGTCAGGGGCCCCTCTGTAACTCTATACATAGCACACATGCACAAACCTGGGCACAGCGAATCCTACCCCAAGGGCAACTTTGAGGAGGACAGCTGGGAACGAAGAAGGTGGCCAAAATAAACTGCGGGAAGAGTTAGATGAGAAATTAACAAGCTACCATGCTGCAGCGCTACTGTGTGACAGGTAATCAGAGGCAGCTGAGTGTTAGATGTAGAACAATTATAGATATAGATATTAAAACATACAAACTGCAGACATCCATTAGTTGAGGATAAAGTTCCACACAACAGTGCTGTATTATACTAATGCTAAAAGAGAATGAGTTTTAAGTAAATAGCAGTAGGCAAGAAACCAAAAAAGAAGCATTTCTCTTGTCTTGCCTGTGTTTTATGATGTCTAGCATGCTGTATTAGCAGACTTACATAAATCACTTTGACTAGATTTGGACGTGTCCACGGAAAAAATATTTCCCAAAATCATTTTACTTAACACAGCCCAGAGATGAGCGTGCAGGTTGGCCGGGAAAAATAATGGGAGATGGGGTCTTCTGGAAGCTGGCAATGGCGCACTGTTCGGACAGAATGACTGGTATGTGTATGTATTTACAGTGTGTCCTGGGATAGATGAGTAGGCTGAGCACTGAGGCGGAGTTTGGACAATTAAAAGAATTCCTCGCTGCATTCTTTCTCTCATGAAAAACTCCCATACATCTCTCTTCCCCTCTCTCTCTCTCTCTCTCTCTCTCTCTCTCTCTCTCTCTCTCTCTCTCTCTCTGTGGTTCCTTGTCTCATTCACATGTTCACACTCTTTTCTTCTCTTGACCAATCTAACTGTCAGTTTGTCTCATGATCTAGCACTCTGTCACACTCGGTGTTGCTGTAGAGTAAGCATACTCCTCTGATGGATAGAAAAAGAGAGAAAGAGTAGATGTGACATCCAATATCCTCTAATTCTGTGTGTGTGTGTGTGTGTGTGTGTGTGTGTGTGTGTGTGTGTGAATCTTCTCACTATGACAGCACCACACACGGTGAAGCTTATTACCTTCTTGCTGCTTACGTCTCTTGTGTGTCTTGCATTCCTCAGTGACAGTTAGTTCAAATGCATCTTGCTTTACTGTGTGTGTGTGTGTGTGCGTGTGTCCTGCAAAAGCCCAGGGAGCGTTTAACTCTTACTGGCAGATCCCTTCAGGGTAAATGACTACGGTGACTTTATCTTTAAACACATGCTCATCTGCACCCTGCATATTCCCAAACTGCTGACACCACTGAGCAAACACCCCTTGTTGTTGCTGAATTTTAATAACGTTGCACTGCAGAGTTTTCCAGTGTGAAACTTTCACTAATGATGTATGAGTGGCTGCATGTTTTTGTGTAGTTCACAAAACTCCTATGTCAAACCTGTATTTGCTGCAACTTCGTGTCCCTCTACATGACTTCAGGCATGTTGTCACTTATGGAAATGAAGTGAGCTGGGGATAAGGGGATTTGTTACCAATCCCATCTGTCATCTTCCTAAGTGGTCTTAAATCTCAGCTTTCACTGTGGGATTAGATACCACTGTGATTCCTCTGAGAGGATGCTGAGCTACAGCGAGACTGACATCATTTACAGGTATATAATTCATTTCAACGCTTTTATTCAGTGTCATTAGATTCTGTCTAAATGTAGCACACATGTAGAACACATGCATTAAAATGATTTTAATCAGCTACCGTTGTCAGATGCATCATCTATACACTACATGTTTGAGTTGTAATGAATAGACACTCTGAAAGTGACATTTTGCCATGTTGCACATTGGCAAACACTTGGAGCATTCCTCTACAGCCTGGAATATAAATTTAGCTGAAGCATAGACAGTTGTGTATTTGCTCTTAATTCATAACACTCCTGGGTCACATTTCACATGGTGCAACTTCTCCTAAGACGACAATACTTTAGACATGTTGTCACTTTAGGAAATGAAGTGAGCCAACGCTGCCTTGGATTTGTAACCAGTCCCATGTGTCATCTTCTATAGAATTAAGTCAAATCCAAATCAGATCAAACTCAAATCCAAATCTGTTGATACATGCTAAAGCAGTTCTACCTCTATCTTGCGGTGAACTTGTGGATCATGGTGTTGTTAATACTGTTTTTTGCAGTAGTTGAGTAGTATATGTCCTCTGATAAGTCACTCTTTAATGAATTTTTACTGAGTGATGTTTCTTTCGTTTCCCCACAAAATATAGTTATTTCTTAACAAATACTCATAAACGTTTTAGGGTCATAAGTCATAATTTTGCATCTAAATTGTGAATATTGATTGCAGGCAGTGCATAAAACCATTCTTACCACTTTTAGTATCATAGTATCATATGACAATGCACTGGGTATAACATTTCCAAAAAGGAACTTTGTGATAGGTATAATTACATTGGATTACGCACAAAAAGCAGAAATATAACATGGGAAATGTATATATTACAGGGTTGGGCTGTGCACAGTCTGAAAGGGATAAGACCCATTTTACAATTAGCTTTTACAATATAGTGAAGCTATCTGCAAAAGCTCACACTCGTTATGACAACCAATGGACATTTTAGCTACATTAGCCTCTGGCTGTCCCATTAATCAGATTCAGAATCAGCTTTATTCGCCAAGTATGTTGCACATACAAGGAATTTTATATGTACTCAGTGCAGTGTGCTGAGCTGTGTGCAGTTTGTGTCCATATAGCAGCAGCAATATAATTCAATTCATATCAATTCATCTTTATTTGTAAAGGTTTAGGTTAAGTATTGTGTAGATATACAGTTACATACATTACATTTTTATTAATTGATAGTACTTAATAGGACACACAAGATATTTTTTTACATTTATTTTGTTTATATATTTAGTTTGTAAGAAACAATGATCTTTTTTTTAAATCACATACCACATAGACCACAGTGAGAATGAACTGGCAGAATAAAGTGGTTAATAGACTAATTATCTCTATGATGTCTCAATCAAAGAGCCAATTAGCATGAGACACATGCAGTTTGACATGGCCAATTAGTGCCAGTGTTCGGGCTGAATTTGTTAAGTATGAGCTTGTTAAGTGTGTTAATTAATTAGGCAGGGTGAACGAGGAGAGCAGGGATAACGTACGGTGTATCACTCCCACTGCTCTGTCTGCGTGAGAACCAGACACCACTCAGGCGTCTGTGTGTGTGCTCCTGTATTCAGAACGTACAGTATACAGAGTACAATATACATATATTTTCTTCAGGAGGTGACATTTAGTTTTTAACAGCTACTGATATTTATCCTGTATCTGCTTCTAAAACATATTAATATTAAATTATTTATATATACTCCATCTCCTGAAACTTTAGATTAGTTATCAAATTACTGCATTTTTTTGGAAACACAGAGATATTTAATTATGGAAAAGGCAGACAGGAGATTAATACAGGAGTTTGAAGAACACTGTTAGAGTATTGTAGGTGTATCCTAATGTGCATTTGGTTGTTCTATATCAGACAGACATAGGTTTCCAGTCTGTGAGTCCCTTTGTGAACTACTCATGTGGAGACCTGGGAGTGTTGTGTGTCTGACTCTGATCTGCTCTGATCCCGGTGTGTTTGTGTGTTAACTTTAGTTCATTTGTTGAAAGATGAAGTGGTAACTGGAACAGTTCAGCCAAATCAGGTCATGTTGGGGTTTCTCCTCTATGTGCTTGGCACTGAGTGTTTGGGATAAAGGTCCCAGTGGCAGTAGTCTAGAAATGGAAGAAAATAGCCAGAACAAAAACTGACCAGATCTGAATCTGAGTTTTAACTATGTGGCTCAAAAATTACAAAGAATTCTCAGTAAAGTACTGATACCAACGTGTAGATGTTTATGCTTTGTAAGTTGGCAGCAATGTATTTTATAAGCATGCAGTGGTGTGGAGAGTTAGGTCTTCCCTCGAGTCATTTGTTAGTCACATTGGTAGCCTTTACTGGCACAACGTCTTCTGCTGTTTAGTTCAAGTAAACATAAAGTGCATCTCTTACAGAGTTAGCTGTCTTTGATCGTGCTCCAATGTGAAAATGTCTGTGCAAAAGCAGTTATGGGCTGGCCATGCATGCTGTTATACCACTTATACCAACTGGTGAAAGAAAACAGGAACCCAGCCATTTAAAATATATAGTAAAATATCACAGATCATTATCCTAAGTGATGTAATTACGTGATGTTCCAAGTAGAACTCCTGAGAGAAGGATGTGAAGTGGGAAGTGTTTCAGGAGAGAAAAAAATAAGAAATGAGATGATTTATGAGCAGGCAGTGTCATTGTTTCCTCACTTAATCCTCATATTCCTACCACTCTTCCCTCTCCCCTGCTTCTTCCTTTACTGTTTTTTTATTTAACCCTCTTCTCTGTGGCTCATCTTCCAACTCCAAGCTTTCCTTCCTCTCCACTGTCTCTGGTGCACGTGTTCTTTGACTAACCTAATTAAGTGTGTCTGGCCTACAGCTCAGATTCTTGTCAAACACAGCCTCCAGTGAGTGTTAATAGTAGCTCCATTATATCACCATCAGCCAGTCCAAGGCAGGCTTGAGTAATCGGATGAGAAAGAAAAGCAGTCATTAGTATTTGTGACAAGTTGCCACAGAGGGGAAATACAGTTTAAAGTGGATTGTTGTGATGCAAAGATACATGTGGCCCTCAACTGAAAGTGACACATAAAAATGACTGATTGCACCACTTCAACATAATTACAGTGCTCTCAGTGGTCAGCGGTGGCCTGAAGGTAACCGCCAGCTTAATCCCTGCACAAGCAGGACTGAAATCTGTGTGGGGCAACAGAAAGAGCAGTGGTGTCATCAACACTACTGTGGTGTCTCTAAGCAAGGCCCTTAACCCCCAACTCAGCACCTGCTCAGTGACCAGCAGGTCAGACTTATAGCTGCTTTCTGGTGCGTTATAAGGGAATTACCCAGAAAAAATAATAGTAAGATGTACACATTTATTTTTGATTCAATCTTGGCACTCAAAGGATTGTATAAACACATATTTGAGTGCCTGCTGTTTTTGTTGTTTTTCTTTTGGAAATATTTGTCGTTCCACTTTAAGTCAGTTAGAGCAGCGATTTTGTAGGTTTGGTGCTCAACAAACAGCGACACCTGTTTTCACTCGAGTTAGGGAACGTGTACTCTATTCGAACTTTAAAGGCTGCCAGAGGATTTCCAATAGCCTGGTAAGTCTCAATATTTTCAGTAATTCTCTCCAGGCTTTTCACCTCCATGTGTGAAATTAGACTAACACTAATGTCTCAAACAGAAATAAAGCAAGCTACCTACAATAGGTACAGCCTTGATGGAGCTAGGTGTTTAGGAGTGAAATTTCTACAACACAGAAAAGACTTCAGTGCTTCATATTCAGAAGACATGATCCCTAAACCACTGCAATGCTAAAGGGTGCTACATGCATATACATTTCTGGGGAGGTGCATGTCAGGTTATGGTGTAGCTTACAGTGTATGGTCTGCAGCCACATGGATAGAGTGTAATAAACGTGACAAACTCTAAACAAACTAAATAAATAACCTGGCCCATATGCTGCTTAATAAACCTATAACATGAGGAATATTTTCCCAAATCTCAACCGTTATGTCCCTAACCAGTGCAGAGACCTAACTGCAAACTCGTGCTTGCTCTCTCTCATACTTATTTGCCCACAGGGATTCAGTTTTTCCTTCTCGTTTGAAGCGCAAGCAGCTGAGCATATGTTCCGTTCTTTCTAAGACTTATTGTCTTAATATGATCTGATTTACTTGCTGCCTTTAAAACACTACGGTAAAAGTAAAACCAGTGAGAAAATTCTCAAATCAGAGACTTACTTGAGATGAATTACTTATACGTCTTGTTTCCATCTCTTGTTGCCAGACAGATCTTACAGGTGTGGCGTGTTTACCCAGCTTCAGACAGAGTGCAGATACGAGTGGTGTCTGATGTGTTTTCCATCTGAGGTATCAAGTGAATGTGCTGGCTGGAGGCTGTGGTATCGGGGAAATCCATGGCAACGAGAAAGACAAAAATAATTAACCACTGTGGGTACAAGCTGGCAGTTAGTTTCATTCAGGCGTATTCCATCTCCTTTTTCTGTGGAAAAGAAATGAGAAGAAAGAGATAAAGGTCATTATTTGTGGAAAGTTGATCAGCAGAGAAACATAGGAACAGTTTGTAAAGAAGATGCAACGGAAGATGAAACAAAAAAGAGGACAAGGAGAAGTGAGGTAATACCTTTCAGTGCTCTACCAAAAGGCATCATACTTGTGTGGTTGTGGGCTGCTGCCAAACTCTGCACATGTGCGTATTTGTGGCATCCCTAACCAGTGTATATCTTATTCACAACTTTGCTCTCTCATTTTTTCCTCCAACCAGCACTTGGTGAAGTCCTGACCACATATTTACAGTTTGAAAAGAACCACGTATTTTACAGTCTTTCCTCAAATGGCCAGGGAAGCAGTTTGCTGCTGTTAGCTCCCTTGACCAACATGCTGTAGGGTTCATGGTGGGGCTCTTGTGTTCTAATGGATATCAACCCATAGTATGTTTTTGCTATACACACTCGTGAGATACAAGAAAAATGGCAACGAAACACTAACATACTAGTATGCTAATACACTTTTATTGTTTATAGGATACTCTACCAACCAAACCACTTGTTTCTCCTGGCACAATGAATGTAAACCTCAAACCTTCCTCAGACTCAAAGACGGTGCCAGCGACTCCTACACTGTATGTTAAGTTGCTAAGCCAACGTGTTCTTGTTTCGAAATTATAAATCAGCCCATGCAGATATTATATCATTATGTCAGTGTTCTTTTGATGCGTGGCTGTTTTTCAGTTTGTTATCCTGAAAACTAACACTGCTGCTGAAATAAACACTCGGTCTGGTTAGAGTTACTTTTTTCCAAGCCTACTACTTTCAACTACTACTACTACTACTACTACTACTTTCTACTATTTTCAAAAGAACGTATGAATCATTTTACATTTGAGAACATTTTTGTTGGTGCAGCCATTTTATCTCTCAGTTGTGCACTAAAGAAATGCATCAAGTGAGGTTTAGTCAGGTGCTGATGACACACAGGTAGAGGTGAAGAGGGAAAGGAAGAGCCACAGGGGCAGAAAGAGGAGGAGACGAGAGGGCAGGTCTATCTGCTCCTCTGGTGTGAGCGATTAATGATTTATTGTTAGAACAATGGCACCAGCTCGCACTGGTCAGGATCAATTCACCAGCTGTATGTCTAAAATACACTGCCCCGATAAACCAGTTGCACATGGACCACGCAGCAATAATGCCAGTACTTTAACTGATTAAACTAAAATTCTTAATGACTTAAAAAGTAAACAATCCCTGCTGGCCATTTAAGGTAACTAATCTTATTTGAATCTCAGTGCTAATCTGTTCAGAAGAACTCAATGTTACTTAAACATGAATATCACTTAATATCATAGAAAAAGGCCCTGCCAGAGTACGTGCGGCCTGGTAGCTCAATGGGTTAAGCGTCAGACTGGGATGTAGAAGGTCGCAGGTTCGAATCCCGTCTGATTCCTAGTCCATCCCCTACCAGGTGTGTCCCTGAGCCAGATACCCAGCGCTAGCTCTGTGTAAGTCGCTTTGGATAAAAGCGTCTGCCAAGCAAAGTAAAGTAAAGTAAAAGTAAAGTACGTCTGAATAATCCAACAGATGCGTGAGTCATCAAGTCACACAAGCCTCAGCTCAGCTTTATACTGAACACAGCTGTGTTCACCCACACTTTAACAAGTTATCACTAGAACTACATTATCATTAGAAACGTTGCGAGTCAGATACATTTTATATATGAAATGTTTTCAATTGTCTGAAAACTGTTCACATGCAAACAACAAGAGACAAAATGTTGGGGAGCAGGGCATGCGAGACAAATCATGACATCCTTGGCTTCAGATGTCTCTTTCAGCAGGATTTAATGGCCAGATGCTTTAATATTTTGTTCTTTACTGTTGTTATTCCTGTTTCCAACAAGGTTACTGTTTAGTGGACACAGTAAAGTAAGTAATACAGCACTTAACGAATGCTAATGAAATCTATTGTGAATTCTTTCCCAAGTGTCATTAGATCACCATTTCCGCAGCGTGATTCTTCTCGCAGTCATTTGTGCACTTGTGTCCTGCCAACAAAAATAAGCATACACACCAGAATTAATGATGTGTTGAGACCTTCATACTTCATACTTATGTATGTATTATTCTTTGTACTTGTGATGTTCTTGACCTTGCAGCCCTTCCTCTGAAAACGGGCCGGCCACTCAGAAAGACAGAATAAGTGCTCACACAGAAAGAAACACGTAACACACATGTTACGTGTCCACGTCATCTTTCCTATCTCTCATGTTATTTCAGTCAAACCATTTGCCTCCTTTTAGAGAAGATATTTAATGTCATTCAGCCAACATGGCAAATTAAACTTAAGTAATAACACGTGAGGGGAAGAACTCCAGTGCTGTATGAGCGGGTGTACTGTGGTCGCAGTAAGGAGGCTGCAGGCTGTGTATGTGATGTGTTCGGGAGTAGTCACGTTAGCCAAGCTGGCTGCAGTCCTGGCGTAAATGTCCTTGTGGTTTCATTTATACAGAAAGGCGAACTGTGCGCCTATTTATCTACAGTATGAGACATATCAACACTGCTGGAAGGTCTCTGATTAATCACGGCCTGCGGTTAAAACCAGGTGTCCATCTGAAAGATTGAAGGCTAATGCTTGCTGGCATTACTTCACAAATTAAGGGGAAATTTAGAGTAAGGAGGAAATAAATGTAAAGGGCAAAACCATTTAAGGTTTTCACTGGACGTTTTTTCTGCAGGAGAAATGCTCCCTATTACATCTGCTGACATGCACCGTTGATTATCCAGGGTAACAAGATGGAGCTGGAACTGTTCCTACAGATGTTTTATTGCCTTAATTCTCTCATCACCCTAAACAAATCTCACACAAAACAGAGAATTCAATTCCACCGTAGCGTTTTATTCTTGTCTATTGTCTTTGAACTCAGTATTGTTACAGGATGCGGTACTAAATCAAGGACAGAGCTTTCACTTCCTGGGCATGGATTCCGTGTAAGAAGAAGTTTCTGTACTAGTTCAGAGAGATGGTAAAGATGATAAACAGGTTTATACTGTAGCTAGCAAAGAGAGACACACTGTTGAAGTCACAACAACTGTGCTATAAATCTTTTTAAAGAGCTAATAGCAAAGAGAGGACAGTGTGTGTGTGTGTGTGTGTGTGTGTGTGTGTGTGTGTGTGTGTGTGTGTGTGTGTGTGTGTGTGTGTGTGTGTGTGTCCTGCTTGGCTGATTTATATCATGTTGGAAGAGCATTAGCTTAATCCATCCTATCATTGATAGTGACTGTTCATACTGTCTGGATGCATCCTGTCCAGGTGCAGATGTACTGTACTTGTTGGTCAGAACATGCCTCTGGATTAGTCTTAAATTATATTTGTGTTTTTGTTTGATCTTCTCTCTGATGGCATAATTTCAGAATTTCTGCTCCTTCACATTTTGTCATATATTCACACAGGAGGTGAAGATCTATAATGCTTACCCTCCCTTGCTTCTATACATAAACTGTGAAATAACTGTGTAACTGACTGAAGTATAAAAGTGACACTCTTTATGCAGAGTTATTGCTGATTTGACATGAGTGAATATTATTTTAGTGGGTTACATTGATTGGGAGACCATATGTTTTAAAAGTACTTTACATATTGCTGGTTAACTGAGTTTTGGGGATCAATGTTAATGGGATCTTGAGCACTGCAACACATCATAAGACTTCCACTGTTTAGTCTTATCCGCACCACTCAAATGACAATTTGATGTCTCAGTATGATTTTGAATCTTACATAAGTGTGGTCTTGACCTTTGCTGTTTCTTTTACATCTCAGCATCTCTCTGTCTCTGAGGATCTCTTTCATGGCTCTCTCTGTACCTTTTTCCCCTCATTCGTGTAGCTTTTAATGCTCCTCAGAGTTTAAACAGCTTTGTTTTTCCTCTTGACACGTTGGCTCCAAAAAGAGAGGAGGAATGGTAGGCGGGAATGAATGGAGGAGTGGAAAGAGAAGAAGAGTTAAGTCAAAACAGAGGGAAATGACAGTTTGTTTGCTCAGGACAGCCTATTACTTAGAGCACTCTAATCTTCCTCTACTTGGCTGACTACCTGTAACCTCAAACAGGATGGACAGAGAGAGCCTGGCGACTGGCTGTGGTGTAGTGATTATTTAATTACATTTGTGGACTAACTTGTATATTTAACCCAATTTAGCACCATAAATAGAATAAACTACATGGTTCTGCTTGAAATAGGCACTTCACTTTATTTCCATTATATTTACTCCTAAAATACACATGTTTATTGTACCAGTAGCAGAGCAGATGTTTGTCTTTCTATAATCAGTGGAAGATAAATATTACATACAAATGCAAAACATACATTCATATTTCACTCTTTTTCCTTAAAGCTCCAGATTGTTGCATTAATAGTGCCACCTGTCTGCCAGCTGTGACTGGAAGTTGATGTGCTTCTTTAAAGCAGAAAAGGTTTTTTTCTATCTTTAGCCATGTTGGCATCAGATGAAAAATAAAAGTTGTTGCATACTTTTGCAGGAATATATATGTTCCAGGTTTTATTTTAGGGCAGTTTGACATGTTTAGTATGTGTTGCGTGTGTTTGTTCTCTTTGATTTTGGGGCTGTTAATGACAGCTGTTGCCTCCGTGTTAAAGAGGTGAATTCCAGTGTTTCCTTGGCAACCTAAAATCACACCCTGTGTCATTTACTGTTAGCGTGTGTATGTGTGTATTTGTTTCAGGCTGGCTGACAGATTTCTGTTGCCCTCCTTTGTGTCTGGAACAAATGTGGACTCAATTGTTCTTCAATAGCCTTGTGATTCGGCTGAGTGGTGTTGTTGAAGGCCTTTGTTCTCCAATCAGGATATGCACATGCTCTTTAAATTTTGCATGCAAAATATTCCCCAATGGAAGCCAAATTTGTATCATGACACCTTATTTGTCCTCAAAAAATCTGGGAAATGTGACATTGCAGTTTTCCTTTGCGGTAGGAAGTACCTGTCACTGGTCTGTAGCCAGCCAGAGGATCAATATGTTGTCACACCATTCACTGGCTATTATCAGTTGTTATCAAGAGCATTGCAGGAGGACGTTAACTTCTAGTGTGTTATCATGCAGTGGATCTTTGTCATCATGGTTACAATAAACACAAACATTTATTGGTGTAGGTTTAGGCACAAAAACCATTTGGTCAAGTAGACAGGTTGCTGTTTGGGTTAAATTGTGTGTGTGGGAGTTCGGTGTCTCTGAGCAGCTGTTTCAACAGCCTGAATCTAAAAGTGAAATCACAATTATGGCAAAAGTACTTCAGCCACTCGTTAATCTGCTGTAACAGTTATGCTCATAGGCTGTGGGATTGTCAAGTGTCTGCAGGTGTACGTCTGGTAGAGAGAAATGAACTTAATTAGCATTTTTGGAAATGTATTTATTTGTGAAAGTCAGTGAAGACTTCTATTATATGGTCTGAGAGTTCATTTAATGGTTTAGCTGGTAGTGTATTGTGTAAAAAAAAACCCAACACAGTTAGTCACCAGTTCAATAAGATTCTAAGATGCTTTTGTGACACATGAAGCCTGTACACTAAATTGAAATAATTTATTTTCCTATAATATGGCTCATAACTTTACCAACATATTTTACATCCTGCTACAAGTAGAATCACCTGTCTGTGTCAGCACCACTCATCTTCTTATGAAACCTGTCATTGTTCAGCTCGTCTCAGATTTCCCCTGGGGGTGTAGGTGCACACTCACACACTAATAAATGCACAATCTAGTGTTTCAGTAACCCCATGGGAAGAGTGCACTGCCAACCTTGTGCGTGTGCATGTGTGTGTGTGTGCAAGTGTTCATGTTATTAATCTGCAATAGCGCTGAGAGCAGCCTGTCTGGTTGGATCAGTGCCCATCAGGATCAAGACTCATTTCACTGGGTCTGCCATCATGTCTCAGGCCTTAATGAGGTGGCACAGCAGTAGTGCAGTGTGTGTGTGTGTGTGTGAGATAGAGGGAATTTCTGTATATGTGTGCTAACTAAAGCACCTTTTGTGCCCTGTCTGCTTTAAAAAAATCTGTCCACATCCACATGTACACATCCATATATTTTAATGAGAATTTCCAGTTTGAGACTTTGTCTTCAAAATCCTAAACAGAAGAAAAGGTCTGTCAGCTGATACATTTTACATTTATTTAACACAGTGAAACATATGTTCTATCCACTTGTATTTTTCTATGCAGTGCAGCATATGAGAAAATGTTGAATCAGAACAAACACTTTGTAGTAAGTAGCCACAAACGACATGATGTACTTGCCATATAAAGCCAAGCAGTCAAAATCTTTCACTTGGGATGCTCGGTGATTTGAAATAATGCTTCCAATATCATAGCACATTGCATTAAAAGATGTAACAGCTGTTTAAAATATTGAGGAAATATTGTCAAACCTTCTGCATAAGAACTTGGGAACATCCAGGGCCTTTAAAATGAACTCTGTGTGCGGGCTGAAGAGTTTTAGTAGGTGTTTTCCCCCAGTTTGTGTCTTTCATCTGCCCTCAGTGTGATCTGTGAACAGTCTATCAAAAACCGTTAACCAAGAGCACAGGTTAGATTAAAGTGAAGAAATTACAGGAGCCACTGCAGGATGTTTGGCTCCAAACCAGTTTGTGCCTGCACATCTAACACATGTACCACTCTGTCTGTGTGTAATAAAAGTAAAAGCATTAAAAAAAAGAAAAGTTTCAGTGCACTGTAATGAGTGTTGCTGAAAGCTGCAGACATTTTGTTGCATTTTCATTTAGTGCAATCTACGACTTCCTGTAGGGTTGTGTAAAGTGGCTGCGTGTAAGGAAACCCTAACCCTGCCCTTCGCCCTATAACACTGTACCAAAAGCTAGAAAACGTAGGTTAGACAGATATTTAATGTGCTTTTTAGACACTATTATGATGGTTTTGTCCACAGCTACTGTCGTAAAATTGACCTTCAACAACCTTCAAGCGGATAATAATCAACCAATTGATGATCACCCAACTAGATGTAACAGTGGTGGGAACCTGTGCAGCAACGTGCATTCCACTGAGAAACACTCTCTTTGTGTGTGTGGATGAATGTGTGTGTGAAAGAATCCACTCAGTGACCTTCAGGACCTGGTCTGAGGTGTGTGTGTGAGAAAGTCTGTCACTGAAGCCATGCTTACATTTGATGGTGGTCTTATCCACCCGTTGACCCTTTGAGCCAGATGGTGTGTGACTGTGCCCCCGCCCTCTCTCCTGTCCCACACTTCATCCTCCGTCCTTTCAGCTGGGTGTGAGCACATCAAAGAGAAACACTGAGGATTACAGGTTTTTGAGCCTCGAGGATTCTTAAGCAAGAACCTCTCGCTCTCTTTCTCCAACAACTGTACTGTACCATGCTCGCTCACTCTTTTCTGTTGCTGCCACTGTTGTCTGTGACCCATAAAGTCCAATGAATGTCCAGAGGTCACTTTTGTCCTTCCTCCATTCTTTGTTTCATTCTACCCATTATATTCCTTTTTCTATTATCTTAATTATGATTTATTTCTAACCTTGAATTGAGAATCTTCTGACATATTCTAAGTGACCAAATCATTCAGCATTCGCCACTGCTCACTTGTTGGTGTGGGGGGGTGTCAGTGCTCTCAAGCTAGTGCTTTGTAAGCAAACAGTGTGTAAATATGAATCAGGGGCTTTCTCTGGTGGATTCTCTGGTTATGTGACATTATGCCAAACTGTTTGTTTGTATTGTTATTTTAAAACAAAATACTTCGCCACAGAAAAAAGCTCCAAACTTATTATAAAAATATAGTTTCACAAACAAACAAATCAGAACTTCTTCAACTTTGCTTTACATTGCTACTTTGCAAAACTACCATTAACTTTGCACTGGAAGAAGTTCTGGGCCAAATTTACCTGTAGCTACTTTAAAAGTAGTTCAAACTACAACTACTAAGTAAAAAGAATCAGATGATCAAAGTGTACATATGAATAGAAACATGGAAAATAATGAGACTGAACTTCACGTCGCACCAGACTCAACAAGTCTTTATACTAACTGTGTGAAAACGGCCACACACACTGGAAAACCCAACACAAATATAATGCGCAGTCATTTTTTGGTCTGTAGTTGGTCACACACTCCCAATGTTGCTATAATAAGAAAAACGAACTGTACACACACACACACACACACACACACACACACACACACACACACACACATGGTCTGTCACACCACAAACACAAGGGTTCCTGGTTGTGTCAGTGATATTTTATGCTGCTAATTTTACAAGCATGGCATCTGGGCACGGATATCTCTGCATCTGTTGAGCAAATGTACATAATGCAACACTTGCTGGCAGGTGTCGACCAACCTCAAAGTGACATGACCTTTACTGTTATGATCGGCCTGCTGTCAATGCGTGCCCCGTGAATCCATTGTTCTGCTCTTAAAGACAGCCTGACTCTCTGCATCTGTCCTGAAGGATTTTCAAATCATTCCTCATCAGGGTGTAGCAACAGTGTAATGTGCCTTTGTACATTAATCTCTTTCGTCTCATACACTCATCAGTTATTTAGCTAAACAAAAGAGATGTTGAGGAGATCATATGCTGTCTAAATATAATGCATTCATGACGCTCACTAATGCGGCATGTCTCTAACAAACCTGGAAACCCAGAGGGAAGGGAATCAGCAGAGGATGCCAAACCCACAGCCACGAGGAGACATCACCACAGAAATGAATGCTCAGTGAAGACCTACCCCAAAGCTCAACAAAGGTCGGACCTTTTCTCTCCAGCTAGGAGCGTGACCCAGAATGAAATTTGGATTAATGTATCTACTCCTCCAATGGAAAGCTACAGCTTCAACGGCCATTTCCTTCGAATGATTTGGACCACAAAAGTGTGCATTACTAAACAATATGTGGTGGCTACAGTGTATGTTATTACACCAGGGAGTGGAGAGGTAAGCTAGAAGTTGGTGAGCCCTAACACATCTTCTATACAGTTGCCAAAGCACTTGTGTTAATAGCAGTAATTTGTAAAGTCAGTATGGTGTAATTAATTTCAATGAAGCATGACCCTCCAACATTGTGGTACCTGATTTGAGTGTTTAGCTTAAGGTTGCCTTCAACAAAGATTAATCACTACATTAATATTAGTGTTATATGCTCTCATACTTGGAATACTTAACTCTAATTACCTGACACACCAGTTCTGGGGTCTGGCAAAGTTTTAAGCAGCCCGAATGTTTTCTTATTTGGCACCATAAGGAAAAGGTAGCCATGTTTCTTGGCAGTTGCCACTGTGCAGCACACAAATAGAAATTGTTGTTACTGCAGCTGCTGAATAGATGATTAACAGTTTCCCTAGAAAAACGTTTGTATATCCTCTGGAATAAACATTATAGAAGCATGCTTGTGTAATGAAGTAAACGCTTATTGGCAGGAGTGATGTAATCCGGAATGAGTTAGTTTGTATATGACTTTGTATTTTATTCTATGACAAAGTCACTATGGTTTTATTAATCGTCTTACAAAATAAAATCTGATTTGGCATGAAGGTACCCTTGGTATTTGATGGCCCGAGAGCAGCACTGTTACTATGGGAACGATGGTGGCTGCATGTCGTTGTGACGACAGTCATAAATGCTTGGTTTCAGTTGTGGAAACTTCACAGTTTGGTTGCGATTAGACACAAAGACAACTGGTTAGTGCTAGGCACAAATACTTCAGCTTTAAGTGAAAGGATGAAATAAATTATAAGACAGAACAAGTACTTCCTGGACTCAGTGTCTGCCTCCTAAGAGAACATTCTGTGCCTTTTGCTTGTCCAGCCATGTCCTCCTCCCAGTGCAGACTTTTGGCTTAATATTCACTAGCATGTCAATGCTCTAGGCCTCAAATATTGACAGGCAGTCAATAGACACCTAAAGCAGCTTTGGAATCTGACGCCTTGGGAATGAGAATGCGCTGGTACTACAACTATAAATTCATTTCACCATTATAATGAAATTAAAATAAGAAAGTAGTTTTTATTAAACATGAATAGAATAATAAAGTATTAAAGTAAATAAGACCACAGGGGGAGATTCCAGTGTGGGACACACCAGTCTGATTGAGGTCCCTCCATAATCTACACATCATTTCGGTTCATTAACTCATAATAAAACAAAGATTCACTCAGGAAACTGAGCCCTCGTCTACTTCAATAGGACAGAGGCTCCAGTTGAGACAAAGGCCTTTGTCAGAATCACAGCACTCACTCTGCAACTTGTAGAGATGTTAGCTGGGTTTATGACAGACAGGTCAGTAGGGGGTGATCTGAGCACTGAAACCACACACACACACACACACACACACACACACACACAGTGCTATGTTTTTTGAACCATAAAAGACAAGTGAGTAAAGTACGTTGAAATGGTGGCAAACCTGCCGACACACACAATGCAATGAACCCCCTAACGTGAGACCCGTGACCTCTGAGTATGGGGACCCAATTCAGTGACAGTGGATTTGTGGACGTCAGTGTGTGTAAATCAGGGTTGCCAAGCGCAGCACCACACCTGCCATTGGAATGAGGATTATAATAGTAGTAACAACTGGGAAAAGATGGAGCCACAGGTGGAGCATGAGCTAAATCTGAATACTTACTGTATGTAGCTGTATGAATATGTACTGTATGTGGTAGTGCTGTACAAGAAAGAAAAGTCAGGTGATTGGTGAACAGGTCTAGTTCTTGCCAACTCTCACAGGGCGGTGGTTTGTTTGCCCACATCCAATCAATCTAACCACAATCAAGCTGCGTTATATAGGGAAAATCTGCAGGTTAAAAAAGAGGCAGTAAATGACTAAAACGTTATCACTCATCCTAAAACGTTTCTCTGGGTGAGCAGCAGCTAGGAATGTCTTATTTAAACTACTGTTTGGAACATGGACATGCTAGATCAATGGACAGTAGAGGGTGGGTCATGCCTCAAGAGCTGTTTGACAAATTTGAATGGTTGCTTTGATACTGTTTTCCCCCTCGTGAAAACTTGTCATCAAAGGAGTACAGCTGACTGTACTGAAGCTAACCACAGCAAATGTTCCCATCACGAAAAACTGAACAAACATGTCACTTTTTTCTGGAAATTTTTAAAATCTTCGCCCTGGCATCTAAGCGATGCTTCAGAATGAATCTTGTTCTTTTCTGAGCCTTTTATGCACCTGTGTGCTGTGGTGAGGAATAGATGACTCATAGTTCAACTCTGGTTTGTGCAGGATGATGTAAACCCTCATGTACATGTGTGCTAATTGCTCTCCCTCTCCTAGGTACAGTAGCTTATCAGCCCTCATGTATAGCTGTATTATCAGGAAATCTTTCTCACTAATGGCGTTTCCAGTGATTTATATCCAAACTGCTCTGTTTTCTAAATACATCAATACACTATATAGAGATTTTATAAATAAGATATTTTAGCAGCTTTTGAATAAAGTTGTCGTCATAAACTGAAGCAAACTCGACTGCACCTTGTCACGTCACGCTACATGAGACTTGAGGTTTTGAGACCTGTCAGCATAGGCATAGGGAATTCATATTAATGGACGTTTCCAACACTAAATAGCTACAAATCATACACAGAATGATGGAAAATGTAATAGGAAATTTTTTATATATATTTGTTTCATATACTGTATTAATTTGAGGAATTTGAATTTCCTCCACCTGTCTCATATCTTTGAGCTTTTAGTTGTGATTCTTGCTTTTAGGATGCACACTTGCACAACATTAAGGCTTTCTTTCTGTTTTTCTGACTGTGACTGACTTTAACCAACAACATTTTGAAATGGTTGTCTGTGGGTGCACCGCAGAGGAACAAAGACTTTACTTATCGCACACATGTAGGGACCTAAAAGACTGACTTGTACATGTCACACTCTACACTTGCTTCTGCTGTATTGAGGTTTACCGGAGGTTAATTAAAGCCACTGAACACAACGTTAGACTATTAAGGCTGATGTACAGTAGCACATACAGACGCTCATGCCCCTGCCCCTCTCTACTCCCCTCCTCTCACCTCCCACCTTTCCCTCCTCTCATCAACCCCTCCCTCTCCCTCTCTTTCTCTCCCTTCTTGAATTAAGTCCATTATTCCTGCCTGCTCTCCCTCTGAGCACTCCTACTCTGCTCGGCTCCTGTGAAAACTCTGTGTGTGTGTGTGTGTGTGTGTGCGTGTGTGTGTGAACTCCTTGCGTGTGTGTGTTAAGAAGAGTTTTACGTGTGTGCCCAGGGTTGTGTGTTTTTCTAAGTGGAGCTGGAGTGGAACGCTTCATCAGTGGAGCTGACTGCAGACAGCGGAATACTCAGATCTCGCTTCACGGCTTTTTGACTCACACTCTGGCTCTGTCTTTGGTTTCACTGGACTTTTTGCGCCAAAGTTGTTCTTAGCGGCTGCTCTCTTTCTGCCCTCCAGGCACCATTCTCATTCCTGGAATTGCCACATACAACATTATTTCACAGACTGTCCACCTAACTTAAATCCGGCTATTTTAAGGACAGATTAAGGATAAATTCAGATTCAACTGATCCAAATTCAATGTGAACTTTTCAGTACTTTCAGACATGCTGCAGCCGGAGAATGGATGGTTTTCAAGTGAATAACAAGAGCTCACTGACTGTGTGTAGGTGTCTACACAACACTTTTTATACAGCGAGTTCATAATCACAAGGGCTTTTTTGTATGTTTCTTTTCTTTTTTATTGCAAAAAAACAGACTGTGAGAGTTTAAAGAACAAAACGTAGTACTGTAACTATGGAAACAGTCCGTGGTGTCCGAGGAATGTTGGGCTCAGGTGGATGGTGATCCTGACCTGGGAATGTTCTGAAAGCTTTGGTTCCCTTGAAAACGGATGGACAGGTGAGTTGCTAGTTAAACTGAGGTCTAACCACTTTTTTCACTTTTAATTATAGGTTCAAGTCAATGAGTTGGCAGAAAAAATCCTTTCAGTAATGAAACAACTTCAGTTGGCACCCAGCACTGAGATGTTAAGAGATGTCGAGGCTTGGAGCTCATGTTTTACTTACCCCGCTGTGACCTGATCTTGTGCAGCCGTGCTATTTTTGAACCTTTATAAACCCAAACCGTTTTCTACGAGTCATGCTGATGACATGTGGGCTTCTTCCTCAGAGACCTGCTTTGAAATGTGCCCAGTTGTTTCATGTATGGTAAGTAGAGTGAGCTGTCTTCAGCTCCAGTCAGCAGTAGTTCTGAAAGGTCCCGACCCACTGCTGCTTCTCGGCTCAGCGCGGCCAAATGGCCGACTACCAGCTACCAGCAGGCTGCCCTCGCCTTAGTGGCTCCTTTACTGTCTCTATTTTCAGATCCAGCTACATTTGACAAGAGGTTTCTGCTCTGTGATCACTGTACAGCACTTCTCCAGCAGCATTTTGATATACTGCCTCCATGTAATGTATGACGTTACCCACAGTAATATTAGTCCAATCACTCTTCACTCCTGTCTTAAAGGCAGAACTGATGATTAAGATTTTAAAGACATCCATCATGATTAACAAGACTTGTGTCAGCAATGTGCACGACTGCTCGCGTGTTGTGGACACTGTCCAAGCAGGTGTAGGTGACTCACTCACTCTATTTACCTTGAATTCTTCTAACCTAAATAACAATACCAATCAAAACTAAACTATTTAGCCAAACCTGAACAAATGATAGCCACAGGTTTGCATTCTGGGAAACTTTCCATTCATGATTCTGGGCCAAATGGCTCTGAACCAGCAACCAGCCGAGCGCTGTAGCCTCGCTGGCTCCTTCTTTTATTCAGTGTCTTTCAGAACAACCAGGCTCTCTTCCTCAGAGCATCTCCCTTTCTCTTTCTCACTTTGCTTTTTCTGCTTAAATCCCATACATTTTGGGTCCTTTTAGATTTTTTTTGGTGTGAAAGTTTTATTTAGTCCTGTAACGAGCTTTGCTTCCAGACTCTTACTAAGCTGTGTTACACAGAAGATAAATCATTTTTTAAACTTTAAACTTTTACTCTTAGCTTTGTCTTTCAGAATAAATGACATTTATGGGTCATTAATAACAAAAACACCACAGAACACTATCACCGTGTACTTTTCTTCTGATTTGAACTGAATTGTTTCCCTCCATTGGTGGTCTGTCTTTATCAATGCTTGTTTCTTTTCCTCGTTTTCCGGGGTAACGAGGCACTGCTCAGCTCTCCAGTCTTCTGGGAAAAAGCAACATGCCTCAAATCAATCACCCCATCACACCTGTAGTCACTATTGTAGAAACCTTTTAAAAGTCTGAAGCGTGTTCACATGCTTTCCGCTCTCCCTGCATTACCTGCTCTTCCTCTCTCGCTTTTTAAAAATGAATTCTGTGGAAACAAAGGAATAAGATTTTTGTAAATAGCCATGTTGGCGCTCTAGTGTGTCTGGGAGTAAACTTTTTACATGTTTGCTGTGCTTCAACTACTTTACAGTGCAGCCATTCACTGATTTAACTCTTTGCTTTGACCTCACTTCTCAGTATCCATCCTTCCGCTTCTCTCCTTGTTTTATTGTCGTTTCTGCCCCTATCTTTGACCCCATCTGCATATTTCTCAGCTTCCTCGTGTTTAAATATGCTCTATTTGCATATACAGTACATGTAAATACAGACAGTATGCTCACAGCTCATAGTCAACTTACTAACAGCTGAGTAAACGTTTTAAGCCTTAGCTTCAGTTTCTTTGGCTGATCCTTGTTATTTTTGCCATGTTTTGACTTTTCCACCAAGAATGACTGTTAGAGTTAGAAAATGCACAAAGTGATCAGACTTTTGCAGACTTTTTTTTGATATTTTTCTTTTTGCCCTACTTTCTCCTGGTGCAAAAGCCACCAGCAACCTGCTGTTTCAGTCACTTTGCTCTATAAAGCGCGGATGCCCTCCTTCCTCCTCACCCTCTCTGCCTCATTCTTCCTCTTCATCCATCCCTCCCTCCTTTTCATTTTTCTGTTGCAGGGAGGCTTAGACTGGTTGGTCACAGTCCAGGGAAACTCTTTTTCTCCCTCCAGGCAAACAATTGGCTCTTTTCTTTCGGTCACCTATCGCCCTGCTCATTTTCGACTCTATCCCTCCCTCCCTGCACCGCCCTCTGTTTGTCAGTGGGACTGTATGTAAAACCAAGCAGGCTGCAGGGGTTGGTGTAATGTTCCTCCATTCTCTTTTTCTCTGTTGAAACCTTTCTCCCTATTACCTTTCCTTTTCTCCGCTGCTCTTACTTTTCATTTAATGTTTCTTACAAATATTTACTGGCCACTCTCTCCCTTCTAATTATCTCTCCTCCTTCACCTTTTTGTACCTGCTATCTAACATAACCACCTTCTTCATAGCTTCTCTTTCTCACCATTTCACCTTTGTTCTTTCTAGCTTTCTCCAGTCCTTCCTATGTCCCTTCTCCTCTTTCAGCAGTAATAGCGCAGTGCTACAGGTTAAACTCCTGATATTAATTCATTCATTATTGCATGCTGAAATGTAGGATTACACTCTAACCTTACTCTAAATAAGTCCGTCTCACCCTGGAGGCAGGTTGCTTTGTTTGCCCATCTCTATTTAGGCTGGTTTTTGACAGGACAGCTTGCCCCTACCTCAAAGAATCTCTCTCTCTCTGTCTTTATTTTTAATCCAGTCCCTCTTGGCATGCTGCTGCTCTGTGTCTATTGAAGCTGAACTGAATGCAAGTGTCAGCGGGCCCAGTGGCTTTTTTATTAGATGCATTATGGAGCATGCAAAGAGTTTGTGTATGTGTGTGTGTGCACTCATAGATCTAAGTGCTGAGACGCAGGAGTTTGAAAATGAGTATACATATAGGTGTGTGTGTGCTTTAAGAGATGAGACAAAGATGTGTGAGGAACAGAAATGACCTCCTCAGCTGATGACAGCAGAATTAGAAACAAATAAGCAAACACATAGCCAGAGGAGACTCAGGGAGAAGCTGCCAACAGGAGTGGAAGGGGTACTCCGGTGCCCGTCACTCCCCGCGAGTGTGACGTGAATTGTGTGTTTCTGTTTGTGTTCGTGAGCCTCAGCTGACGGGAGCACTGACGTAGTTCTCCTGCTGTAAACACTGCAGCATCACAGCACAATGCAGAACCTTGAGCAGACACACAGTCTGCTTTCTTTCTCCCTCACACACAAACAAACACACAATGTGTTAATATGTTTTGCCCATAAAATTACTTCCTTGATAGTGACCAGGAGAAATTTGATGTTTTGTGCTTCACACCAGAATTCACTTTTTACAACACATCTTTGTGCCCTTATAAAATAGTGACCTCTGGCAGTGGATGGCTGGTTGTATGTAATCCAAGGCTTGTCTGTGTGTTTTTGCCTGTGTGTCTGCTTTTACATACTGCAGGGTATGTGGGAGTTTATGTTCCTGTTCAGCTCTGTCCTGTTGCGTTGTGGCCTGGGAGCTGGGAGCTCATGAGAGCTCTCCTGTCTCCACGCCTCAATAGCTCCATTATTCATAAACCTCCGTGCCAGCAGCCAGGAGGGGTCCCTGTGAGTTTGTGTACACGTTCTCATCTTTGTGTATTTTGTCATGCAAATGGTTGCTTAAAGGTGATGGCTCTTCCAGCAAAACAATAGTCTGAAATCGAAGACCAAGTCTTAGATGTAAAGATAGTTACAACAATGTGAGTGGCTTTTTACAGCAACACAGATTTAAATACGTCAAAACCACACATCAGTAATCACTGACCGCCGACAGCAGAACTACAGACGTCTGATTACATCTACATCTACGTTACATCACCAATAATCAAGAGTTGACTGTGTAATTTACTCACACTGTATATACATAAAATACATTATTAGTGATTAGCGAAGATAATTGTTGGCATGTTGATGGATACCAATGACGGTATTGACACTACATTTTGTTACATTAGCTGCCAGCTGATTTAGTGTGTGGCAGCCAGGTACACTCTGGTCATCGGAGCCCAAAGACCCAAATGCACATTGAGTTTAGCCTATATAAGGCTTCACTCTGGATAAAAGGGGGCATTCTTGGGCTGATTTAAGAGATCATTAGAATCTGCAAGCTTCAGGCCACTGCAGTGTGCTAAATTAAGACCTTTAAGGGTCTTGTTTGCATGGTGTCCCGTAAGGTAAGGTTGAAGAAAACAGATCATATTCCCTCAGTGACTGGTCCATTCTGTACCATAGAGCAGAGTGAATCCCTCTTAGGGATGAGAGACACATGAAGAGAAACGATAGAGGCAATTGTTTAAAGGGGAAGAAAAACTGATTGAAAGTGAACTGAGAAAAGTAGAATGTCTGCTTGTTACCGAGTGCCAACTGTGAGGTGTAACATCATAAAGGAGACTGTTTCTAATGAAAGACTTTATTGTCACTGCTGACTAAAGTCCGAAGTACTGAAAGAGAGGTGTGTGTCCCATGCACACGTTTTTACAACTTAACACTCATATACATGTAGGCTTATAAAACTGTGACCTCATTCCTGTTCCTGCTGCGGCACAATTGTGGTTTACAACACACTCACAAGTGAGACACTGTGTTATTGGGGATTTTTTCCAAACAATAACAAAACTGTCTCTTGAAATTCTCTCCAATAACCTTGTAGAGCTTCTCTTTGACAGAAAGTCCCAGTTTTCACAAACAGTGTAAAAACAAGATTTTAGAAATCACTGAGAAGCTTTGAATAACTTTTGTCTGATGCAGTGTAATTCAATATTAACACCAAATCTCTTTACAAAAGCAGGAGTCGTCTGCTTTGCTTTGGTGGACTAACGGCTGACTTTCTGTTAAGCACTGATACGTTTCATTCACACATCCAGCCACATCACTGTCGGCTCATTATTCCACACTGATCAAGAACTCGGGTCTGGTGACACCGTAGAGAGTGAGCAGGCTGCACAGGGAGATAGAGGGGGGGGGGGGGGGTGTCTGGCATGGAGGGATTTTACCTGGCTTGTTGTTTCTATGTCAAACACACATACATGCAGTTTTCATCACTATGGTGTGTGCACTTTGGTTAGTGTCCACGAGTCTTGTTATAACAGAGTTTATAGTGTTGTTGCCATAATGAGGCAGACAGCGGGATCCCACTAAATTTAACTCATATATGCGTGTGTGTGTGTGTGTGCATGTAGGATACCCCAGGTACAAGAGCACATATGCTGATAATCCTCTTTTTTTCTCTCCCCTTTTCAGGACTTTATGCCCATGTTTGACGTTTTGGTTTCATCTTGGATGTCAGATGTGATTCTGGTCAACCTTCACGTGAGGAACAGAGCATCTGTCAAAAGAATCTGATTATAAAGATTATTCTAAAGATTATAAATTAAAAGGTAGACTGGAAGAGACTGTTTGGAGCTGTTCCTGGATTCACACCACAAAGGACTAACTCCATTTCAAGGGCAGAGGAGCTGCTAGGATTTGGTTCAACTCAGAATCAGGACTCACACAAAATAAGACAACTAGTGGGCATTAAATAGGCGGAGTCTAAACAAAAATCTGCCCACTTCCAGCTTGAAACTACAGTAAAGCCATTTCACCGTGGCAACACCTTAAAGAGAGCAGTTTGTTCCGAGTGGGCCAAGATGATGACCATGATGATGATGATGATCACCTTCAGCTCCCTGTTACTGCTGGGCCTGGCCGCCACACATGCCTCCATGACCCGCACCTCCACTGCACCCTCCTCTTCCTCCTCATCCTCTTCGTCTTCTTCACCACGCATGAAGCTCTCATACAAAGGTAGGAAGGCTGTGAGGGGGTTGCTGAAGCCTCTATAGGAGGTGGTGGTTGTGCATGTGGAAGTCTGCTTCATCCACTGCCCATAATAGCTACGAAAATGTAAATGATCTCGTCACACACTCTCTCTGTTTCATGTGATTTTCAGCCATCCTTTTCAAAGTTAACAACCCTGTACAGTAGCCAGACTGCCAGTAATTTATGGTGGCTGTGATTCACCTCCGCACACTCACACACACACTCACACACACACACACACACGCTCACACACTGGGAGGGTTGTGTGCTTCATGAGTATTGTAAGTGAGAAGAAGGCAGCTCAAAGCCCAACACAAACCAGAGATGTGTTCCATCATTGAAATTCAGCAATTATAGCTTGAACTAACTCACCAAGGACAAGAGTCTCACAAGTAGGCCAGCTGAGATATATAGTATGCTGCATTTAATTCCCACGTACGTACAGCATTCATGATTAGAAGAACTTTTTTTTTTTAGCCAGCAGATAAACAAAACATAAGTTTTAGTATAGGTCTAAAATGTCATGAAACAGACAGCTGTAAAAAGATCGAACTGGGTCATACAGTGGTGCTGAGTAATTCCATGTTTCATTAATCCAAGACAAGAGCAGTAGAAATAAAGTCCCTGATGTCATGTAGGCAGTGGCTGGGTGGCGTCAGAGTCTTAATGAAAGTAGTAAATTCACATTGGAACAATGGCAGACTAATAAAGTCATTTTAATGTCTAAAAGGGAGAGCCTTTGACTTTTTTTAGCTTTTGCCAGCAGGCGCAGATGCAGTCCCTAAAACTTCTTCAGCTTCATGAGCCAAGAACACAGATTTATTTTTTCAATGGCTTGGATCGAGTGGTATAGCTTAAGTTTACAAACACGAGCTGAATTTTTCCTGGCCACTGTTCCCCCTGAATTTGTTCTTGCTTGTTTGGAAACACCAAGAAGACTCACTTTTTCCACTGAAACCAATATAGTGTCATTACCGCCAGATAATTCACTGGACTTAGGACACAGCTCAGAAATGTTATTTAAATACTAAAATTAAAAGGTTTCTTCTTCAACCACATAACTCGCTGCTGCCCAGTGGCAACGAATCAATTTGGATCTAAAGAGGATTACCTGAGGCTGTCTTGACGATCATTTTTTGATTAGTCATTCTTAGGTGATTGTTTCCTGCTGGTACACTACAAGTAGTCTGTATGTATTAGATCGTATGTATCAGTTGCAGAATAGCAGTAAAACAGCATTGTTTGTTTTTTGTAAGGGAGCCATCACTTTTTATAATCCTGTATATCTGTGCAGAATTGCAGCAGTTCCATGGAGTGCGGCGCTTTGAGCTGGAGCGCTCCTGCTGCTTCAGTGCTCTGCTGTTGGACGAAGAAAGAGGCCGTCTCTTCGTCGGGGCTAAGAACTTCCTGCTGTCACTCTCGCTGGACAACATTGCCAAGCAGGAACACAAGGTTGGTCGGAAACACCCAAAGAACTTACACAACTGTGTAATAGCATGTATGAAAGGTTTGCTTATCAACACTGACTCAGCCATTACTTCAGAAGTTCTTCAGAAAAGACACACCCTGAAGTCATCAGAATGTTAAGCAATGCTTTAAGTGACTAATTCCAAACTGAACAATGCTATGTTATTATAATTGTATTTTTAATGGTGATACATGATAAAGAAATATTTCTCTCAATTGCACACCTCCGTCTTTGTTAATTCCTAACTAAGTAGAGGGTAGCAGCAAGAGATGAAAAGTGTTGTCATATTGTCTGACAATAAATCTAATATGTTACTGTTGTTATCAAAGCCAGGCCCTGCATGACTTTTCATGCAGCCTGTCTGCAAAGGAACAGTCAACAGAAAGGAGAACACTCAAACAGTGGGTGCATGTTACCAACATACTGTAGCCCTCTGAAAAATACAATTACTGAATTAAATATTTGCACACATGAAACTTTTAAGAAAGAAAGAAAGAAAATCAAGGAGATGAACCTAGCAGCATACAAACCACATTCTGTGTGAATTATTTCTAAATAGGATGTTGGTGGTAGGGACTGTACACACTAAAAGCCATGTTTACTATGTTTCAGATCTACTGGCCGGCCCCTGTTGACTGGAGGGAGGAATGTAACTGGGCAGGAAAGGATATCACTGTAAGTTGTACCTCATCCTAATTCTACCTTTGTTTAGTAAAGAGAACGGTGGATGGTTTAAAATCTATCACTGTGATGATGCTGCATGACGTGGGTGTGTTGTTTTTCATCATGCTCCATCACGTCTCCACTGTTCCCACACCGGGTGAATGGTTGGTGCATGAAAAAAAAAGAATTTCATTTCATTTGTCATGTATAAGTATAGGTAATGAACTCACATATCACACATTATGTAGAGTAAAGAAAACTGAGAAGCTTCTCGTGTTCACTTTTACCCAACCCTATCCAACACAATGCTACTGTTTTATCCACTGGAGTCATGGGAGTCATCATAAGACACGTTCAAACAGAAAGCATGTAATAATAGGTGCAGGACTCCTACTTTTGGACCTGCCCAGTGGCAAGATCTCTTCCTCAAATCTGTTTATTTTAACTATATTTGACTGAAATCTATTCAGTTTTATGCTAAGACAAAGACCTTTATGTTTTTTTCACAGAACTTTGAAATCAGTGTGTTCAGTAGCATTATAATCATAATCTGATTTCATAAACATCATGTAAAGAGGAAACTTTATAATATTGTTAAACACATTCCTCACAGATTTCTGCTACACTAAGCAGATTCCTTGGCCCTGTAGTGGTTTTTACTAGAGAGCATGTGTGTTACAAGTTATTTGCACTAGCGGTTTTACTCAGAACAGAATAAGCAGAATAAGCAGAGTTGGACAATTCTCGTTCCTGCCCTATCTACCGCTGATTACATAGACATCAGAGTGCACAGTTTGGAAAACAAGCAGGTCAGTGGCCCTTTAAGTCCAGGACTAGTCACCTCTGCTTTGAAGACAGAATTAAAAATAAATTACCAATACGTAGTTTCCCACCATGCACAGTCTGTTTGCTGTAACTCAGTTCTACAGCTGAACTGCTCAGCATAGAGTTGACAACTGTACTATAACTCCTAAATATGGTCAAAATTAGATTACTTATCCTGGAAACATGTGTTAGGTTACCTTAGGTTGCAGTGTATTATTATTATACAACAAAGAGGTTAAATATGTCTTTGAGAGAGTCTTGGACATTAAAGGCAGCTTGTGCTAAAACACTACATAGAGTGAACTCATGGCCCACTATGATGTACTCAGGGCAGACATGGCAAACATGGCCACCCTGCTACTTGTTGGTCTTTGAATTGACTGCCAAAAAAAGAAAAAGATCAAGATTTTCCATTTTGATCTACAAAAGAGAAACATTTAGTTTCCAAGAATACGTTACAAAAATAGTGCACGTGATGATTATGGGTCTAAATGTGATGTTCTGTATGTGGATGGAGTCTGAACAGAGAAGGCTTGACTTCACTGACTGACATGTTGAAGCTACCAAGAACCTATAGACCACCCAAGATTACTTCAAATGTAACTCCACCTAGCTAACTAACCCGGCTAACGCCACATATCTGTATGAATACATATATTTGTGTGTAAAACTATAAGGTCCTATCAGCAAATTTGTCTTTGTATACTGTATTTATATTAATATGCTTGACAATGTGTGTACACATGTGTATATATATATATATACACATATATACACAAGTGTGTGTGTATTTGTGTGTAAAACAAACCCTTAATCAGTATGATTACACAGCTGTAGCAGACAGACAACGAGCTCTATTCATACAAAACTCCGGGCTCCAGTTTCACCTGACCAGGAGTCTGTGTGAGTGTGCATGCGCTCACGTTTCTGTGTGTCCAGATTGTTTGTGTGTGTTTGAAAGCAAGAGTAGCAGTGGAGATGGGGAGTGGTGCAGAGAATTAGTACATTGCCCTGAAGGAACAAAGGAAGGAGAGAACGAGATAAGGAAATAAAAGTAATGTTTGGGGAAATTGTCAAGACATATATTGCATTGAGAGGCTTCGTGTCCTGCACAGTTGTTATTGGTGCTTTTCTTGCCTTAGAAATGTTATTTTTGTTCTTCGTTAAACACTCGCTCCTCTCTTACTCCTGACTTTTATTATCTGGGCGAACACTCACCCACACACTGAGAACTGAGCTGACCTCACACTATTGACCCTAATTACAGAGAAGTGTGTTTCTCTGTAGGAAGACGCCAACATTTCTCTCCCCCACTGGATACATTCTCTGCTCCTTTTCCCTCTGTCCACCAGCTCTCCTGCACTCTCTCAGTATCTCGTGTTTTTTTTTGACCAGTGAAGTTTCTCATGATCTCTATTTATTCATACTTTTCCATTAAACAACCTTGTCTCTTTAATGTTGGCTCTAATGGAACCACATCTGGAATCAGTCTTCAACTTCTACTGGTCAAACCAACATGGGGTTGTTGGTAATTTTAGTTGTCTAACCTTACCCTTAATATAGATAAATATTTCTTTACCTTTAAGTACAGTACATTATATTTGCCATGTAAAGAAATTGTATAAAGCAAGAATCCTTAGCACTAGACATAAAACATAAAAATACCCTGAATTATCCAATGTCAATGATTACTAATTATTTTATTTATTTATGGACTTGACTGTATATAGCTATGTATAGCTACTCACTGCCACTTGGTTTACTTACTGTCTGTTTTACCGAAGTTTATTTACTGCACTAGCTACACTACACATAGTATTATAGTAACAGCTCGACAAATACAAACAAGGAAAATTACTGACATTAAGAGATGCTCACATAAAAACAAATAATAAACAAAGTAAAATCATACAAACGCGCACAGGGCCTCCTGTTGCAAGCGGGAGGCAAAAGTTGATAGTTGTCATTTAAACCCACTTCTAACTATCTAACTAAGAATTGTTAACATCGTAGAGAATGTTTAGTTTATAGTGTTGGACAAATTAAAATACAAAATGTTATTACAATACATTGTGAGGAAGATATGTCTTATAAGCTATTTGAATTGGGTCAAAATTCAGAAATCCGCTTGTTCCAGGAGAAAAGTCAACACTGTTACATCGACCTATTTAGTAGAAGTGATCAAAGGCAACTGAGCTATTACATTGTTGTGTATCTTAACATTGTTGTGTGTACTCAGGAAAATGGTTTAATACTCTAACTTTATTCAATAACCAATATCTATAATTCCACAGAACAAATTCACAAATAATTTAGACATGGGAAGAAGTAGCAGGAGGAAAATAGCGGCAGCTGAAATAATGAATAGGCAGATTGGGTTAATCATCACTTAACATCACAAAGACAGAAAAGGAAAAAAGACATCCAGCAGGACAATAGAGCTTTATAAGACATGAAGCTCAGGTCACAGCCTGAGTGCTTACTGTTTCAACTAATGAGTCAGTGGCAGGTCAAAGGTTGACCAGTGAACCCTTTAACACCCACATACACACTGAGGAAATGTGACTGCTGGCTCACTCGTCTCCCTCGCTCTCCTCCTTCCTTTCTGATCTTTTCACGGTCTTTCAAGTGCCTTTTCTCTTCCTACCTTTTCTTTCTCTCCTGCTTTATTCCCTTTTGTCACATCAAAGAATTGACTTTGTCAAGCCACCGCTCCACTAACTCCCTCACCTTCCTCTGCCCTCTGGCACACACACGGACACACACATACACTAAAGGCTTAAAATACAATGGCAGTTAGATTGAGGAGGAGGTCTTGCTTCGGGCACACACAGGGAATCCTGAGTAAAAGACTGACTGGAAATTGGCATGATTATGTTTTATCATAGGAGCATGTAATCTTTTTTAGGTGTGAAGCTGAGGTGTGTGTTTGAGTGTGTTTGTTTGTGTATGGCGTGTGTCTACTTGAAGGAACGCAAAGTTGTTCATGCCCCCTTTCTATGAGGGACCAGCTGTCTCCTGTGTTTCTAAACAGAGTGACAGGATCATCAGCTGGTTGAACACCTTCACATGTGTACGCACACACAGACACACAAACACATGTATTCATGTACTGACTTAATACCACCTCAGTGGTGCTTTAAAAGCTGAAAGGCAGACCTTTGTTCTAAACCACTATGTGTGTATGTATGTATGTGTGTGTGTGTGTGTGTGTGTGTGTACTGGGCCGTATGAGCCACTAACTAGCCACTAACTAGCCATTCCTTCACCCTTGGGTAAAGCTGAAAGGCAGAGACATAAAGACATGAGACAGGAGAGATAGAACTAGACAGATGAAGACATGGTTAAGAAATCACTGTTGACTCCAAAAACAAAACTTTGACCAGCAACAGTGACCATAGCTTTTTCAAAAACCCGGTAGTATTATTGTTAAACAAATAAAAGACCAAATTAAGCCAAAACAAAATGATTTATGCACAAATGAAGTCATGATGAAGGTCTGATTATTAACATATTAACTGATTTTTTATTTATAAGCCTCCAGTAAATCCTATGGGACCTGCAGTGTTTGTAACCTGATCAACAGACAGATGTTTCTGGCCTGTCCAGGGACCAGCAGACAGAACAGAGGGGAGGGGTAGATACATCACATGTGAAAAACAGTGCATGTTTACAGACGTAGATAAAAACAGTAAGGACTTTTTGAGATGAGTAGCTTTTGAGAAATTGATTAGCTTTGGAATGACAACCTAGAAAATGAAAAAGAGACTCATTTTTTATCACGGTGTCTATGCACTCATCTATTAAAAGGGTTGCTGGACAGTGGGCCTTGTCTCATCAAAGCCTGCACTCTGAATTATACACACTCCTCGTTAGTGTACAGCATGTCTTTTCTCTAGAAGTCTCCTGAGATCCTGTTATCTGTAACTTGACCCTGAGATGGACAGATGTGTGTGTGTGTGAGTCAGCCTGCTGTCTAGCTAAGGGGGGGACAGTGAAGAGTAAAAATGGTTGTAGAAGCTGAAAAGAGAAGAGAGCGAGGTAAAGACAATGCTGCAGTGTCAACACCAGAAATGAATGTCAAACTTAAAACTTTACTTAAATTTAACTGGCAACCAGGACTTTTCACAAGGTGCCAGGACTTTCAAGACCAGTTTTTACTACACAGGAGTGTTTACAGCTGAATCAGAAATAATGGGGAAATTCCTGTGGACATGGATTTCCCTTAAAGCATCAAGGATTCGATGTTCGGTGTTCACATCAGCATATGGTCAGGAATCTGTGGGAACCATGAGACAAACCACTAACTGGAACTTGGTCGCCCCTCAAAATCTGCACAAGTTCTCTACTACTCTACTACATTACTGTGAAATTTACCTTTGAACTGTATTGTTAAAGGGGCCAGAACAAGGGAGACAGTAGATTATAACGATCAGTGCTACAACAGCTTCACTCTCGAAAAGAAGGTACATCCGTTGTATCCCAAAAGGTACAAAGGCTTGTCACTGGGGCAGTACCCTCAAAAGTACTTATTTGTACCTTTGATATGTGTACCTTTAACTGGTTTGGTACCATTAGGTACCTTTTTGAACCTTAAAAGGTCCAATAATTAGTGTAGTTTGTACCCCTGCCGAACCTCTATTTCTGAGTGTTCCATTTTGATGCCATATGTAATGCAAGACCAACTGTTGGCGTCCGACTGTCATGTAACCACACCACACAACCCCTGCCTACTTCTAGAGCCAATGCCGCAGTGTGCACAAAACTACAGCTCTGCGTCTCCCATTGCATTCCTTAAAGTAATTTGTATCGGCTGTCCAGATGGAATCGGGGGCTGCAGTGCCCCTTTAAGGCTGCTTGTACTGTATATGACCAGCTGGTTCCCTCAGTGCTTTGCTAACTCTCTTATGTGTGCAGTTTAATGAATGAAAAAAGTGATGTGGTGTGAAAAGTGATGTGTATATGACAAAATGCTCCTATTCCTTTAAGAGGAAATCTTTTCTGTCCATGTGGTATGGTTGACACACCTAACTGATATTTACTTTCAGCTACGCATGTATAACATGTGCCAATAGAAGCCAAGTTACTCATAACTCATATAAAATAAACTCCTCCTCCAGTGAAACTGGAGAACTTTAGTCCCACAGCAGCCATAATAAATATGTTCACTTAAAACAATGTTGCTCAGCATTTTTACTGCTGGCCTTTCAAGTGTTGGAGATTGAATTTGAAATTGCATATTTGTTATGCCACATATCGGGTGATGTATTTGTATTAACAGTAATAAAAATGTGCATGTACTGAAGCTCCTCAGATTCCTGCTAAATGTTCACTGTAACATTTCATGAAATCCATACTGTGAAAGCTAGAAACATAAACGTAGAGTCTATCTAGCATTTCTTATTATACTGACTGACTGTCCAGCACTTTCACATGAGAGGTTCATATGACGCTTTGTGGACACACACACATTCACACAGGAATGTCCGTGTACAGCCAGGACACAAAGACTGTCAGAACAATGTGTTGGAGGTGGAACTGGGGACTTGACAGTGTTGTCACAGGCAAACACACAGAGCTATGTGAAGAATGTACATCACTAAAACCAAAGAAAAAGAGGGAAGTGATGGTGGTTTTTTGGATTTACTGTGTGTGTGTGTGTGTGTGTGTGTGTGTGTGTGTAAGTGTGCTGTCAGATTAACTTGATTTTACACTTTTAAAATGAGCTTGATCCAAGGTCAGATCAGTGTGGTGTATTTAAAGGGGTTTAAATGACTTAGAATTGATATTCAGTAGAATGCTACACATTTCATGTCCCTCACTAATATCATTTAGATGCACTTATATTTCATCATTTTTATACCAATGAAACAAAAATACTGATAAAGATTCAGGGTATCAATACCAGAATGTCTTACTCTGTATCTATATGTGTCTTTCAGTCTGACTGTGTGAACTATGTGAAGATTGTGCACCACTATAATCGTACCCACCTGTACGCCTGTGGAACTGGGGCTTTCCACCCCACTTGTGCCTTTGTAGAAGTAGGACACAAAATGGAGGTAAGAAATACACAAACTGCTTATCACTGTCAGTTTCATGTGTTCTCCAGCCCTCATGTGTCTTTTGTTCCTCCCTCACCTTGATCACTCCCCTCTCTCTCTC
>JAUMHF010000024.1:6679748-6694548 GCA_032359275.1 Microctenopoma steveboyesi
GGGGTGACGGCCGTAAAGAAGCTGCAGAGAGGCGTGTAAGACTGCGACTCTGCGTCCTGGGCTCCACTCCGGGATTAGTTTCTCTTGTTTGCTCTGATTTACGGTATATAAAGGTCTGTTTAATCTCCACATGGAATAAAAAAATTCTCATTTTGTTATTTCAGACAAAGGGACAGTTCTGAAGGTGATTAACGTTCCCAAAGAGAGCTGGAACAACATGGAGGAACTTTTATTGGAAGAGCTGGAGGTCTTCAAAGTAAGAACTTCATTACTGTACCACTGTACCTTCGCGTCTTATAGGTATAATTATTTTTTACAAATTACATATAATTTGTTGATTTTGGGAGAAAAGAATGAAATACTGTATGAGCTATACAGCAAACAGACATGGGCAGAGAGTCCTAAATATTTGTTAAACAATTTTCCTAGAATAAATAAAATCATTGGAATACAATATATATAAAATGATAATTTGCTGTAACTCTTCACTTCAGGATGCCTCATCCATCAGCAACATGCAGCTCTCCTCAAAACGAGTAAGTCTGATCTACTTTACCTACAGCTGTTCTGACAAATTGCTGCATGCACATAAAGCTGGATAGTTGCATTTACTGCTCATAAACTGAATTTCACACTGAACTGGGTACAAATTAAACTATTAAAACCTCTCCCTCACAGCAACAGCTGTATGTGGGTTCTGACACAGGCATAGCCCAGGTTCCACTTCATCGCTGCAGTGTGTACGGAAAAGCATGTGCCGAGTGCTGCCTGGCCAGGGATCCATACTGTGCTTGGGATGGCACATCCTGTACACGCTATCTACCAAACACTAAGAGGTCTGTGACACAACACACCTTTTGCACAACTAAAAACCAGCATTCATAAGAAAACAAGGTTCTAACCCTCAAACCCTCACTGAAAACCTAATGATTTACAGGCGCTTTCGTCGCCAGGACGTGAGGAATGGAGACCCCAACACTCTCTGCTCTGGAGGTACAGTAAGATTCATTGCCCACTTTAAACCATGTATAATCATATGATAAATTCTCACAACGCTGTTGTACTCCTTATGACAGCATATGCACTTATATTTTTGCATCAATAGTGATGACTTAACAGAAAAAAACTAACAGAAAATCAAACAGGGCACATACATTTACAGATGTATCATTAGCTGTATTGTTAGTCTAGTAACTAACTCTGATAGGTTACCATTGTCAACTGCTGCGGAGGTGTAAGTCTCACTTTGTTCCTGCTTTGACAGACACTCTTGGCATCTCACATCTTACAGTACATCTGCCAAAGAATTCAAAATCTTTTCACCTCAGTGACCCCTGTCCTTTCAGACAACAATACTAGCGTTCTTTTGCCATCGGTCTTCGTACCACATAACTGAATCCGGTAGTTGTTAAATACGAACAAGCTTCTGAGCTATATGATTACATCATTTGACATGCAAGCTGGGTTGTGTAAAATTAATGAAATTCAGTAATTGTCCCCACTGACTGTGTCACTAATAATGGTCAGGGGTTCATTGAGCAGTTTGCACACTAGAGTAACTATACGTATATCCACTTAGAATATAAGACTAAGATTGTCTTGCCAATCCGAGTGATGTCTGTCACATTGTCTTTCCTTGGTCTGTGCCATCTGTTCACCCTTCTGGTTGGTGTCTCCTGACCTTTCAGCTTTGGCCTGTCCCGTCCTGACGTATTCCTTACATTGCCTTTTTCATTCTTTGCTGGTTCATAAACATCTTTGTCTCCACTGCCCCCTGCAGACCATGATAAGCACTCTTAGCTGGTCTTGTGCGCATACGCTGAGTTTAAGCATAGCTGTAATATCTTTATCTCTGCTGCCCCCTGCAGACCATCACAAGCACCGCGTGGCGGAGAGGAAGCTGTATGGAGTGGAGGGAAGCAGCACCTTCTTAGAGTGTATTCCCAAATCGCTCCAGGCCAGAGTCACATGGACCTTCCAGAAACAACCACAGAACTCACGAGAACAGGTGAAAGGGAAAAGACATCTGAAAGGACATATTTTTACAGATTTTGTCATCGAGTTAGAAGGCCAACAATGGGGCGCCTCCATTCATAAACATTTTCTGAAGACAAATCTTTCTTTTTATGTTCAGAGTTTTTTTAGTCGCATTAGTGATGCACACACAGCAACGGACACTGTATTGTGCTGTCATTTTAATGAACCCATCCTGTTTCCAGGTGTATCTAGATGACCGCATCCTCCAGACAGACAGAGGCCTTCTGATTCGTCGCGTCCTGAAGAGAGACATTGGCACCTATCAGTGTCACGCCATGGAACACGGCTTCACCCAAATCTTACTAGGAATCACTTTGGAAGTTGTGTCCTCAACATCCTCTTCAGTCTCCAATTTTCCCTCTGATGCCCCTATCCGATTAGATCCCCGCAGTGGAGGTGGGCCCCCAGTGACCAACCAAAAGCTTTGGTATCGGGACTTCATGCAACTAGTGGACCACCCTAATCTGAGCGCTGTCGATCAGATCTGTGAGCAAGTTTGGGCGCGCAAGAACACGGGTAGTGACCAAGCAGAGAAGATTTTTGCTGCTCCAGTGAGGGATGCTCTGCCTCTTGGCCCTGCCGCCCACCCACCTAAGAAGTGGAAGCATCTTCAGGAGATAAGGAAGGGGAGAAATCGCCGGACCCACGACGGTAAACCAAACCCTCGAGCGCCACGTAGCGCAGGGGAGTAACAGTGTAGAGAAAGAGATGGAGGCAAAAATGAATGACTGACACAAGGAGAACAGAGGAGAATGATAGAGACTGAGAGACTAAGAACTTCTGGAGGTGTTCACACCCACATACATAAAATCACAAACACTCACATACACAAGCACACACACCTGTATTACTGTGTATATTTATCTACGGATGCCCCCACTATACAGTACCTTATCCCTGAGTCCTAGTTCCACTGGCCAGCCCCTGCATGTGCTGCCTTACTGCCCAAATTTATTCTGCACGTTCCCTTTACACTGTTCCACTAGTATAGTTGAGTACTGCTGCAGGCATGTGGGAGTAAACTAATTTTATATCTCTGGGCAATAAACATACCCTCATCAAAGCAATGGTCTCTTACTGGACATAGACATAAATGTTAATGTGCAACAGCAGATAGCATGCAGATAGATGCTATAAAAAGAAAACGAATGAATCAAGTTCTGCTCTTGGTGCACATGCACGTTTAACTTAACCTCACTTTTCACATGGTTTAATATGCATATTACACAGTGCACTCGAAGATGAGCTAGAAATGCCAGCAGCAAGGAGCAACCTGTGGCACACGTTTCAGAACTGGTTATTTTATGTAGTAGAGTACTTAGCAGTGTCCTTAGGCACATTATGGCATGTTGCAGCAAAATAAATCACAGTAAAATACAGTCATGTTTAAAGAGCAGTCAGATCTGACCAGATGTGATTATATTGCTTTACTGGTCCAAACCACTAGAGAATGAGGGGTAAGAAAAAAAACTACTGCATTTCATGATGAAAGAGGAAGATGGATGTTTACGCTACACACACGAAGTTAAGGCATGAAAGTCAATCTCTAAAAGCAAGTAATCCATAAAGGACCAGGTTTATGTCTACAGGTTTTAGTTGAAAAAGTTAATCTAGTTAAAAATATACTGTATATAGAATAAGATTTTTGACATGATCCCAACCTCATTCTAAAATTCACTATTTATTGGTTCCACACATTAAGAAGAAATCAACACCACGATGGCTTAGGTGCAAAGCATTAATAAGATGTGGAGGAACAGGAAACAACCTTTTGGACTCAAAGTATGACAACCTGTTTCTGGGCTTCAGTACGGTACATATATATTAGCATGATATTTATGAGTGATACTATGACTTTTTGTATTCTAAGCAGTTCTGCTAACCCTTACTTTTACACTTGCATATGTTGTTTGTGATAAATAGATATACAGATAACAAGATGACCAAATTGCCAACTTCTCATTCTGCACAGTATGCTGCACAGAACACAGTTTGATTCTGTGCAACCCACAATGCATCTTGCTGATGGTTAAATATACACAATCCGACGTCAAAAAGTGTCGTAATCGCTTCACAATATAGCGTTACAGTCATGAATATAACTGACTTTTGCTGCTTAATGATGTCATCTCTTCCTAATGGACAATTAGTATGATAAGGTCTTCCTTTTCTATGTCTTTAGTCCAATCTCTGTGTATTATCTGTAAAGAAACCTTGTTTTCTCAGTTGTCTGTGTTAACGTGTGTGTGTAGGTTACCCCGTAGTGTTCATTGTGTGTATGGGCTCAGATGAAGAGCCTACCTGTGGTACGATACTTTATTATATCATTGTCTATCCACATAAAAGGAAGCAACTGGCCTTGTAAGATAAAACATGCATTTAAGCGTTGCATCCATTAAATCTAAATGAGTTTATGATGGATATAGGGACTAATTTGTGCTGCTTTCATCAATTTATAAAAAGCATGAAAGCTTTAAAATATCTACAAAATGTTTAGTACATCCTTATTTTGCCTTTGTGTGTCCATTCATTTACACAAAGCTTAGAATCAGAGCTCAAATATTTTTAAAAGCAGGTTGTGATAAGAGGAAGCTGCACAAACTAGGTCTATGAGTGGATTTTAGATGTATGCAGTCATTGTTGTTATTTATATACCTTCTTTATAGAGATGTAATTAACTCTTTCAACTGAACTGACTGACACCTGCAAAAGGGACACTCTGCATTTTGACACCACCCCCCAAACACTAATATTCACTGTTGAAAATCAGACAAATTAAATCCTATTTAACCGTAGGAAGGTGTTGGAAGCTGTTGAGGTTTAGTTACTAAAACACTAAATGAATAAAACATTAGTCGTGTACTTGTTTTCTTTTGATAAGCGGTTACTTACATTGGCAGTGATGTCAAACTTACTGGAGTCTCCCTTTTACGCCAGCTGACCAATGTTAGTGGCTAAAGCATTCGACAATAATGTGGTGACGAGAAAGAACGAGAGACTAAGCACAATGTTGAACATATTATTTTTATTTTTCTTATATGTAAATGTCGATTTACATCTGTATCATTCATGTTCTGCTGAAAAAGGACACATCCTCAACATTTTCCTTTTTACATTGCGGCCAATAGGAATTTCTTCCTTAACACAGTGTCCAATTAGATTCTTTGTTCCTCACACAACTCTTCATTCAAGACTCCTGTTTCCCATGCCATGTGACAAACCCCAGTATGACAGCTCACAAGGAGAAGCTTGCATATGTGAGAAATGAATGTGTACCTGTGGTTAATGTGTGAGTGAAAGTGTCTTTTGGGGGAAAGCAGAGCTCTGTATATAATAGCAAAGAAACAGTGGTGTGGGTCTGTAGAGCGGTTGGTGGAAGTTCAGAGGTGGAAGGCCAAAGTTAACGAGGTGCACTGTAATACTCTGAGGTCTTTGTGAGATGTCATGTCAGATTGTTTTTGATTAACACAATAAAACATGCAGTTACATAAAAATGAAATTCCACATGTGATCTTTGGTTTAATTAAGATTTGAATGCACTTCCCAGATCTAGGTTCTTCATGTCTTCTGAATTTCCCCCACACGGGGTCAGTCATGCTATGATGTAAGGAAATCTGAGGTACCATTGTGTTTTTAACAGCTGTTAGTGTTGTTCCTGTAGTGCAATCAATCCTTCTAAAGGGCAGCTGAAGCTGTTGCACAGTAGAACATTGGAAAAGTAAAACTAGAATATGAAAAAACATGGTGTTTAAGAAGTTGACTGGTAAAATAATATATATAAAGATGATCACACTAATTTTACAGACCCAATAGAGACCCTATGCGACCCTACCTTTCCTTGCATCACTCAACAACCCCCTTCCTCCCTTATGTCTTACTCTCCAACCATCCCCCTCTTTCCATCTACATATCAGTTCCTCCATCTTTGACATTAGGACCCACATTCATCATACTAATATCACCATGACTTGCCTTTCAGCGCAGTGAACAGAGATGTGCACAGTAACATACAACACAAAAAACACACTAGAATTCCTTCACACGAGAAAAACCTTCACATATGTTGAAGTATTCAATGACATACACATACCAAGTGCAGTATGTCGTCAGCAGCCATAAACACATAGGAAATGAAATTGGGTCCATATTACTGCAGCAGTACTGGAGGAACCCATTAGTTCTCCAGTATTCTTCTGTGTGTTAAAGTGAGTTTGTAGTGGTCCGTGGGGTACAATTGAAAACTGGGGAATGAGAACAGATGCACCAGACTCACACTTAACTATTTGTTTGGTATTGAGTTTGGGTGGAACCAAAGAACTATGGATATATCTAGGTGATAGCAGGTCAAAACCACATGGGTATAATGTAGAATGCAAACACAAGAGTCTATGTAATGACCAAGAAAGAGAGTTGTTAAATGTCAAACTCCATGTCCCTCCTATATTTCATTTTAATAACAGATGAAACAGCACAATAAGAGTTACAGTAATTTTAAGTAATAACCAAGAAAGATTTACGTTCCACAAAATATTTTATCAATGAGATGACTAACTTACCTTTTTATTATTTAAATGTTACCCCCTTATTACCCTGTTATTGTTAAACAATTAGGGCCCCTATTTCCTTGTTATTACCAATTATTGAACTGCTAATACCCTATTAGTAGAATAATACCCTAGAGTATGGTGCTATCGCTTCTTTTTAAGTCACTAAAGTGGGCTGAAAAGTGACACGAGAGCTAAACTGGCAACACAACATGCCAGAAAGTCATATTACCCAAAACATGACCACGCTCTACTGGTTAAAAAAAAGAGGTTGTGTTTACACAAGTACATATTTAGGTTATTTGTATAATGTAATTGCACAGACTGACTAATTGTGCAGTGTACATACCCTTTAAATGAAACACTTCAGCTGCTGGATGCAAGATCAGGTCAAACAGTTCATAAGTGGTTTCAAACCAAAGAAAATAGAAGATTTTCAAAAATATGTGAGTGATTATTTTAATAACAGGCAGCAGGCTTGATCACTCATTAACCACCACGGTGCACATAAGTTGGAAATTTAATCTGGTGTGACTTCAACCCCACCTTTTCATTCACTATCACTTCTTGCAGTTGGAGATCACCAAGTCTGATAAAATGAAGCAATCAGCAACCTTGATCAGCTGTACAATTTAGTTTCACCACATAAATACAACAGCAAAAAAAAAGTCTGTCCGAGACTGAAAGTCTCCTTGTAAGTCGCTTTGAATAAAAGCGTCTGCCAAGTAAAGTAAAGTTATGCAGGCTGCAGCAGATAGCTCACGTCAACAACACTTCATTGAGCTTTAAGATTACGTTTTCCTTCCCTCGTGTTCTTGTGGCTGTGTAGGCTGATTTCACTTCATTACATGAAAACAACCACAATGTTTAATGTGGTGAACAGAGCTCAGCACTCTGACAGTTCTGCAGATTCACAGCACACTGACATTTGTCAGTTTGGCTGGCACTTTCTTTTTCTATGTTGACCACTGATAACACCACGAGGTAAATATGTGGCTGATCAGGTTATAGGTTGTTATGACTTTATCTTCTTATTACTTATTACTTATTAAAAAATCAAGAAAAAACATTTAGTCAGATACTAAACTGTTCATTACAATTCAATAACTCTTTGCATAGTGCTAGAACCTCACAAGCAGAATAGTGGGTGGTGAAGGACTGAGTGGTCTGTTGTGTTCTTCACCATCAAAATAACCACTTAAGGTTTACTTTGAGATTATCATTACTGGGCGACAGCGTCAGTAGATAATGTGCGACAGGAATGAAGGAACAGAGGCGATGATATGCAGCAGGGCTTCTGATTTTGTTTTCCGTCTCTCAAAAATGTGACCATACATCACCCCCTGATTCAATAATATGACAGCGTGTTTAGAGTCCAAGCTGCACAGACTTCAGCTGGATCCGCTGAATGTATAAACACTAGTCCTCCAATGCAAGCAAGACTGTTTATCCTGAGTTTTAAACGAGTAACGGGAGAATGTGAAACCTTGCGACTGCATCACTGTCTTGGACAATAAAGACATTGTTTGGTAAATGTAAGCGGTTTCAGTGAACCGTTATACCACATAACTGCTACCACGCCACTGAATGAAAGTGATTTAACTCATTGAACTCTTATATTAATATCTAAATAAACAGATTGAATCCAGTTGACGTCAAACTTTCAAAGTTGTTACACAAGAACATACAATCTATTTAATTAATTATAAATGTTTAGAAATGTGTGCATTTCTTAAAAATAATCGGAATGTTATAAATATACATAAATATTATTAGACATTTATTAATTTGCCTTCAGTGCCAAATGATTTAATGTTGCTGGATGCCTGGAAAAATCCATTGCTCAACACTTGGGATATGCCTGTGCTAAATCGTAAATGTTCTGCACTTATATAACGCTTCTCTACCTAGACAGGAACTCAAAGCACTTTACACTGCTTTGTATTCAACCATTCACATGAACAAGCACACTGATGAGAGAGACAACTTGGGGTTCAGTGTCTTGCCCATGGACAATTTGACATATGACAGGAGGAGTTGGCAACCAGCGATCTCCCCATTGTCAGGTGACTGATCCAGCTCCTGAGCCACAGCCACCCGTGTTGTTAAAAAAGGTATAGGTATATGTAGTTCCTCCAAATGATCCATCAAAATGAGCCAATTGTGATACCAGGAAATAGTTTTTGGTTGCTCAGCATACTTATTATTTCTGACTTTGAGACAATGAGGTGCTGAAAAATACATAAAGCCAGAGACAGGGAACATATTGCATTTAGTTCAAAAATAATTTACCACAGCATATTTAAAACATGAATTACATCTATCTTATCTATGTTGAGTTATACTTACAAAACACACACTCAAACACACACTCAAACACACACACACACACACACACACACTGTGAAAAAGACTGACAAGTGTAATGATTAATGAGCCCAATTAACAGTAATTACGTTGGTGCCTTAGAAAGTCTGTTGACACAAAGAAGACAGGGCTCTGAACACCAGATTTGCGATGATGGAAGCCTTTCCCCCTTGACAACCTAAACACTCGCTCACAGATATTATTTCTAAGGAAAACAAGTGACTTAGATGTGAGAAAGAGAAGAAACAAAATTAAAAAACAACAGAAAGGAAAATATAAGAAACAGGAAGCTGAGGTGCTGATATATTTAGCCAGAAGAGTGGGATAATTTATTCCACCGAGACACATATATTATTTAAGATTATAATAAAAAAATGTAAAACATTAATCATCTTCTATTTGCTACTAACTTCTGAGTTAATTCTACATACAGTTTTTTGTCCATGTTATTTCATAGGTTGTAACAGCGTAAAAAAAAGTGGTGGCCTGGTAGCTCAATGGGTTAGGTGTTAGACGGGCATGCAGAAGGCTGCAGGTTCGAAACCCAGTCTGACTCCTAGTCCATCCCCTGTCAGGCGTGTCCCTGAGCCACACACCCAGTGCTAGCTCCCTGTAAGTCGCTTTGGATAAAAATGTCTGCAAAGTAAAGTAAAGCAATACGTGTCTCCCTGTTTATGTTATGTGAGTTGTGTCTGCATGTATTGCGTGCAGCTAGAGAAGTTTCAGTAACTGACTGTTATTATGTGCTGTTAAGAAGTAAGTGGACTACAGTAATGTTCTGCCAAAGTGAACTGTCCCCTGGGGAAAAATCTTATTATTTATTCAGCTGTGCCAGGGAAGGTGCTGCTCTGTCCCTGAATCACACCTCATTTAATCACCTCTTTATGTTGGAGACCTGTTATTAAGGGGAAGTTCATACCTAAATGGTGAAATACATAAGCCTTTTATGTGTGCCTAAAAAGGCACACGAGTCATGACTGTTCCCAAGAAATGACCCCTTTAGTTAAGGTGGGCTGGCACCTTAAATTACTTGGCAAATATCATGGTCGTTTTTAAAGGGGAATCCCACTACACATAAAAATAAAAAGTAATAAAAAGATCAAGAACCAAGCTTACATTGGATTCCAGCATTCCATTAAAGGTTCATTGAACTGTATGAGAGGGAGGCTTTTATAATAACAATATTAGCTATGTTGACAAGTTTGGCCTCAGGTGGGCAGTTCCATAGGAGCCTGTTCTGTTACAGAGAACACACTCAGCCAGTCTTCCTACACTGGTCTTTACATCTGTCACAATCAGGGCAATCTGGCATAAGACCAAATCCAGCTTTAGCTCTGTTTCTAAACAGGAAAATGACGGGAAGTGAATTGTGATCATGATGATGGGAAACATCCAGTATGCGAGTATTTGACCAGCCTTCTCAGAAAATTTTAATGAACACTTGGCATGTATGTTTGTTTGCGTATTGTTTACTTCCACCTTAAAAGTTCCTATTCTTAGTTGTTTATTCCACTTGTGGTAAAATTGGCACCCCTTTGTCTCGCACTCCATTGGTTTCTCATACCTAAAGGATGACTACTCAAGCAAGACCGCATGAAAACACATGTTTAGCAAACATCTGTTTAAAGAAAAGATAGTGATCTTTCATTTGTTGAAAAGGATCCTGCTAATGGCTGGGAAATCACATGCCTAAACATCATCAGCTGTGCTTGATGAAAGGCTGAGCCCTGAAACAACAATGACACGCGGCTCATCTGTCTGGGAGACACAAGTGCAAATAAGTGGACGCCAGCCATGAATCATTGATGTGTAGATGTGCAGAATCAGACACACAATATGGGACCAACAACAACAATCAGGTGTAAAAGTCTTCTTACTGTATGTGACCTACAGAACTACATTCAACTAAGCCCTCACAGCTTTAAACTTCACGTACCACCAGAGTTTGTTTTCCTTTTAAATCATTGTGTAGGTAACACAAACAATGTATGGGGAAAGGAAATTTCCAACTGTTCAATGCACAATGTTTTCTATATCATCCCAACACTAATAACATGTTCTATTTAAGAGACCCAGCATAAAACAGTTTTACTCTCACTGGTGATACTATTAAGGATTTACTCTACCAATGAGTGTATGAATAAAAGTTCAGAACTTCAGTGCAAACAGTGATTTCTGTGGGTGAGCTCAAAGAACTGGACTGCTTTCAAATACTTTATGGTGTAGAGGATTGTTGTGGGTTCCCAGATGAAAGAAATCAAACAACTGAATTTATGAAGAAATGGAAACACTGCACTGCCTGTCTGATTAGAACTGACTCGAAGACTTGGGCACAATGCATTTATAGATGGAGATTCTTGACCTTTTGTAATATGTAATCCAGTATATCTCAAGTACAAAAAGTGTGTACTAAAACCACATTGTGGATCTGTGTTATGATTAAGTAATCCATCTGTGACTGTGAATTGGAGCTAAACAATGCAAAACAGCTGCTGTTGGCTTTGTTGTTGGATAATATTAACAGAGGCAATAATATACAATATACAATAGAGGCAATATTGTATTTTTCAACAACTGATTTCAATTAATTTAAACTAGACAATTAGACCATTTTTAATTTGGAACAGTAGTGAACTCTTTCCATAAGTGGTCATCTTACCAAAAATACTCACAACACAACAACAAATCATCCAGGAGGTCTTAAAAGCATCAAGTATAATATCTAAAGATCTGCAGGCCTCACTTCCCTCCGTTAATGTCAGTGTTCACATTGCATCAATAAGAAACAGACGGGGAAACAATGCCCTCCGTATTTGCCTGAAAGAGTCCTTGCCAATTATCGCAAATGCTTGATTGCAATTGTTGCGACCATGAGGTGAAATTTCTAGTATTTTAATGGTACTGCCATTTTCTTTTATACTGTCTCATTAACTGTTTGTAGATTTAATAATGAGAAATAAGCTTCACTCTGGGGTCACTAGCTTTAAAAATACCATCATGTGCAGCCCATATGTTCTTTTGTGTGCACGCCAAGTCACTATGCTATTGTCTAGACGGAGAATCAAGAAGTATGGTCCTGTGCTGCATGTGGTTGTTTCCTGTCCAACTTCCAGAAACTTAAAATCAGGCTGTTCATATTAAAGTTGGTTTTTTTTAGCCTAAAAGACTCATTTCTAATCATAATATAATAATATTCACCCATTCAAAATGATTCTACTGTCCCCATCACCTAAATGCTCAAACAGGAAGTAGGAAAACACCTGAATCCCAACAAAGAGAGGAGAAAATGTCATAAGTACTGTATATTCAAATCATGTAAATAAATTAAGTGCTGCAGACATCAAATCCACTTAAGCCCCAAATCTAATCTGATCATCCTCGAGTCCAAGTTGATGTAGTAGCAAATCTACAGCAGTTCCCTCGTGGTTCTATGAACATAGTGTTTGAAATTCATCTGCATTAGTATGAAGATGGCTCTACATGCCACGTTTCCTAATAGATCTAATAGTTGATGTTTTCAGAAGCATCACCTTTAGTCTGTCACTGTAAATACCATGGAGACACTGAACAATGATTAATACTTAACAACAGAGGGGAGACATGTCTAGGAGAATCAAATGTGACAAAAATTAAGTTGTAGTACACATGTAGTTGAACATGTATAGAAAACTGCAGCTCAGTGTGAGACTGATATTTTCTAGCACACAGACATAAAAGAAAACCTCATGCCTCCAATCAGGACCAGTGAGTCCAACAGACTGCTCCAGTGGGTACAATCACATCTGGGACAAAAAGCCGAACAAAAAAAAAAGTAGTTTTAAGTCAACTAAAAATATAGTAGACCAAGAGACCAAGAGAGGTCAGCAGACCAACTGGGAAAACTTCCTCTGAGCAATAACACTGCTGTGAGGTGCTGTAATAAACCTTAATCAGACCTTATAAAGCTGCTTTGTCCCACAAGTTTGAATGTAAAATGTCTTTGAATGCATTTGAATTGACACTATGACACAAGACTGTGACTTTATGCCTCTTGGGAACGTACTCGAAAGAAGTTCCCAACAGCTTTTTAGTCCTAATGACGGAAACACTGGCGGCCAGAAGAAGAGGGGTGAACCACTGCCGAGTTAAAATACACATGCAACAGTTGAGTGTGGGACATTAACTGTATTTGGTCTCTTTTTCACTTTTACAACTTTCACAAGATGTTTATTGTCCTGGGAACAACCAGCCTTCAGCAACAGTATTTTTTACCTGTGTAAATGTTTACGTGTAAAATTATCGTATATAGAAGTAATGAATTTGCTGTCCACTTTCCAGCACTGAAAAGCTGGTAACTGGTAAGAGTTTTACACAAAATTACACCTAATCATTAAATCAACAGTAAATGCAAACAAGAAACAATGATTACTACAGACAGCGGAATTTAATGTAAATGTGTTTCAGCATCCACATTGTGATCCAAAGTTTATTAGTTATGAGTGACATTTATACTCATTGAATGGAACACAAAGAAAGACAACCATAAACAAAAGCAGTAGGGTTTGTTTGTAACCGAGTGTGCACATGTTTTCCAATGCCTGTGGTTGTATACATGTGCTTGTGTATGGATATAAAACATTTTACGGAGTTGTGGACTGTGGGATGCCTGCCGACTTTGATAGCTGGAATTGTTAACGATGTTACTGGTTCTACTGCATGTGATCCTTTCTTGTGTAGTATCATGGAAATAGGTAGTAGATAGAAGTACAAATAGTTTGTGTTATTTGGGGCTTTTAAGGCTTCAAGGCATGCAAACATCTTAAATAAATGTTTTTTTCCTGAAATCTGTATAATAAGCAATAATAAGCACTATTTGTTTCCTGAGGACAAAGAATGAAGAAATTGAACAGCGGGCTCCTAGACAGCTGTGTAAACTGAGGTCTGCTGCTACCTAATGAAGTGTGACCAAAACACAATCACACACACGCACATTCACTAGAGTACAAAGCCACCGGTTGTTCTGCATAAGTACACTATAGACGTGGCTGAGATAAGTAAACAGAGAGGGCTGCAGTTTTGGTAGTGCGGTTAATTGATGATGGGAGCGTTCCCTTTAGTGAATTCCAGTTCTGCCTCAAATTATGAAATTCAACACCCTATCTAGATTTTTTAGGGGTTGTTGACCATCAGTAAACTTTATTTACTTTTTTTAGTGCTTGATTACATTAACAACACGTTCATTAGTACTGAGACCAGTGTGTGTATGATTTTGTAGTCTATGGTACCATATGTTGCTGCACATGTTAGAAACCCTTGAAGAATTCTGTACTTACAGTTGTTGTTAACAACAGGAAATCATCTGGCCAGCGAATGTCAATCAATGCAGTGCGGCATCCAAAGCACACTATTTAGACATCCACCAAAGAATTTTATGTCTGACCTCTATGGTATATTTACAATCCCAAATAAAGTAACATTACTCACCTAGAAATGTGGTGCAAAATACAATTTCCACATACACTCACTAACTAGCAACAGTCCACAACGCGGTTAACCTGGTCTTCTCATCACGTGACATTACTGACAGCAAACAGTTCATGATGCAACTCACACTTACTTTATTGCAGAGGAACAAAATAATCGAAGCGTCTGACCTTCACAACTATTAAATTGTTTAAGACAAATCTGAAACTAGCATTTTCTTTCTCTTCATTCACCCATGTTAAATCTTAGGTCACCTGAAATATCACTAATTGGTTAATTGAAAAAACTAACACCTGCATACAACACAGCACGTCACATATTCAACCTGAGCCTGCAGCTGGAGAGAGTTCCTCTGGGGTGGAAAAGGTCCTGCCTGATCCCTGTGAATA
>JAUMHF010000024.1:6694648-6707159 GCA_032359275.1 Microctenopoma steveboyesi
AGCACCCCCTAGTGATCACACGTAGTAAATACATTTAAAATGTCCAGCCTCCGTCTTGGAAACAACCATAGCCATGCGACTGGTTGGCCTAGTGGTTTTGACCGCTGCTTCTCATACCTGGGACCCGGGTTCGAACCCACACGAGGCCGCAACGATGGGGAGTGCAACTTTAACGGGCGGTGGCTGGTCCACCTCCTCGGCACCCCCACGCTGGGATAGTGCAGGGGTGGGCACCCAGCGGTAGCCACGAAACCAGTCGCCACACTTTTTGCTTCACTTATGTTACAATAATATAATATAATATAATATAATATAATATAATATAATAATAACTTTTTTAATGAATAATCTGTTGATGGTCTGTGTGTGTCTCACCTTTGTGTCCTGTACTGTCATGTCTGTCATGACTTGAAGCAGCTAAGTCCCATGCTGCAGCGCTTCTGCTCCGCTTGCTTGGTTTCCTGGTTGTAGATGCTCAGTGCAAATTAAACACAACGTGATACGACGAGGACAGTGTGTTTGCAAACTTATCAACATTTGACAGGTTCGTAGGCTGTTAGATACGATGAGAAGTAATTGTAGTGTCTCTTTGGTGAAAAACTTTTCAGGCTTCCTTACCGGAGGTATAACCTTGATTTAAACGGCTGTTTTACAAGAGCATCAGAAATATGCTCTTAATGCAGTACTATAACAAGTAATAAAACTCAGAATGTCTTGTTGAAAATTCAGCTTTTAAAAAACTGACAATTTATTTAAATCTTCACATTTAGGTTTCTAGTGGGTTTGTAAATTTCAAGTAGATCTACATGGACATAAAGCCCTAAAGGCAAGGTTCTGAAGTCTCAAAAGGAGTTTTTTAAAGAGGGTACGGATCCTGAAAAAGAGATCCTTGCATATGGGAGCACACACTACGACCAAAGCAAAGTTCCTGTGTGAAGTCTCAGAGGAGAGATTCTTGGTGAATTGGCCTGTTGTTAATAAAGTCACAAAGTCCAAGGTCCCAACTCGCCCAGGTATTGATCAGTCCATCTGTTTCCATTGCAGGTCTTCATTTGTCCTTTTGATGTTTTGCAGAAGACAGACTTTGCGGAGAATGTTTCTGTTCACATTGACGAACACGAAGCTTGTAGTGAAGCACGAGTAGTGACATGTCTATGCTTCCTATCTGTGGAGTATTTCATGGACCAGCATTATTTGTCCTGCTGCATCACTAGAACACAGCCTACACATAATGTCCACATCTTCATCTCGCTTTCCTGTCTTCCTCTCTGCCTTCAGTACGTTCCTTCTTACTTTCTATATGTCTCTCCAAGTGTCCCTCTTTGTCCCTCTATAGCTCGTCCTTCTCTCTTGTTCCCGCTATCCTCTGCCTCTGTCTCTCTCTCTCTCTCCATTTCCCAGCAATGTGTGTGCCCCCTTGTGTGTGCCTCCCAGCAACGTGTGTGCCCACCTCCCCATTTACATCATCAAAAATCATGCTGTGTGTGTGTGTGTGTGTGTGTGTGTGTGAGTGAAGGCTGTGCATTAGGAAAATTGGTTCTCTGCGACGCACCGCTGTTTTACCAAAGTAATCACAGCTGATGGTGAGAGAGAGAGAGAGACAGAAGGAAAGTGAGAGAGATGATCTGGCTCAAATTCTGCTACTGCTGAAGTATTGTCTACTGCAGCACGTGCACACACACACACACACACACACACACACACGCACACACACACACACCGCCATCATGATTCAAGTGGACATAAAAGCAAGAGAGGCTGCTCAGCCAGTCAACTTTTGAACTAAAATAAAGTATGAAAAACCTCTCTCTCTCTCTCTCTCTCTCTCATGCAATACAGTCCAATTCATTAAGGCCTAAAGTACAATATGCTTTTTAGCATGTAGCTAAGCTTTGTTATTAATTACTAGAGGCAACATAAGCGCACAGGCAAAAATATACAGAATGTGTGGAGAAGTGAACATTAATCATATTCATTCAATGTGTTAACCCGAACCCGTGGCTGCAGTAAGAGCCTCCACTCCGCTGGTTTCTGATTTGGGAGAATCACAGAGATGAGAGAGTTGTTATGCACATCAGACTGTATATAGTTTTGCAAACTGCTGCCTGTCAGTGATTAGTTTACACCCACACAGAATGTATTTATTGTATTTATTCATATTTTTATGAATCTATTTATGCATGTGTTGTGTTTTTTTACCATGCTTAAAACACTTTCCCACCATTAAACCAGTGATGTGTGGTGAGGTTCATGACTGGGGAGGCACTGACTCTTCTGGAGTCTGAATCTTCACCTCAGACTGGTTTGCCTTGGGAGACTCTACCAGGAGCATATAGCTCCTGACAACATAGCTATGGATCACTAGACCACACAAACCCTTCTGCTACGGTAAGGCCTCGATCCCAGAAGGGGTCAGAGTTGGTTTTCCTCTTGCTAATACCAGTTTAGGAAAAACTTAAAAAAAAACAACCTTAATCCTTCATTTTGTCTTTCCACTGCGCATTTATGACCAATCAGAAAGACTAAATATGTCACACACATTAATTATATATATATATATATATATATATATATATATATATTAGACAGGTGTACTAGATTATATATATTAGACATGTGTAAACAAAAGAGTATATTGGCATTTTAAAAAATAAAACAGTGATGGACATGCACCAATTACTTGCATCAGTGAGTGTGTGTCTCACCTTGTCACACATGTCTTTGAACAGGAAATGCATACCTTTAAACATAGGACTTATCAGTTTTACCAAAAAAACACTTTTTTTATCCAAACAGAAGTAAAATGATCATGTTCAGTATATCATTGTAACAGTCTACACACAGTTCTAAATCTGTAAATCTTATTGCACGTCAAATACAAAAAAAAAATTATGTAACACAACTAAGTTTTTTTTGAAGAAATAGTTCTAGCAGATGTTTAGAAACAGTGTTTCCACAGTGTTTACATGTGAGAAAACGCAGTAATGAACTTGAAGCGCTGCTCACCTGTTTCACCTACCACTGGTTTGTCTTTGTTTATGCTGTTCATCCACAGCTTCAGTAAACTGTCATTTTTTAAAAGGCAGGAGGTCTTCATGGTATGAGACAAACGTATTCACTTCCAATTCTCTCTTATTTCAACTGTTTGAAGTGCAGAAGGTAGGTTTTCACCCATAAATAGTTTTCACAATATAAATTCTTGAAAGCTGATATGTCTTATTCCCTTCACTGTATACTGTATTTGGACATTTTGTGTACATTGGCATCAGTGTTAAAATTGGTTTCTTGGCTTGACCTATACTGAACTGTGGGCAGCATAAACACTGGGGCCCCTTAAATTCCTTTTACACAGTCGAGATTGATGTCAGAATTGGCATTCTGAGGTTTTACACAGTACTATGTATGTATGTGTGTGTATGTATGTGTGTGTGTGTGTGTGTGAGGGGGGGGGTCTTCATGCATTTACATCTTCTCATATGTGTCATATACAATCCAAATGCATGCAATCATTCTGTATTTGTGTACTTTAGTGGTTACAGTAATTGGACGGGTGTGAATTCCTTGAGTGGTTTGGTTGCAGCTTTGGTTTTTATAAGATGGTCTGTTTAGTGAAGTTACAAGCAGCCTTCGTTAACTTCACATTTACATAGATGTTATTGCCCAATTACCTTCCAATCACATGCTTGACCAGACCCAGTAAGTGGGTAATGTAATGAGCGAACACTGGCTCTATAAATCTGCAAATAGACACAGATGTATACTTTCTCTGCTTTAAACTACAAACATTAGCACAAACCTCTGCACTGAGATACACATTTCCGTGTTACAATACCTACAGTACATCCATTGCCTGCATATTCAGAACTTTTTTGGCGCTGTCGTGTATAGAAAGACTAAACACGGCACCGATAAAAAAAGAAGAAACGCAGGAGAAGTTCAGCTAGTTTGTCTTTCTCTGTGACGCAGTCGTGTTGCAGGTGTACAGCCTGCATGTTGATTCAGTTGTAAATAGATCATGCCTTGGTTTATAATTTCAGGACACTGATGTTTGGTCTCTGTTAATGTCACCGCTGCTCATTTAAAATAGAACTTTCAGTAGAAATCCATAAACCCAGTCAATGTTCATCTTTATGTTAGAAAATCTACTTTTATTGTTGTTAAGTAGCATACAAGTACATGGCATGCGTGACATGACTTAAATAACACATAAATACATATTTAATTTAAATATGACCCCAGCACACATGTTTCTGTACAAGAAAGTTAACAAGTTCATTTTTAATTCTGATACAGTTTAGCCTAATTCCTCTATATTGTCAAAACCAAGTCCTTTCAAGTTCAAGATGATTATTGCTGACAAGTTCATGGAGAATATAATCATGTGTAAATCATTTTGTACAGTCCATTGGTTAACATGCCACTAGTGACTGAACTTCCTCTCCAGGAAATGTAACTCTGGAGGTCGGAACATGTGCCACCAGTCAGGAAGAGCTGCTAATCAATGTTATCGCATGCTGTGATTTAACAAGATAAAAGCTCCCTCCAGGTTTTACAAAACATGGCTCCATCCATTACCCTCACTGCTTGTCTCTTAAGGGTCAAATGAGAGATGGAGACAATCCTAGCTGTCAATGGGACGAGAGGTGTGGTCACCAATATTAGAAAAACACTATTACTATTATTATAACAATATTTAAGTGCAACTGAATTCTTGTCGAATAACATATCAGGTATACACCACTGCAAAATACCACAGTTGAAAATTAGGTCAGGACAAGTGCTGTGAATCCAAAATATTATTTAAGATAAAAATTAAAAAGTACTCACCAACTGCACTTAACACAAGTAAATAAAGACTGAAGATCATAAGAGTTAACAGAGAGTTGACGTTAAGGATATAAAATACAATTTAACAACACTCTTTGTAGATCTGTACAAAAACTAAAAAAAACTCAATGACCCCTTTGAATGTGTGCATATTTATGATATTTGGCCAGTAATAGATACTGATGTCACTCTGAAATATTTCAAATGAGAATACAAAAGAGTCTTAACATTCATTATTCTCATGACAGTTTCTCCTGACAGTAATTGGAACCTTGAACACACCATAGCAAAATATAAAATATAAACACCACACCTAATATTGTAGCTGTTTAATTTATTGTAAAGAAAAAAGTATAAAATTCCTTTTGGGGAGGGTTTTACCTCTTGTACACGCAGTCCTGTTATCATCTACTATTTTTCTTTCAGATTAGATACACAGCATAAGTAATATTGTTAGAGAAAAAAACTTATGTGGAGTCTAATTGCCAGTCTTACTAAACTTTGGTAGAACAAAACATGCTGTACAAAATATTCATTTCATATTAGATTAGGATGTTTCTAAATCTTTTTAAAATTCCACGTAGTACCTTATTTTTTTTATTCTCTTTATCTTTTCTGAATTATTAATTTTTAAGGGTGTATCCACTTCTTGGATCATTTTACACAATTCCCAGAGATATTTTATATTATTTTACTAAAGCTACTGAAGATTTATATAGCTTGTTCAATAATTAAAATATAAAGAAATATGATGAAGATCTTTGGGTCTTTTGTTTTGTTTAGCATTAAGGTAATCTAACAATTGTTTAACCTTCATTGAAAAAAATATTATTATTTTTATTATTATTAGATGATCCAAAGTTCCAAATGGTACTACAGTATGAACAGACATAAAAAAGTCCCTCTTACAAATCAGGGACTGGTGAGTAGTGATTTGGATTTTAATTGGTGTTTTAATAGAATGTGCAACCTGCAGCAGTAAAGAAAAAACAACGTCCCTTTATTCTGTTGAACCATCAACTGTCGTCTCATGTTAGTTTCCAGTTTGAGTTAGCTGAGCTTATGTATTCAGTGTGCTGAGTGAGTGGTACTCTAGGGGACAAATGTTATGTAGAGGCAACTATGTCTCGAGTTGAAGTCACACAAAAGCATTTTATAGCAAAGATGAGTGCAGTGCAAGGCAAGAGGCATAGACCATTAAATACAATGTGAGGAAATGAATCCAGTGAATGGATTCTTTGTCTGACTAACTAAATAATTAGTAAAATAAGTGGGATTAAATTGTATGTTTCCCTGTATCAAAGCTGCATTTAGGAAATTTGATGTTTTGTATGTTTTTTTTTTTTTCAAATATGCAACATTTTAATGTTAATATTCTTCCCCTACTTGTAAGATTCTTACATGCAAAACCGGCCCTGAAAGGACATAAGATCATTAACACAGAAGAAGCCGACACAGTCAAAGAGTCGATGAATCCTGAAAAGCTGACATCGCTGTCAAACATACAGTCAAACCACAGGCATGCAGGCGTTTTATAAATCAAACATATGTGAAGCTTAATATCATTTTAACACGAGGCACTGAAAGTAGTGTGTCTCATTTATCACTGACAGAAAACTGTACAAGGGCAAACTAGTGAGAGAGAGAGAGGGGGGGGGGGGGCTTGGTAACAAAGATATAAAAAAGAAACTTCTGCAGAGTGTGTTTGTCTCCTCTTCACCAATGTTAACATTGTTTTGTCAGAAACAGTCTCCTCACAATCAGTCCTGGACAACCAATCACTTTGGGCACAGTTCGAACCAATCCTTATTACCCGCCTCACACATAGTGTTTTCACAAAATCCATACTCCAGTCTTCTAAGACTGAAGGCCAGTCAGAGCAGACACAAATTTCTTCTCTGCATCATTCTTGCATATGCAGCTGCCAATGTGTAGACCATTAGCAGTTGCCCCACTCATCTTTTCCTGCGCTGTAATCTTGCGGTTCTGTTACTCTTTCCTCTCCTTCTATCACTACTTCTCCCGCGTGCTCACATCCCGTGGCATTCGGTTGCGTTCGCCAGAGCTCTTGCTCCGAGCTTTCCTAGCGCTTTCCTGTGCCTGGCGATATTTTTCCAGCATGCTCTTGTGTTTCCTCCTTAGCTTGTCATTGCACCACATCCTCTCGCAGTATTCCTCCACTTGTGGTAGGTTTGATGGTCCAATGAGCTGCATAATATCCTTGAACCACAGGCGCGATTGACCTATTTGGCCCGATGAGCCACCCCTGCTGTATGCACTGCAAGGCATCCAGGACCTGTAGCTTCCTGTAGAGCGGTCTTTGAACGACTCAGAGAGACCGGCGTTGTCACGTGCCATGAGTTCGTCTACAGTCTCCCCTTGGATGACTTCAAGAGTGAAGCGAGCCAACGTCTGTGTGAAGCCATGCTCTCGGGAATGACAGATGTACACGCCTTCGTCTTGGCGGAAAAGATGACGGAAGAGGAGACCCTGCTCCGTAGACATCACGCGATCATCCATCTTTACCTGAGGTAGACAGGGGGTGAATGTGTGATGTATATCAGGAAATCTTATTTTAAACTCTTACACCATGAAGTGGGGGGGGGAAGCATGAGTGAAAACTAACTCAGGGTGAATTTTATCATTAAACCAACACCTGGTTGTGTTTCAAATTGGGCAAATACTCCTGTCAGATTCCTAATATGCAACACAAGATAAACAGGATGCCCTTGTGTTTTAAACTAATCTGTGAGTGTGTTATGGTGTCACAAGTTGCAGTTTAGACATTTCTTAGGTGCACATATACTATATGTATATATCCCAAAGCTTTTTGAAAATAAATAAATATATGTTGTCTGTATCTTCATGTGTCACGTGAAATGTTTATAAGATTGTAGCATTTTCCTGCAAGATAAAAGCTTTTCGCAGTGTTTTCTCAACTTCTATTGGATCAGCGATAATGCACCAAGAAAGCTTTAACTTCCTTGACTCTTTATCTCACTATTCACCTTACAGAACCCAACTTTCTCTACTTTTTCATGCCTGCACCCTTTCCTCTGCCGAACACTTTCATTCCATCCCTCAGCTTCTCTAACTTTCCCTCTGTGCCAACAACTTGTCAGCTAGAGTGGCAGCCAAATGTTTATTTACAGGGAAATGGAGAGGGGTGGTAATGCCTTGCGTGTCTGACCGAGTCACTTAGGGCTTGGAGAAACACAACGTCAAAAGATGAAAAATGCTGTGCATTTGAGCACGCACAATGACTCAAAAAGGACTTAACAACACTGTGTTTAACTCACAGTGGCCAGCAGACATTGAGTGACACACTCAGGACCATGTGGTCAAGGTTTGCAAAGAATTCTCTGTTTATCCGAGAGTACAAAAGTGGTTGTGCTTTTTCCTTTGAAATATAACTGCTTAATTTCAACCACATGCCAAACAGCCGTCAAATACATCAACCACGTGCCAAATTCACACACTGTTCTCACTTTTAACAGTAGTTACTCTGCCCTATGTTTGCCAGAGGTTTCTTTTCACCCATCATCGTCTCTTACAACCTGAATATTTCTCCCATCATATATTTATTGGGTAGGGAGGTATTTAATAATCTTTATCTATCAATCCATTCACTGATTCACTTCTTACTTCTTCCTTGTGGTCATTGTGTTGGATGAGCCAGGTAACGGTAGCTTGTGGGGAGCGAGGAACACACTCCAGTAAGGTGCTGTTGTTCTCAGTCCCATAAACCACTCTGTCCTCTGTCACCTCAAGGTCTTCTGGTTGAAAGAGCGAGAATAAGAAACATTGTGAGGGTTCAAACGAAGACTCATTCTGTGGTGGTAGTTAAACCAGGCAATAGCTCAGAGTTGTTGTGTGATGACAAGAATAAATGTCTTCTAGAACAAATGAATTTCTGACTTTAGTTTGACATTTTTAACCATAGCAATGAAAACATGCATTTTGGGAATTTTAACTGAAACCCTGTAAAACTCAAAGATTTGAGGAAGGCTTCTCTCATCACCTCAGCTACATACGTACACTGAGATGAGCATTCAGCAATTTTCCTTCACACTCAGTGGGCTCATTTATCCCGTTTCTGCCTCAACACGTCACATTTAGTCATTATCTCTCACCTACTTATCTTTTATTATAGCTGTCATCTGTGGACATTAGGGATTAGTTGTTGGTCTCTTAACCCTTTCTCTTTCAAATTTTCTCTCTCTCTCCCTCAAACATACACAATGTTATTCATCCCTATATCAGAAATACAGTATCTTACTAAACATAAGACATGTAAGTGTGGAGCACGTACCAGCTTGTGTTCAGCATGCACAACATCTACTGAGTTAAGGAGTTAGCATTTATTTAGTATCTAAACTCTTGAACTGCACCTGTCTCACACGGATAAACGGAAAGGATTCTCACATAAACAGAACGTTTCTCACAGACATAATATGACCCTCACAAGTAAACACATACAATCCTCTTTCAAACACAGGATGAAACATGGCCAAAACATTCCCCTGAATCTCAGGTGTATACAAACCCATGTACACTATACAGTAGAGCGGAAAGACACTGGGCTTCATTATATCTTCAACTAAATAGTTTAGAGCAACGCGTTATTCCAGACAATGCAAAAAGTCATTTCTAGAAGGATGTGGCTCATGTCTGATGGGAGTGTTAAAGTAAAATGTATATATTTGAATAAAACCTGATGTTTATTTGTGAACTTTCCTGTCTTTCCATTTAGAGGAACAGATGAATTAGAATAATAACCCGAACCTTTTCAGAATTAATACAACCACCCAGGAGAGAAACATCTTGCCAATTTCTATCTAGGATTAAAGAAATTGTTTGACCTTTTTGATAATCCACTTATTTGCTTTCTTACCATAATAAGATCAAAACCACTTTAATGTCGGTACTGTACGTTTGGAGCTACGGCCAGCAGCTGGCCAGCAAAGCAAGGCAGCAAAAGAACAAAGCTGGTCAAACTCTGTTGTCACATTTACCATTCAGATTCTGATCCAGACACTGCAGCACAGGGTTCCCATGCCTGATGTCTTGCCTGCGGTAGCGACGTTTGCTGTTGGGCGTATATCGTGTGCAGGATGACCCATCCCAGGCGCAGTAAGGGTCTCTTGCCAGGCAGCATTCAGCACAGGCTTTTCCATAAGTCTCACAGCGATGCATCTTCACCTGTGCCACACCTGTTTCAGAGCCCACATACAGGGCTTGCTGTTTAAAATAATAGGACAAGAGAAGGGGAATAGAGCACAATAAAGATGTAATAGTCTGTTTGCGATAATTAAAAGAGTGCTGAAGGAAGTACTTACCCTTTTCACAGATATGTCCATTGAGGTAATGGGAGTTGGCACCTAAAAATGAAAACAATCGACATCAGGTGTTTCACAATGTGTTAAATGGCTTATATAAGGAAGTTCACCACAGGTGTGACAGAGAGTAAATTTAACTCACAACCACTCCGTGAAGGAAAAACTGTTCATAAAACGTAGCTTTACTTTTCTCTAGAACACATATGTGTCTATGGACGACAAAGAGGTTTTAACAATGACAGAAATGTCGCCTATGAAGACTGAATGACTGAATAATTGGAAAAGATTAGGACTGAGGAGGAGGCAGGGGGAAGCAGAAACAATCACTGCAAATTAAAACGTACTTTAAAGACTTGAAGTTCCTCCAGTGTGACCTCCTCTGTCTCTAGACTGTTTCCACTATGAAGAGCGATGACCTTCAAGACTGTACCAATGTCTGAAACACAAGCAGACCCACACTCTAAACCAAAGGCACACATTGGATGTGTTTTTTCTTTACATACAAGTGTCAGCACTACTTGCTGAATGAATAATTAGAAGAAGTTTCTGAACATAAAGACAATGCACATGCTCACCTGTGCCAATAAACATGACATCATATTGTCCGTCCTCTGCTTCGACCCGATCCACCACGATTTGTTTAAGCATGTAAGGAATGTTGGCCTTGACAAGCACTGGTTGGCGCAAGGCTGGGTACACTGGCCGCCACATCAGTGGATGACTGCGGGCAAAGTGCAGCACCGAATCGGGGAAATCCTTTGTGCTGCCAAACTCTCTTCCAGGCTGATTGGTGATTTTACTGGGGCACTGAAGATGCAGAGAGGTAAAAAAGAGGTGAAGAAATAAGAAAAGATGAACAGAAAGAAGACTACAAAGCAACATTTCCAACATTACCCACTTTGATGCTACATTCCCACATTTTCCTCTAATGGAGGTGTGCTTTCCAAAAAACTGTTGTCTAATTATGGTCTTAAAATCGTCTCACAGAACCCTCATTAGAAGTTTTATTGAGCCTGAAAACACTGGATGAAAGTTATAGAAGGTTATTTGTCTGGAAACAGCAAACGTTGCTGGTAAAAGTAAAAAGCTTGCAGTTTGTGCCACTTCAGCGATTAATATACGTTCTGGAATTTGTGTCACTCAAAACCTCTGAGTTGACCACTGTCCAAATGAAGGCATTTACACAAACCATATGACCTCTGGGTTTGCTCATGATTCCGATCACTGAGTCTTTGTGAAGTAGCCAAAATCTTTGTCACGCACAGCTGCTTTTTTCTAAGTCTGCATTGCAACTGTTTTAGGGTAAAAACATGTCAACTCTTTTATTCAGACGAAGTTGGCTCCATTGTCTCTGACAGTAGCCAAAACTATCATGAGTGATGGCTTGTTTGTCTGGCCCTCCATTAAAAGCAGATTTACCATATAAGACCGCCCTCCCATTTATGGTTCTCCTAAACTGTCATGATTAAAGGATCATGTGTCATTTAGTCAAATTGTGAATTTGCCCTTAATCTACACAAACACACCAATAGGCTGATTACTGTTCCTGGAAGTAAAAAAATGATTAAAAGTATGTCATTATAGAAAAGAAGTACAACCAGGTAATATCCGATATGACTGATCTGTGGTTGAAGCCTGACTGTTCTACACATGTGAAAGATGATGTTACTCAAGACAAGTAAGGAAAGAACAAAGATGCTGTAGCTTTGAAATAACTGAGTCTAAAGAGGAATGTTACTGATACAATTGATAATCACACGAGTTTGAAATGACAAAGGGGGCTATCGGTAGAGAAAATTAACACTGCAGCAGTGTCTGACTAAAATGAAAACATATGTTAAACATTTTGCCAAATATCATAAATTAAGGCTGAGAAAGAATGAAATAAAATTAAGATTGATTTGTTTACACTGAAAGTGAGTCACAGGAGAGCACTTGGTCATTTAATTACTTGGTATTTATATAAATCCTATTGCTCGATATTGCTTTTGTAGGCTGTGTTGCCATGTGGTGGAAATATTATTTGTCTTGCTTATCACAGCAGTAACTGATCCACACATTTTGCCTGTAATAGTCTGGATTCAATTTCAGAGAGTGGACCTGAACTGTGCAGTGAGGTTATTCTGAAATATGTACAAATTATTTATTTTATACCACATTCCTCTGATTATGGTTTTCCTAAATGGCTTTCATCATAATATACTGCAGAAGGTTTTGAATGCAGGCCCAGTCCTTTAACTTACTAACTTGACTTTAAATTATTCTATAAGATATACAGGTCCTTCTCAAAAAATTAGCATATTGTGATAAAGTTCATTATTTTCTGTAATTTACTGATAAACATT
>JAUMHF010000024.1:6713799-6728455 GCA_032359275.1 Microctenopoma steveboyesi
AGCCAAAGTACTGGGAGTCCTCTGCAGAGAGGTAGACTGTGTATGAAAAGTGTACAGACACATCTGTTTTGCCACATCCAATATTATTTATGAATGTTAGTTAATATGTTAACGCACTGTGTCACGGTACAGGACAAATGGCACTGGTAGCAACGACTTACCACTGAAGGTGCTGGCGAATGGGAGACTGGGATCGTGAGGGACTTTTCCTCGTCCATTCTCCACATTTGTAGGGTCCATGGTGAAGACATGCTGTAAAAAACAAAATACAGAGTCTTACAACATTTTCAACAACATATCATCTTCTAGGTTGAACAGAAATCTAGGCCTCTCTCTCTCTCTATGCAGCTACCGTCAAAGAATGTGTGAGGTTCATGTTTCTCTTCCTCACAAACAGGTAAACAAATGGTAAAAATATATATATGTGAGAGAGCGAGAGTTTAGAGACAAGTGATCTAACCCAGACATACTAATCTTCTAACCTAAAGGCCATTCTTATGTTTCCCCCCATTGTCCACACAATGGAGAGGACCTGGAGCTGTTTTTTAGTTTCAGATTGTGTTTCACTCATTTGCCCTTTCATTGAACTCTGCGTCTGTCTGAGAACTAAGATGCTGTCTGAGAAACGAGGAAATGCAGGATCAGAGTAGTTGCCAGAGCTCTGGGATCAACGCTAACTGGGAGCCACAGAGAGGAGCCAGCAGGATAATAAGAGGATATGACAATGATTTCAAATACAAAAATGCATGTGAAACCCAAAGATTGTTCATATGAACACAGCTTTTAAGACTTCTGAGTTCATAAAAGTAAACAAGTAAATATAGTCATAAACCAGTTTAATGCATTAACACAGACACAACCAGCGCTCTGTTCATAAAACCATTGTACTTAAGTGTGATGTTTCTGGATAAAATGTTGTGCTGCACAGAAGGGTGATGTGATTTACTGAAAACTTTCCAGCAGCAGCAACAACAGCCTGAATGTCTGGATCACCGTTGTACATCAAAGTGCAGTCAAACTCTTTCTCTGACTGCTGCAGTGAGGAAGCAATTACAACAACAGTGGTTCTTTCCTTGTCGTTCACTAGTTAGTTGAGTTCACCTGATGAACACATCCTTGGATTGTGTGATTTGACAGGTCAAACAATGGCCCCTGTAGACAAAAAGCCTTTTGTCTTTAGTCCTTCAATTCCCAGTTTAACAAAATCATTGCACCAGGCTGTCTCTGCCAGAGAAGCTTTAATGTGGCTGGCTGTGATCAATCTGGGTCCAAGAAAATGGGAACGGGAGGCAACGGGACATACAGTACAGCACAGTAAGACCCCCGGGTTTGATACAAGTCCATATTACTGATTTAAGTGTCCTTACTTTGAACTCTGTGTGTGTGAGCCTTTGTTTCTTTAACGGACAATGGAGTATTGTTAGTGGGAGGGTGAGTCTTCGACTGAGCCGAGATCATAGAGGAGATGATGACATTGAAATCAGCAGGATAAAAATACTGTAAGAAACAATGTGGACAATAGGAACCCTCACGCACACCATGGTTCCTACGTGCACCAACAGACTTGTGCAATAGTACATGCTGAGCAACACGGCCAGAATTGCTACAACCCAAAGAATATGCACACTGGCTTTTCCAGCAGAGCTCAGAAGGCAATGAGGGGTTGTTATGTTTGATTTGATTCACATGCAGCTTTCTGAATGTTCGTGAAGAGGTCTGAATGAGTCTTTGAGTGTCAGAGTGCAAGCACAGCTCTCATACACTCAACCCTCTACACTGAACCCGATGAGTGACATTTAAAGGAATCCTGTCTTGACCCACATACCGATAAGAACGTTACTTTCAGCCTTGTACAGCACTTTATGAAGATCACAAACTTTGTGCAAAAATTGTTCTTTATATCAGAGATACTCAACAATAAAAAGTGATATCTCCAAACTATTTCACTGTATGAATGTGTTGTGTATTGGAAATAAATGTTTCCATCTGACTCATCACTGACGACTCTCTTATTCTGTTTTCTGCTTTCCGTCGCTTTCTCTGCTGAGGTCCCTTAGTTCCCTCATTAGTCATCTTTCTTCTTTTAGCTCCTCCTCACTCTCTCGTTACTGAATTACCATCACTGTTCTCCATTCGTGCCACTCACTGTGAACTCAACCTGGTTGTGTATTTCTGCACAATGTTTCACTGTGAATCTTAAGTATAAAGGAGACTGTGCAGTTTTGGGGTTTATGGCACATGTTACATGTATGTATCTGTGCTATCTCATTGTGATCTGAAGGAACTGTGCGGCTGATTAGACTGTCAGAGTCACTTTGGCCAAACTCTGCCAAAATAAATACACACAAGTGCTGTGAATCTGAGAGAGAAAGACATCCAGGTCACTTTATACATAGCTGTGCCAACTAAAATATATCACGAGCCCTGCTAGAAAACCATTCGGACAAGTGACTACTGACACACACGCTGCTGCATGTGCTGTGCACCTTGGCTGGTTGACTGGTTGGTGAGAAACGTCAGTGCTGGTTTTCAGTCATCCATTCAACTTTACCTCTTTAAATTATAATAGGATAAAATCTTACCCTAAAATCGTCTGCCTTAATGTGACACTATGACAGTTTTAAAGAAAGGGTGACATGCAGGATCTGAATAACAATAAAAACCCTAAAACCCATAAACTTACTTTATCTTAGTTATGTGACGAGAACTTGTTGGCAAATGTTATTTATTTTCTCTGCTTGTACTCTACTGTATTACACTATATATATATATTTTTTTTTTTTTTTAAATTTATTTTATAATTTTTATCTCATAGTTGTCATTTTTGACAACAGTCACTTTTCAAAGGAATATTTCCCTGTAAAGCCAGCTGTGACTGTAAACAGTATTTGATGTTTTAATGTTGGCTCAAGAATTAAGCTGTTTTCCTGGCCTACTATTTTAACCATAGTTAGTTATACAGGGAGAAGCCCACTATAGATGAGCCACAGTTGCAAGTTTCTCTCCTTAGACAGCAGAATTACAGTAAAAGACTAAAATAAAATATGGCAATAAGACACATACCGTCTCTGCTTTGCTTCTATCGACTGAAAAATCTATTGTGAAACGATGGTTGATACAACTAGTAGGTTAGTAGGTTAGTTTCAGCTTGTTTTAGCTTCTAACGTCTATGAAGTGAAATACAAGTAATACATATACGGTGGGCTGAAAGAAACTGAGATGGAATTACACGCACAGCTCAAATCGAAGATTATTTTGACAACATAGGAAGTATTTGACAGGTTGTCCTGATCTTTTTTGTCTTTGTGAGGACAGATAGTGTTAAGAATCATAGAAACAGACGTGTGTGCAGCAGAGACAAAAAGGAGAAAAATGAGACTTTCAGCTTGAATCATGTCATGCAACTCATTTTCAGAACAACTTCTTGGCTGCTACGTCTCTCCCTGCCCTGCCTCTCTTCCTCTCCCCCACTGAGTTAAACAAAGCAGACATCCACCTTTTGTACTTCTTGCTCCTTGCAGCCTCACATCTTCTTTTCCATCTGCCTCCCCTCCTGTCCTCCCTTGCTGTTTATGTTTTGATGTAGCAGGGGGAGGCTGATGCTGTATGAACCAAGACTAATATGAAACATCTGCCGGGCCTGCCGAGTTTTATCTTTAAATTTCCAAAATGTTTTAAATTTTTGTTGTTTACCACTAAATAAAGATCAGCTGCACATTTCATCTAGTAGTAAAACTCAAAACGTCCACAGTTTTTAGACACGTCATACATTATAATGGCAACTTGGCTGACCAACAGAGTTTATTTGACTTTTTGTTGTACTTGGACTTTACCTCATTGACCAGTTGAATAATGGCTAAAGTCCCTTGCTCACCACTCAACTCACATCCTAGCGAGAGCATGGGAATCTCACTCTCCCATTTGATCTTTCTCTGCCTTCCAGTCCTCTCTGTTTTCTAATTGTTTTTTCTGTGTTTATTTATATAAGGACAGAGAGTTTGTCCAAGACAAACTGGGAATGACCGTTAAAAGACAGACAAGTCAAGATGGTGATGAAACAGAGGAAGAGGGGAGACACGGAGAGATAACAGCAGGAGTTATGGGAATTATAAAAACTAGAAATTGAGCGAAAATTACTGAAAAGGCAGAAGCAGTAAAATGAGCCTGAAAGAGGCTTCATTCATCTTTAGTTCGAAGGGCTTTGATCCAAAGACAACATACATAGAAAAACCTAATGGCTGATGTATGAGCAATTAATTTTTCACTATGCTTTCAATCTTTCTGGTGCACTTTTTCATCCACAACAGAGCTTCACTGTTGGCCCTGCTGAAGAGCGCTTTGTTCCCACAGGACTTCAAAAGTGTCCCATATGTAGCACTTAAAGCGGTTGAAATGAAGGTCTGAAAAGATGAGTCACTTAGTATGTTATGTACTCACGACAGAAAAGTTCAGTAATAGTAGAAAAACTGCTTCCATTTACATTATGGGTCAGCTGAGGAGTAGCAGACTACTTGTGTGTGTGTGTGTGTGTGGTCTCGTCCAGTGTATGTCGTCACCCTTATATAGTGGTTTATTTTCACATCTATGTCACTCCTCGGACAGCTGTGTCACTCACCATGAGAATTTGTGTGTGTGCACATTTGTGCGAGAGAGGGCACGAGAAACAGAGTCAAGACACATAAATTCACATTGTTTAGGAATTAAGATCAACACCATGCGGCAAGAACATCGAGAACATCTAAACATTGCTCTCACACGCAAAGAAAGAAAACATATTTTAAAACAATAAAATGTTGACACCTTGTATAATAAACTTAAAGGGTTTTTTAATCAAGTTGGCCAAATAAAGTCTAATTTTGTCGCACAGAATTTGAAAAATGCCTGTTTGTCAGGAAAAATCTACTGACCCACCCTCATAAAATGCCTTTTGTGATTTGATCTCTGAATGAAAGTATGAAAAATCGTTAAGATTAGCAAAAACTACAACAATAACAGTTTATCCAATACTAAAAATGTGTCGAAACATTATTTTACAACAGAAGAATCTATTCATTCTCTTCAGCTCAGCTGATGTGAAATTAATGTAATGCACACGGTAATTCTTTCTACGTTTATACATGTTGTGTAAAAGTTATGTGATGGCACAACGAGACAGACAGAGAGGTGACAACAGGAAAAGCGCATTATACGTATGTCTGCCTCGAACTCAGATAAAACACCTAAGATGTCAAAGGTCATCCCACCCAAATCCCAGTGCACAGGCTCATGACCTCGGTTCCCTTGAGAGGTCAGACAAACAGACGAGTGTGTGTTCTCCACCAGTTAACGACTGGTTAAATAAATGAACAGGCTCCCGGTGGTGATGTCCATTCAAAGAGATACACTGGCTACCTGAGAAGACATGACTGACACACACACACACACACACACAAGGACATGACTTACTGGGAACATGCCTGTCCAAAATGCAGCTTCACTGGTTTCCACTGACGTCCCTGTTTTTCAACCATGTAGATCACTGTAAACTGTTACTGAGGTAAAGTATATTAACATGAGCAAACGCAGACCTGCTGCTTTTCACGACGTGCCATAAAACCCAGAGTCCAAAAACCACACTAAATATGACAGACTGGGAGCGACTCAAAAGTAGCACCACCAACAAGAACACACACTGTGATTAGCACCTGAATCCATAAGGAAGAAAAAAGGAAAACTCTGTGCTTTATATGCACAGACGAGCCACACAGTGCAGCACACATACCAACTGTTCAGACTGAAAGGTTGGCATGCTCCCACCCTGTTGTCTCATTTCCCTTCTTTAGCTCTCTGCCAACATCCAGCTTTTCCCTCTCCTCGTGCCCAGTTTGACCCCCTCCTGCTGGGCCCAGAAAGCCAGCGCACTGGAGAGAAATCTGGAGGGCCGCTGTGAAACAGCGAATTTCGAGTCTGTCTTAATAGCTCAATTCACTGATCTGTTTTTAAAACAGGTCCAAGTATGAGACTCTGCAGAGGGTCCCACAGAGATGAGTGGCTGTGTAGAGAACCAGCCTGTGAGGCTGAAAAGCTCTATTGAGGGTCTAGTGGTGCAGCTGAGTAGGTTTAAAGAAAGAATCATGGCAAAGCTGCCGACTGAGGCTTAACCTTGAACCTGGAAATCTGAATTCAGTGCAGCAGCATCTATCTGTCTGTCTGTCAATCCATCCACTTTGTTTGACCAGAAAAGGACAACATTGGACTAAGTGAAGCATGTAGGTGCTAGAAAGTATGTGTGTATGTAAATGAATATGTACTTTCTGGAGGGCAAATGGGAACTAAAATGTGGGTAAATGGAAACACATTCAGCAGTTAAAAAAAAAAAAACTCAGTGTTGCCTTGTATCTATGGGAAGAAGGAGACAAATCATGAAAACTTGGTGTTTCATAGTTGCATGTATGTATAAGTAACATTAAGTAATGAAACCAAGCAAAACTGCCTTCCAACAGTCCTCCTAATGTCTAGATGGTGCACAGTCTGCTTTTTCACCTCTAGAAAAAGGAGGAATATTCCAGCCGTAGCTCAGCATGCATCTCACAAATGCTGTGGGAACTTTACAGCCTCATCAACATCGACTGCTCGTTATCTTTTGTATTTGGTTGGCAACACAAAGGAAATATGGATTTGTTTACTGGTGGGTGTATGTGTGTATCTGTCTGTTTGTGAATGTGTGTGTTCTTGGGTTTGAGGGACTGATACTGAGCCATTCCCCTCCTAACACGCTTTGTTGGCCCACGCAGGTTTTCTCCAGCAGCCGCCTCTGCAAACACACAAACAAACACACAGCTTATCTTCACCCAGGCTTACCTCTCCTCTGTGTCCCACGTAGATGAAAGCACACATGGGCTGGAAGGCACCAGTGCCACAGGCCAGGAGGTGGGTGCGGTTGTATGGCTGCAGGAGGCGAATGAAGTTGGCACATTCTGTCTGCAGAACAGACACACAGATAGATTAAAACCTTGCATTAGCAAAGAAAAAAGCTGTATCTGCTTCTGCTTCATGGTGGGTCAATTACAGGTGACACTGGGAATTTGGTGGGTTGTTGTATAAAATATCTGTGGTGTTCATGTCTGTGTTTATCTCCTTTTGGTGTCCTGGCACTCTTTTGGTGACTGCAGGTAGATCCCACAGCTTTAAACAGAGCACACACATGACAGAGCAAATGTGAACTGAATATACTGTAAGTTGTTTTTCAGTGTATTAAAGGAAACTCTAATGATTTCTTAACACGGTTACGGATCCCACATGTTTGTAATGAGGTGTAAGGAAAGAGTTTTATTGGATGAAATGTGATAGTCTCAGTGTCCCACATGGGATCTCTAGCTCTGATTTTAGAATTTCACATGTCACATACTGATGCCATAGAGCAGGCTTTACTACATTGGAGTCAATAGAATCCCCTCACAAAGTCTTACAAAACCCCAAAAAACACTCTGTTGCCAAAGTAAAAATGTGAAAAAGGTGAAGAGACAAGGATGTGAATGTTCTACATAAGAGAGAGAAAGGCGTTAGATCAACTGTGTAATAATGTGAATGTGTAATGTGTAATGACATGTGAATATTTGCCTTATTTCTGTGTCCAACAGCTGATCAACATGCAGTTTGCATTCACGACTATCTAAACTCATATTCTAATCAGTTCATCTATCTGTTAAGTGAACATTGAGCTGGAGGTGAAATCACAGTGATCTAGACCTGTCACCACCAAAACCTAATCAGTTCATGAGTCCATAAAGAAATATCCTTAAAGCATTTCTGATACTTTGTGTTTATGGGAAGGAGGCAGAGGGATAGAACAGAATAGATACACAAAAATGCATGCAAGTGAAGCTTGTAAAAGTTGACTAAACACTGAGGAAACATGCAGGAAAACATTTCTGTACTACACAGAGGTGCAGAGGAAGTAGAAGGCACAAGTGCTTCCCTCTTCCTGTCTACAACAACAACAGCTGACAGAGCGGGTGTCAGCTGTGAAGGAAGGAATCGACCGGATTTCAGTATCTTGAATTAACAAGGTCAAACTCATATGTGCAGAATGAGCACATGGACACTCTGGACATGTGCATTCATGTGTAAACACTGAACCAGAAGTTTAATGATAGTGCAGCAGTGTTTTTTCTTATCTATTAGCATTCGTTCAGTACATGTTCTCCTGGTTCTTTTGCTATTCTATAAAAATGTACACAAGTGTTAGTATTTTGTATTTTTACATATTCTTGTATGCTTAAAAGTGCATTCATGTGTGTGAGAATCTGTCTAGGAAATATTTCATTGTGAGTTTGTGTGTGGCCCCGTTGCTCTCAAACGTGCACTCAAACACTGTTGATTGTTTCCTCAAGTGGTTTTTGGTGATGCAGACCTGATGTAAACCATGTCACTGCACTAGGAGAAATAGTTTACATCAGCATATTGCCCAACCCCCACTGACTCATTTCTCTACCCAAACACCAGCCCATTAATAAACTGAACCGCAACACATTTGCATTAAAAAGTGAGAGAGTATCATAAACCACATTTTAAATGTTCCACCTAAGTATTTATCTTAAATTAAAGCTGTCTTTACTAAAAAAAAAACACTGCAAAATATATCTGCTGACTACTCTATATTCTTCTAGAGGACATATTAGATCTAACAGAGCTTACTGCATAAAGTGGTCGGAGAATAAGTAGAAAAATATGTCTCTGCTTTGCTTCCTTTTGACTACTGAAGATCTGTGTGGCCTCAGAGAGGAAAGAGTGGAATGAAATGTGGAAAAAAAGGAAATATGTCTCCGCTCTCCAACCCTGAGATGCTGGGTTTTACATATCTGTGTGGTCTTGTCTCAGATTAAGTGGCAACCTGGGAAGTGGAGTTAAACAAAAAATGAAATGGGACGATTACTAAATTTAGTTTTATCTCAGTGGGAGATCTCAGGGAGTAGCCTCGAACTTCTAGCTGAAACTGAAGGAGAGTTTTCATGCATAAAGTTGAGGGTAAGGGCTACTTGATGGGAGAAATATCTAACAATGTTCATTTATTAACCTTATTATTAAGTGAAGGTTGGCTGACCACAAATACGCTTTCCCAGTAATACCAAACTGTCCATTCACACCGTTAGGGTTAGCTACAGTTTGAAGCTGCCCACAAAACCACAGTTATGTGTCCTGGGGATTAAACAAGTATGCATAGCACTTTAAACATCATATTATTACTCCTTTTACTGTTTAATAAATGCATCATTAACATAAACAAATGTGAACGTGGCCAAACCTGCCGCCAGCCTTTTGCAGCCTTAACAACGTACAATGTAAGTCTGATTTCCCATGATAGGTGTCGCACAAAATAAGGTACCGTTAAAATTAAACAGTAGGGCACTGTGCTAGTACAAATTATGTATGGATAAATATTTAAAACTTTAGTGGCAGAGACCCTCATTTTCTACATGCATTACAAATCTACACCCCCTATGTCTTTCAGCGCATAGAGAGGAAGTCCTGCCAGAAAAGCACAGAAGGTGACTCCAGAGAGCTGGAAAGGAGACAGATGTCTTCCTCGTGACAGAAATAAAAGGAACTTTATTTAGAGAAACCTGAACGGTAAAAACGCCACATGCTACAAATCATTTTAATCATGGTTTGATTTGTTTACAGTATGTTTAACACAGCGTCACAATTTGGCTGAGACATGAGTGTTTAAACATGTCCCACATACATAGACACAGTCAAGAAATGTGACTGTTGAGGGAAATGTTTCTCGCACTATTTTGTCTCTAAGTTGTATGAACACTGCTTATTCTCAAGGGGCCTATTAAAAATGGTATTGGTTATTATCAAAATGTGTTCTATCATTTGGGAGTAGCATGTTCTAAGAGGTGAAATACTGGGCCAACAATGAGCTGGTGCTTGAATTTTATGTAACAGAAGTTTTATTCCACAATTGTAACCTGTTTATTAATGTCCATGAATCCAAGTGGTAAGTGGTAAGCTAGCAGTACCAGTCTATGAGAGAAAGGTTACTAGAAAGAACTGCACTAATTAACTGATGACTGTAGTATTCATCTCAGCTGGATACAAAACAAAACTCTAGCAGCAGAAGTTTTTATATAATATAACACAGCTTCACACTTAAAGAAGATGTTCTGTTAATGAGACAGAAACACAGTGATTTGAGTTGGATCACGATCAGACCATGTTGTGACGGTCGAGTGTTCTCTGTGTACTCGTTTGTTTGTTTTTTCCTTGCAGGTAGGCGGAGTCTGGTCTGGTGCACCTGGGCCCTGTGCACCTGACCAGCCATAAAAGGATGCTGAAACCTGCTGTCTCACTCTCTCTTCCTGATCCGACGCCGTGTGCGGTGGCTGGGAGCCTGCCACGCACACACGGGTTTCTTTTGTTAGTTTGTCTTGAGTTATGGTCTGCATTTTTGGTTGTTTCGTTATGTAATTTAAACATTTATTTTACCTTTAACCCACGCCTCTCCTCTGTTTTGTTGCGGCTTGAGCCGGTCGTAACAATGTTCTCACCACAAACAAGCTACTCCTGAGTTTGTTTGGGACTGCAATGAAACCACATCCAGTAAAGTGTCTTAGTGTGGTTGTTTCTGCACAAAAGTGTGATTTCTGCATTCAGACGTGCCTTATTGAAGTGAACTGGACTAGAAGAGGTGAGCTGTGGTGCCCACTCTTTGTTCACCTGACAGACTCATCCATCACTTTAGGGCTCAGCGATGTATGGGGGAGATGGAGGTTCATGGGTAAACCCCCTTATCGGTCTTTTCTAAGCTTACCTGTTTAGTGGAGGAGTCCGTTTCTGTAATGCTAACAGGAAATGAGGACCAACACATTTATGTAAACTCACAGACACACGCAGAAATGATGCACATGCATACGTCAGTGAACTGGACCTCATACACAAACATAATCACATACAAACATCAAAACAGCAGCCGGACAGCTGGCTGACCTTGCCCGTCCAAGACTTTGGTCTTAGTAGCTGTTTGATCCTCAAAGGAACAACTACTCCTGATTGATTTCCCGACAGAACTGAGAACATTCAGTCTTGTTTAAACCTCTTGCCAAAGAGTATGATGTGATTTTTCCAAAAACCCAAATACTCCATGTAACTTATTAAATACCAATTATAGCATGGAAAACTCCCATTCACCTCTTGGCTTCTTGTCGACCATAAGAGGTGAAACCAACATCGACTTACATTTGGTGACAGAACAGTCACACTTGGTGTGTGTCGCGTGAATGCAGCATCTTTTTCTCATTAATATGAAAGAAAGAAATATCATCTGCTGGAACATCGCAAATAGTAGTAACTACTAGTAGTTACTTTTAGATTTCTTCAGTCTATTAATCTGCAATATCACTATCATCAAGTCCAATCTAAATTAGAAAACAATACAATTTACTGTTTTAGAGTTAGTAGGGTTAGTAGGACAGAAGACACAAACTATACTGATTACGCCAAATGAAGAGGAAGGTAGCCTTACTGATGTGGTAAGCATAAACAACTTAGTATACAAATAACTGTGTTGAGTTAGTTAGTTATCATCCACACTCTGAATACCTACAGTAAATTGTTGTGTCCATTATCATAATATGTCGCATTGTCACTAGACATGCGGGAAGAGTCTGATCTGACAGTTAATCCAACTGTAAGCAAAAGATGCAGATAGATGATGCAGAAAATGTGATAACAGCCAAAGCAGGACAGGACACGCTTTGCTGAAATGACTAAGTGCCCCCCCTCTGGCTGTTATTTATATACCAGAGCGGTAATTAATGATGTTACAGGTCAAGAGGTTGTGTCTCTGGAAGGAAACGCTATCAGTTAAAACGTGTTTCAGGTGGTAGACATTTGCCAGTATAAGGCAGTGAAGACAGAGACTTTCATTAAAGAGATAAAAGAGGATACCTCCCTCCGCATTTATCTTACACTTTCACAGTGAAGATGTGCACACGCGGAAGCTGGAGTGTAGGGAAGGACACTGACACTGTCTCTGCTGTTTTAAAGTGAGCGCTTGAACTTTGCACAACGAGTAAATGTATCTATTTTACACATCTCTCCCTCAATCACCAAACAAACTGAGACAAAGGTCTAGAAAAACTTATGTTTAACAGACACAGACAGCAACATATGATATACAGCATCAGTGTCCCTGTGTGTGTGTGTGTGTGTGTGTGCGTGTGCGTGTGCGTGTGCGTGTGTGTGTGTGTGTGTCTGACGTAGGAGTCATTTGCTTTGTAGATGCCTCTCAATACAACAGTAATCCATCAGTGTGGCACCAAAAAACACCAGAAACACACAAGATATACGGAGAAGGAGAGACGTGAAGGAATGCAGAAAAATGTTTCTGTTTAACAAAGACAGACGAACATCTCTCTTACTCAGAGTATTTCACACAAGCACACACACACTCTTTATGACTACTTTGACACAGGGCAGGTAAAGTTACACGTCATGTTTTAGGGCCTGTCTAGTAACACATTGTGACTCCTCCAGTCCACTATGGAAATACAGTAGTGCACACATACACACATACACACACACACACACACACACACACACATATGAGCCCTGTGACCATAGGAAACACCTAATGAAACTGATATTAGACACCCGGGACACATCTGCCACTTCAAACATAGAGAACACACACCTACACACACACACCTTCTAACATCTTCCAGATGGAGGCGACTGTCAGACTTCATGCCATAAGCACAGTGAATGGTATTTAGCAGGCCTAATGTTCCCCCACCAACGACAGGAAGGTCTGATCAAAATATTACAACAACTCATCAAAATCTTGTGACCAGCCTGACTGTACCATTGATAAAGAACAACCACAAACTGCTCACTGATGGCTTCACAATCTTCCAACCTTTATGATGCTGTTAAAACCGTCATCAAGTGAAGTTGCTTGTTAAATTTCTCTGAGCTAGTTTCATTATTTATTATTGCATTATTTTAATTGGTTGCTTCTGAAGTTCCTTTTTCTGTTGTTGGAAACGCTGTCTTTCCTCACACCCCCCTCACCTCTTATGTGTAATATCTCACTACCTTAATTCACTCTTTAACCTCCTCCTCCTGTATTTGAAGCCTTTGCTGTCCCTTACTTTCCTCTTTTAGAGAGCCAATATAGATCTTCAATTACAGCTGCACTGCTCCTCTGAGAGCTTTTATTTTCCCTGCAGTCCCTCTGTCTGGGCATTTATCAGTGTTCATTTTTTGACAAAGTTGTTATAAACATCATTAGAGAGAAAGTTTACTATGCTTCTGGTCATATAACTTACTGTATGTCTTGGTGGTTGTGGGAGAGCAGAGACTAGACCAGTTGCTTTAGGGTAGGAAACTAAAGTGTCAGCAACATGGCACTAAACTGTTTAAGTGTGCCATTCAGTGTATACAGCACTTGGCAGTGCTAGAGGCGTTCTGCACTCCCCATCACAGCTTGTGCCATTTGGACTTGAAAAATAGCCTTAAAGTACAGCAATGGATAAATATTTTATTTCCTAGTTGTCAAGCCTCTTAAAATGTCTTGGTATAAATTAGAACTGCTAAAACCCAAGCATAAACTCTGAGAGTAGTGCAGAGTAGAGACTGATGTGGCCTCAGGATTCAGCTGGTGAGCAGCCAAAGTCTTAGAGAGCTCAGGGACCAACTTTAGAAGCTGGAGGACAAGAGGACACACAGTGCCATACATGCTCCTCGCTTCTTTTATATTTCAATTTTTTTGTTTTGATTTAATGAAGCGACTAAACTTAAGGGGATAGGGAGGGGTGTGACATCATCCATCCAGATTCAAACCCAGGACGCTGCAGTTATGTGGCCTGAGCTTAACCAGGGCGTCTCAAAAGGCCATTCTGTTCTAAATTGAAGACACCAGGTATATGAACTAAAAAAAATAAATGAATGATTGAAATATGAAATTTAAAGCAGCAAGTACAAAGTAAGTGGCAAAAATAACAAGAGTACACATATATAGAGTAAACACAACTGAACTAATTCACATTAAAATATATTTTTTAATAGAAATGTGTTAAAACAAATAGCTCACCTGTTCCTTCCCCATTTCTATGCAGTCCTGTCTGTTGCCAGGTAACGGTGGCCAATAGATCTATAAAGGAAGAGAAAAAGAAAAAAGTAGAGTATTTTTAGTTATATTGAAATTTTTAAATATGTTGTGTGAACCACGGAGGTAAACAAATAAAATAAAAAAAGTGATCCATGTGCCATTAAATTATTTTTTTACATTAAAGTAATTAGAAGAACAGCAAGTAGAGGAGATGCTCTACATATGATGAAGCAGAATGAGAAACCAAAGACTTTTAAAGTTTATTCTTAGTTTGTAAAACTGACACAATGATTGAAACATGACAGAAACATTCATCATTTGACTTTAAAACCATAGGTTCAGGCCAACAGATCTGTTATGTAAAGTAAACAAAATATCCACAAATACACTTCAAAACTATTTATTGTGTCATTATCTCTGCTAAGAAAACAAGGATAATTTGGGGGTCAGCGCCCCCCCTTGCCACCGTATAGATCCGCCCCTGCAGGGTTATATTTTTCAAATGCTATAAAGACCAGAAATAACTTTTTTTTATTTCCATTGTGTTCAGGTGAAATT
>JAUMHF010000024.1:6730050-6776146 GCA_032359275.1 Microctenopoma steveboyesi
TTTGTTGTCTCGACTTAAAGTAACGAATAAAATATTTGACACTGAAGAGCCTGGAACAGTGTTGACTGCTCTAATGTAAAAATACAAAGACTCTGATGAAATATCTTTACCTGTGTGTAAAATGAAACACTAAAAACTAACGTCTTGCACAACAAATATATAATTTTGGGTAATACCTTCTTGATGTATGATATATTATAAATTTTGTTACAGTGCTACTGTGACAGCTACTCTTAGCTCTGTCTAGTAACACTGGTATGTCTTTTAGTAGTATGCAGTGCTGGATCATACCAGACTACTTTCATCAATGTTTTAAGATCATGTGTACAATTTTTCTTCTTGTTTGCCATATTCATATGACAGCTACTACAAAAAATATATCATAGTAGCGTTTGCATAGACACAATGTGCCATTTTCCATAGGAATGTGCCACATTCCTGTGGAAAATCATTCTGAATTTATCATAATTTAGAAACATTTGTACTTTTGTAAAGTAAATGTTTATCATATTCTATTAATAATATCCCTGTCTCAGGTTTGTTGAAAAGGATTGAAACCACTGTCTTTACTTAAAATTTGAAACTAGAGCCAGCAGCCAACCAACTTCATCTATTGGATCATGATTGTTTTATCGATAGGACCAGTTTCCAGGCAACCAGGTGAGACATCGTAGAACTGTAGGACAAATATGTGGGTTTACAGTTGAGTTTGCAGAGTGTAAACAAACACAATACAATATGTTAATTTGTGAGGTTTATACACACTACGCTAAGCTAACTAGCTGCTGGTTGTAGCCTTTTCCCATTTGAGCCTTTTTATAAACAGCTTCACTATCACATCATCTGATTTAAAGGTCTGCCCAATGCCTAACCTGCTTTTTAAAAAAGGCTGGCTTACAACTGCGGGTATCCATTTCAAAAGATAACTTATGTCACGCTTGACTGAAATGAATATATAAATTAGGGTCGGTCCATATCCTAGATTAAAGTGGTTTAGATGTCTGGACCAGCTTCTTTGGCATGATAGCGTGCTGATATGAATGTGTGCCTGTCAAAAAGCCTGGCTCAGGCACAACATCTGACCTAAAGCAGCCTGATAGCATGCCTAGCTGATACTGATATACTGTGAAATCATGCCCCTCCTAAAACCTGGCTGGCAAAGGTCTGAGTCAGTGTGCTACAGTATTCCATCCATCATCGTGGAAGCCTTAGGAAATATGGCCAAGCTTCACCAGCCAGCCCTGACTCTTCTCCTTTTTAACTGTTTCTTAACACTTAATCACTGTGACCGCACCTCTTCAAACGGTTCCTTCATTTTTCATCCAGGCTCAAATATAATTCACATTTGTTGGTTTTTTGTCTTTGAACTTAGAACAGAGTGTGTCTTAGCTGCAAACACTATCCAGAGCTGGAAATGAGAGTGGCAAGCATGGTGGTCAAGAACATAAGCTTTAAACTACTGGACCTTCAAACCTGCCAAAGCCCCATACAGTTGAAAGTTAAGCTCAAATCCTGGAAAAATACTACTACTACTACTACTACTACCAATTAACCTAATGACTTAACTGCATCCGTGCTGGGCGTCAGACGGAAAATACAACAACTGAGTGCATCACTTTAAATCATATTAGGGTAGATTTCCATTTGTCCTGTGGTACATGAACATCACATGATTTAATGTACTGAACTTAAAGACACGGACAGGCGATACAGTATTTACTGAAGTAACATGATGCTGCTGCTAAATACTGATATAAGCAGATGTTTTTCCACTGTGGTCAACTTGCAATTTTCACTTAATCTGTCTTTTTTGTCAAGTTATTGTTGCTGAGCCAAAGCAAAATTTGGCAGGAGCAGAAAGATGAAATCATGAGATGTGAGGAGTTTATTTTTACTGAATTAGATTGTAAGAAAGATGCAATTGCCTGATTTAAATATTGAACTCAAACATTTTAAGGTCTTTTGGACTTGTTATGGAAAATGTTATGTTCTTTTGACGCACGCCAAAGGTAGGTTTTGCAGAGTTATATGCTAAGTAAACTTGACCTGAGGCCATTTCTCAAATTGAGCAAAGAATCACAACTTGATGCACTATATGTAACCAAACACTAAAAATTAAACCAGTTGTCTGAACATGCTGAAATGTTTGTGTCTTTGAGAGGTGCCAACCACATAGATATAAAAATAGAAAAAAAAACATGACTGAATATTTCATATATAGTAATCAAAGACAGTTACGAAATACGAAACAGTTTATTTAGTAAAGACATGGTGTTTATTCCATCATTTGATAACTTTACATATACTAAATAAGTAGTATTATATATAATATATCTATCTGTTATATCATAAAGTGAGCGGTTTCACTGACTGTATTTGATTCAGCAGGTAGTGGGTCGTGTTTGCTGTATACACTCATTAACACCAACGGACTGTTTAGAATAAGACCTTACTTTACCATTGGTCAGAGTAAAAACGGTGATATGAACAAAATTGAGTGGTGTTTATGTTGTTTATTCTTCAAACATTTCTCCGTTTATAAGTGGTCATTAATTAATTAAAGCTTTTCGGATGTACGCACATTCAGGTTAGTTCCAACAGTAAGATGACAAAATGGATACATCTTTATGAGCGAAGCTGGAAACCAGCATGAAACTAAAAGAATTCCGACTGCACCTTTGAAGCTCATAATTAATATATTTCCATACTCCTGCTTTATCGTTTCATACTAAATAAATAGATGTGGAACAAGGATTCCATTAAAACCTTCAAAAATCATATCAGAAGAATCAAGACTTAATAATGCTGATGAACAAGGATTGGTGGTTGTCGTGGTAGCACTGACTAATAGTCTTTTACGTAAAGACAAACATTGTTTGAGTTCATTAATTTCTTTATTTTTTTACACCCTTCTTTCGTCGATGCTTTATGGAGCATTTGGCAGATGTGTGCCATCTTGTAAATCTTTGTTTCACTGAACTGGCATCGCTGACAGATTTCACAATGGCTGGCAGTAATAGACACACGGGCATTCACTCTCAAACAGCTAGCAGCAAAGTAGAGTAACCAGCTTCATGTGTGCCACGACAGAGAACAGTGAGTGGAGGCTGAGAATGAATTAAAGGGTGAATAAGGTAGAAAACATCTGGCTCTATGTTCACTTAAATTTCCTATTCATCCATTCACTCTGGTTGAGCACAGAAACGCTCGCTGCTGCTCTTAGCTGAAGTGGCTGGAGCACACTGGGGGTTTCTGTTTTTAGAAAGAGATATTTTCGTTCTGTGCTTACAAGAAATCAGTTTAATGGCACACAGAGCACAGAGGCCTTCCTACTGCTGGAAAGTAATATCCACATAAATATATACTGTATATTTTCCCAAACCTATTATTCTACAGATGCTTGTGCAGATGAAATGAAACCCTGTTTTAATTTAGACCTCTCTGTTACCCTGGTGTTTAAGCTTTCCAATAAAAACTCCATGAAACCTCGTAAGATATAAGTCAGAGGTATAATAACTCCACAAATCACAGCAAAACTCATTTCATTGTCTACTGTTGCCCTGAAATACTAATTTCAGATACGCTATTCTGTGTAATTGTTAACATAATATCTGTTCTTCCGGACTGAAACCAAGATGTCAAACAGTTCATCGAAGTGAGATGAGCCCAGTGATTGCTCTCACACACTTTATTTAAGCAGTTATTCAAAGCTCTAACATTTCGATTAATCTCACTGAATGACAGTATTTTTCTACTTTTCTCTTTGATTTGATGACTGTGAAACTCTATTGTAATTTATCTTTTGAGCCTAATCAACTGTAACACGCACCACGTAACTACCGTGCTTGACATGATGACAAATTCCTGTGCAGATTACAGGTGATACAGATGGAAACACAATTATTGATTTACGACTAGCTGCACTTTTACAAGTGTTCCTGCAGCAGGAAGGGCGCGATAGTACAGATATTTTGGCAAAGGGAGCGAGACGTAGAGTGTGCAAACAGATGGAACACTATAATCACATCTAGCTGCAATAAGATCGCAATGCAGATCTGATTGGTTAGAAGATGTGAATTTGATGTGTTCATTGTTGGCATTTTTTATTGAAACCAAGCTTCTTTTGAGCTTCACTTTTTGCTTTCAACGCCGCGTTCTGTATCGCAGTGATGACGCAATACAAGTAATATAAAATAAAGTGGCATCTCAGGTTTGAGTCACTATGTTTTTGGCTGATTTATAACACAGAGTGCTTTAACAGATGTTCTGCAAAAGGAGAATTCTATCTCTTTGAGTCATATATAATCCTTCTTCTGATTGAAACCATTTGCAGAATCACTGTGATAAAGTGATAAATGTGGACTGTGCAGTAACAGACATTTTACTCTATATCAATCATCCTTGCAGAGCAGAACATGATCAAATGCTGAAATAATGTTATTTTATGTATGCTATGCTAAAAACCTCACCTCTTTGGACTCATTGCTGGTAGGTCCCAGCATTAGAGAGTACAGGATGTCTCTCCCTCCCAGAAAGAGGCGGTCACGATACTCGTCCAGGAAGACGGCGGTAACAGATAAGTGGCCGTGTTGGCCGCTGAAGACAGACGACCTGTTGGTGGACAGCAGGTCTGCAGAGAGAGGAGCAAAATGTTGTGAACACCACTGGTCATGGAACACACTGGAGAGAAGGAAGGAGACAACAAGGAGTGAGGAAACTGAGAGAGATAACGACGCAGGAACTGGAGGCAAATGAAAAGGGTTTTCTTACAGCTTTTCTAAGTTTTATATTATATTTTAATCAAAGTGAAAATAGAATATTAAGCTGAAGGTTTTCTTGTATAGTGTATGACATTATGGGGGCAAGTGTACAGATGATGAACACCCCCACATACTGTAAGGAAACACACACACCAGGCTGCACCTGGCCCTCCTCTCCCTGATTTGGCAGCAGATTCAAAGTCAATGACTCTACAGGAGTGGTGTAGTGGGTTGAATACAGGCTCAACTACACGGTCTCTTCTGACTTTGTTACACACAGAAATATGCAGTGCACGCATACATGAGTACAAAAACACAACGAGCCGGCTGCTTCTCAGCCTCTCTGTCTTCCACAGCTTCCAATTCCTCAGAGAAACACCTCTTATATCTGTCTCTGCTGTGTGTGTGTGTCCTGTCTCTTCTTTGGTATCACTTTCCTTCGCTCTCCTTCTGTCTAGGTAACAACACGAGGAGAGAAATACGCGTGTGAGAAGATGTCAGTATGCCAAACTCCCAGGGGAAGAGTTTTTCGGTTGAACCGGCTTTCTGTCCGTCTCTCATCACTCATCTGTCACACTTGTTATTTCTCCCACTCTCTTTCTCTCACTAGGTCCAACACACACACACACACACAAGCATGCACACACATGCATGGTGAGAAAGTTGCCTCAGTCACTCGCCACTCAGCGAGCGTATTGATAGATTGAAGCACAGGGGCCTAGTGTAGTAGTGACACCTTGTCCATCAGGGGAACACTGCAGACACACACACACACACTGTTGATTTGCTTTATTATGAATGTGCTTTTCCAAAGGTCATACATTTCTACACACACTCAGCTGGAGGTAAGGATTGTTGGAACGGTGAGATCACTTTAAATTAGATCTTTGATTCATAAAGCCTCAGTCACCTATTATTTTATGTCACTGACAAGAAGAAATGCTTCGCTTGTTATTTAGGGTTCCTTTAATTTTTCTTCATGTACACATGATACAACATTCATTACCACCGCAGAAGAAACCTTTACAGTAATGGCAGCACACTTTTAATAGTTTACACTTTAACAGGTCTATTCTTTACAGCACACACTTTATGTGCCCTAATAAGGAGACCGTCCAACATCGATGCTTGTTAAATGTCCTCTGTGGATAACGATCAGGGGAATAGTTTTAAAAATAGATGAATGTAAAACTTAAAAGCAGAAAACAGAGAATAATGAGCAGACACGCAAACAGGGAGGCATCAGGAGCACACTGCAGGGGAATGCAGAGTTAGAGAAACTTAGATAAAGAAGTTAGAAAGAGAAGGGGGTGGCTTTTTGCAGCTGGCGCGAATCAGAAAATAATGAGTAGGAACAGAGATGAGCAGAGAAACCCACACGACAGACGGAGAGAGTAGCGGTGTCTGATGGATTTATTGGGACTGTCAGAGCTAACGGGAAAAAACATGATACACCCTTACAACTGATACACACTTTCATCTGTTTCATTTTCATTATGTGTCGCTTTTTAGAACCAACATGACCAGATATTTCAACAACAAGTCTAATCAGCGTTCTCATGATACAGTTTATCAGCAGAACATGCAGACAGCTCTACATGTCTCCAACTCAAGACTGTCTGTCGCAACATGATTTCCCTACAGCTCTGAGATTACCTCCAGCTGGAGTGCGACCGTGAAGGATGACGTGAAAGTGTTTGTATACGTGTGATGGGGAGAACATGTGGTTTTGCATGTACGAATGAGTGTGTGCCTGTGTGTGCTGAGACCTTAAACAGATACTGATGATACTGGCAAACGTGCAGATCGACAGGTTGCTGGAGAATAGATGTTAAATTGTTGTATGCCATGTTTGGTTAAAGTGTGTACCAACACTAGCACACACAAGTGCTAACACAGGCCTGGAGTGTCGCACAAAACGTTGTAAACACATGAATCCCAAAGTCACACACACACACACACACAGAGGGGAAAGGTGAACTAACAGCTACCATCTGCAGCTTGTTATCACCCAAGCAGCTCATCGCCTCACAGTGGAAACCACACGACTGTCTCCTATCTTACAAACCTGTCTCTCTCTTGCTGTCAATCTTCACTTACCTTCCGTCTATCCATTTAACCCCTCTCCCCTTTATCAAGCTCTGTCTCCTTTGTGTGCCTGACAATGACTTCCTCTCTGGTGTCATTTCCCCTCTCTGGAAGCCCAAGATGACTTCAAGTTCATATCTCGTGTAGGTCCATCTGTTGTCCTGTCTGTCTCCCCTTTTCTCCTGTGTCTCTGTTTTCGTCCATCATGTGGCTGAAGACCATATCTCGCAGCAAGATCACTGACAGTAAACTTCTACATCTGTGTCCAATGTGTGTTATTCTCCAAAAGGCAGCCAGCCGACACTGGATTGACAAACAGCAGCCGTGCCAAGCCAAAGCGGCACGCGAAAGCGCATCTGGTTTCACTGTATGTGTCGAATCTTAGCTATCACATCAGGCAGTCGGAGCCACTACAAAGATAGGCATGCACTAATTTATTTGGAGATTTGTTTACATTGTCAATGTTCCGCTTCGTCAGGGTGAGTCATGCACTGGTGTCTGTCAAACTTGAGACAGTGAAGGACAATTACTGCAGCTTATGTGCATATTTCTTGTTTGATCTTTGGGCTTGCATGATCCGTTCATTACACAAGTACCAGTGAAATAAAACCAAACATCTGATTTAGGAAAAAAAAGAAAGGATCTAGCGTGATGAACACTAATTCTCTGCCTCCAGCTCCATATTTAGCATTTGGTTATTCGAGTCGGTTCGACCTTTTCGTCTAACTCTAAGCAAGAAAGCAAATAAATGTTTCTCATTATATTGACTAGTCCTTTAGATCTACAATATATTTCATGTGAGAAAGATGCACAAAGTGTGTGTTTGAGCAAACTCTAATTTTAGCTTTGACATTTGCTTGTTTATTGAGTTATACTATAGTATGGTATATAAAGTATACTGGGCCAATATAAAGTCTTCATATTCCAGCAACTAAGCTGGTTTTAAAGCAGATGTTTTAAACTAACCTGGTTACAGTGGATAATTCAGCCACAAGTACTTGTTTATGGTCTTCAACTGGATACTGATCACTGAATGTGCCTGAGCTTGTGTGTCACACGTAATAATGCTGGAGCAGACATTTGGGAGATTGTGAAGGGCTTTTGCACAACTTCTCAAAATGAAACGCTATAATATGACAGTTTTATCCTCCAGAACCACAAACAGGAACAATATCAAACCTCCAGCTGTCGTTTGTGTTCCTGCAATCAGTGAAAAGAATGAATGAACATAGTGGTTGAATAAGAATTTCAGTGACAGATCCAGAAATAAAACAGAGGAAAACTGGCTGAACCAGCAGAGAAACGTTTTTATTGAGTAAAAAGTTTCATGCTGATATCTGTGGTGTACAAATTGTGCACAGGCAGAGTGTAAGCTCTGTTAAGCTGCGAACATGTACGCACATATGAGGAACTTAAATACACACAATGCTATCAGTGTTTTGTTGGCTCAGTGGGAGAGTGGGACACATATGAAGACCATTAGACCCCTCGTGCTACAAAATACATACGGGAAACCCACACAGACACAAACATCATTATGAATCAGTAAGCCCCTGGTTCCGTAACGACAATTCCCATCCCAGCTGACAAATCCACTGTCAGTCTGCTTCTCTAAATATTTTTTCTTTGACATTTTGTTTTCACGAGCTCTGAAACACAAACACACACATTTGCAAACAAATAAAGACTCATTAGTCTCATTACACCACTGACAGACTTCCCAGGGTATCATTAGATCGCGTTTGTATATTGTTCCAGTGTGCAAAGTATTTCTGGAATCTGCCACATGCACGAAAAGTCATCTCACAGTTCATCACTCCCACATCTCATCTTTCCATGCCAGGTCTCGTATTCCCATCTCACCCTCTACTGCAGCCTCCATACATGTTCTATGTTGATGTGCATGACACAGTTATTAGACCTGAGGATATGTGTGTTGTCGTGGTTAAACTCGTTGGAATCTGCCTCAGAGACTCCACAGGTGAGATAACTCACGACTCATCTGTTCCTGCTGCTCTTTGCTAACACAGCTGATCATGTGATTTATCTGTAAGTGGTTTTGTGTGTAACGTTGAGTTCTTTTCTATGCTGCTAAGTTTCTTTTCCACGTACACACACATTGTTGTATTTATGGCTTCATCTCGCTCTCTCGCCTCAGGATGCCTATCAGAATTCCTGTTAACTGATTTTCCCAGCCGGGCCAATCAAAACACGGAACAGGGTGTTACCTCATCACCCTCGGTCCTCATCAACTTTCAGCCTCGTCTGTGTCTGCTTCCTCCCCACATGTCATCATCTCTCCACCCTGTCTTTCTTTCCTTTTCTTCCTCCCTCCCTCTCTGGGTGTCAGGGCCCCTTGGATTGAATAGGAATGGACCCAATAAGCAGACCAGAACCAGGGAGTAGAAATAATGATAGGAGTTTATACTGGTGGCCAGTTTCTTTTCTCTCCTCTTCACCTTTTGTTCCTAAACAGTATTATCCCACTTTTATTCCATTACTTCCTCTCTAATCCAAAATGATTCACAACCAACCACACTCCTCTTGACCCGAACTTTCCTCTGTCTCTTGCCCCCTCCCTGGCTCAGATCTCCTCACTCTAAGTTGTCCCTCAGACGCACTTCTTCCTCTTCCTCACTCTATTTCACCTCTCTGGCCCTTCTCGTGTTGCAGTCCTCCATAATATCTTGTACAGGCCTCACACACAGGCCAGTCAGCTGGTTGCAGCGTTCAGTTTCGGTTTAACATCCATTTATCTTGAGAGGAGGATTTCTAGTACTATACGTGTCTATGTTTGTCAGCCTCTGTTTAATAGACACATCAGTGGACAGTAGAGCGGCTGTACTACGTTGTTCTTGTCAGCGGCTCCAGCTGAACTAATTGATTGCTGAAAGAGAGGGGGAGCTCGTTTCAGTGACAGAGGATGCAGCACTTCTGTGTATGTGTCTCACACCCTGTAGTAAAGAGTCCAATACGTTTTGTCTGTTTCTCTTTTGCTCTGCCTCGAGAATGAGCCAAATGACAGGACACTGTAATGACCTGAGGAAGTCTCTTTGTCTGCGCGTGCACGTGTGTGTGTGTAGTCATCCTACCATTTGTTTCTGCTTTCTTCGTGTGTGTGCTGCTCTCTGCGGGAAAGTCAAGTTGCATGTGCAGTGCCTGTTGATCCTTTAATGCCTCCAGTGAAAAAATACAGGAGTGGAGCTGAGGATCAGAGGTGGCGGAGGAATGTTTCTTCCTCAAGTGGGAACAGACATTGCAAAGCAACATTTCAACACTACAACACAGCGTGCACTTGGCGTATGGTCACACGTAAGAGGAGGCCAAGTTCAACATTAGTCCAGAGCTCAAAGTTTTCACAGGGTGTTATCGCGAGGGTGGGATTTGTTAAAAGTATTAAAAGATTTGGGTGGACGTTTACAGCAAACAGTTATGTGCATGTTAAACTGACTTCCATTTTAAATGTACATTTGTTCAGGATTTTTCGTTGCTGTCACACTGTTTAAGTGTCTGTTGACAGATTAGATTAGAGACGATTAGAGACAGAAGAAAATAGTTCAAAGACAGCACTGACCTTCTGTCAATAATCTGAGGAGTGGAGCTGAGGGAGATGGAGGAGATGTAGGAGATGCTATAGTGTGGCAGCAGCAGCACTGTTAATCGAACCATTTATACCTAATTCTACTAAAAAGAAAACCATACGTCTTGAGACTAATATGATATAGTCAAATAAAGAAGTGCTCTTCATTGAACAGTAAATAACAGAACACAACATTGTGACACACAAAACTGACCAGAACAGAGTAAAACACTAGTGCAGATTCGTGCAGGAGGGGGTCAGACCTCTCAAGGACAGCAGGGAGGGGAGCTGTGCAGGGTGTGGCAGACAGTTTCAGGACTTAAACCCCCTTTGGTGAGATCTACTGCTGTGATTTTTAAGGTTTCCCCTAAAAAAAAACAACATCACTGTGAACATGGGGGTTTGTTTTGGCACACACACACACACACACACACACACACACACACACACACAGACAGACAGCAGTGCATCTACTTACTTTCCTAAACAAAGCTAGCCAAACAAAACAGGACAGTTGTAAAGATTTCACAAAGGAAAGAGATACCGCACTCACAGACAGACACACACACACACACACACACACACACACACACATCCTATATGTCCTGTGTGCAAGTGGGGTACTGAGTAATCTATATGACAGACAGTCAAAGCCACATTGTTGGGACTTGAACCCAGAACCTTTACTTCTGAATGGGACCAGTGTCTTCTCAGCCGTCAGGTTAGCCCCTCTCTCTTTTATCCATCTATCTGTCATTCTTCCATCTGTCTCGTTTTTCTTGCCACTCTTTCATTTTCTCAGCCCGTCTCTGGCTTTTTTTTTTCATCCATTTATCTTTTTCATCACCATGACCTCTTTTTATCTGCCCTCCCGTGGTATTTCCATCTTGTCTTGCTTGCTTCCTCTCTTCCTTTTACATTCGCTCTTTCATGGGCATTCCCCTTTTACATTCATGTTTTCACCCGTTGATTCGTGCCAGCATTAGGGATAAATGTTTTAATTCTGTGTGCGCTGACATTTCAGCAGTGTCTCTGGAGACTCTTAGTCATCCAGGTCTTTGGTATTGCCATGGTATTTCCCTTCTTTGTCAATGGCACTGGTTTCAGTGTTTAGTCTTTAGTCTTTGGCAGATGTTACTCAAATAAGAGCTTATTTGTTAAGGGCTGGTATTAGCTGTGAACTCATATGTATTTGCTTCTCCTTACACACAGCTGGACAGTGCATGGTTGGCTCAGACCAAACCATAGTGCTCTGTTCTTTGTAATGAAGAAACAACAAATGTTAATAGTTTTTGGTCAGAAACTGAAGTTTCGGTTTCACTGAGGATCATTGGGATCAACCCTGTGTTTGTCTTGGTCTTATAATGGGACTTACATTGACAATCTAACCCTGTATCCTTCTTTATCACCACAAGGCATTAACACGAAGACTTTAAGATGTTTGCTGTTAAAACATTTTATATAATTACACATTAAACAAGAAAGTCAAACAAATGGCCACACGTGGCTTATTACTTAGAATATCTATTCAATAATATCTGACATGGGTTTAATCCAAATCAGCTTTTTCATGTAAGCAGTCTCCACCTCACTGAGATACAATGTGGATTTAAAACCAGGCCAGGCTGCTGGTTATCGGCTATTGTAACTAATTCCAAGGTTCATAAGCAGAAGAAGTGATAAGAATGACACGTTGTGGTTCCATCCTAGCAAAAAGAAACTATCAAGGTCACATTTTTTCCTTCAGTGTTTCATGTTTTGTTTTATTATCCAGCTTCCAACGTTGCCAATTGCCTCCTTCCTTTGTTTTATTATTATTTTGTCTCTTTTATCCTTCGTTCACTCTCTATTTTTTCTTTAAACACCCCAGGCACATTCTCTCTTCTCACCCGAGCTTCCTCTCCATCTGTGCTCTCTGATCTGGCCCCATTTTTATCTCTGTCCCTTTTCCAGCTCCCCATCTCTCACACATTTTCTGTCAGTTCTCTCTTCCCTGTCGCTGATTCCTACATCTGTGTGTGTCTGTGATCTGGCTAGAGGGTCATCTCATAAGAGACACTGTTTACTTAACATGCTAGTGACACCTTGAGATGCACAGATGATACAATACATCATTTTCCTTCACATACACATTCTGCACCAGGAAACCTCCACAGCAACACCTACACAGACAAATACACGTGTGCACATATCAAGAACACCTCAGCACAGAAAGATATCTACAGGAAACAAAATCACTGGGTCAATTTTCTCTAACACACAGTCATATCATGCTGGTGGTGTCAGGAACATGTTGTATGTTTCCTCTGTCAGCAGGTCCACATACCAGACATGGGGGATTTTACAGACGCACTTTCATAACAGTATGTGAATGGTGTTACAAAAAGTAAGTAAGTTACTGGTTATATTTAATCTGTTACCTTTTTAAACCACATGGGTCAAAATAGTTTACGACCAGAAATGAAATGAAAACATAAACAGTTTAATTAACTACACACACAAACTTGAGCTTTGACATGTAATTAGACTTTGACTTTGTCAGCTTATGGTAAACGTTTGTGCTTGGGAAGCTGTTTTCTAGTCACAGCTAAGACTACTGTCCTTGCAGCTTACAGCTTATTACAAATACTGATGGGGGAGAGAGATGAGGAGAAGGAGAAGGAGGACAAGGACAATGCTGCCCCAGGCTCCTGAAATAACTTTCAGTTTTTTTAGAAGTTTTTTTTTCTTTTAATGTTCAAGGTGTGAGAGCATTTACTAAATGAAAAACATTATTTCTGCAAGAAAACGTTTATGGACACTTCTGTCTGACCCAGGAAACTCATCAACTAATTGACAGTTAAACAGTGGGTGCAGAGTTGTGCAGCCCGTCAACCTCTTCCTCTTTGCTATGAAATAGTTGGTAATACATTTTGAGATGTTTCAGAAAAAACAAGATCCAAATTTCTTAGGCAATTGATATTTATGATTTGATTACATTTTAATATTTCACTGGCAAGTGCTAAATGTGTGGCAACCTCCACATTTGTACATTTTCCTAATTGTAATGGATCGAAGACTTTTTGTTATGCCATTTATTACAGTCTTGGAAAATACAACATGTGTCAAAGTCCGTCTTACATCACACACCATCCATCCAGTAAGAATTTAAGTTCTACCTCATAATTAAAAAAAAACATATCAAAAGGTTTCGAAGACAAACTGTGGTACTTGTGATTTTAAATGTGTTACACATGTTTAAAATACAAGAATCTACCGTGGTTCTCTTTTAGCCAGACCTGGGTTGTTTGTAATAATTCCTGCTTTTTGATTCTTCTGTTTGGACTTCATATACTGTAAACTTTTATTTTAAGCAGTGAGCATGCAAGCTAAATACACCTTTGACTAAATATTAAGAACTTACACAGCCATTTGAAATTTAGACATGTCAACCATTATTAAAATACTAAAACCTTTGAAACCATCTCCTATTTCCAGTTTTTCTTAGATCTGAATTTTATATACTGTATATAAAACATGTCTTATAGTGCAGCTGGTTTGGATAACAAACCTTCAGCTCTTTCCCTTTTGTTTCCTCTTTTGCTGAGGTCTAGATTGGACCAGAGGCCTGGAACTGGGAGTTCCTAAACTGAACTTGGGAAAACCAAAATAGAGGACAAATGCAACTACTGAGCTAATACACACCGCGAAGAGGCAGTGATGGAAAGAAAAATGATAAATAATGGAAAAAGAAAGGCGAAGAGCTAACAGATGAAGGGATGGTAGACGCCCTACATTCCAGCATCTCTGGAGCCCCTAACAGACTCCTGCTGACACACTACCCTGCCCCGCCTAAGAACAACTAATACCCGTCTGCATGTATGCATGTGGGCAACGCCAACTGAGAAAACAAACTCATTAATTCACAGGCGTACCGAAAACAAACAGAACCTTTCACTCTCAGAACTAATGCAATCTGATCAAAATAGGACGCTGAGGAGCATTTGTGTTTTCAAGTGCCCCCCTGCCTTCTCTGAGACAAAGTGAATATTGTATTAGAGTGTGTGTGCGTGAGTGTGTGTGTGTGTGTGTGTGTGTGTGTGTGTGTGTGTGTGTGTAGTTGTGGCTTTGAGTCTAAAGTCAGCATGTGTGTGTTTGCATGTGAGCACAATAGACTCAGAGAAATCAGATTGAAGGGACAGAAAGACAAATGAAAGACAGAGAGAGAGAGAGAGGTGCATGATGGGAAGGTTGATATAGCTGCTTGCTGGACAGAGGGCTGTGAGTCCAACCAATCACTGTCACATCACCCAGCTCGATGCTTCAATGTCAAAACACACACACACATATTCTCCCTTTTGTTGTTGAGATTTGAATTGCAAATTGGGTTTAAAAAGTAAACAGGGGCTTGCTCTAAACATATTAATGTCAGATGTTCTGCGTGGATGAGACTGAGGATGAAAACTGATCAATTTATATTGGAGAAAATCCCTAAAAGGGTCTAGACAGGCAAAATGAATTGCCTGTCACTGAATGTCTACTTAATGTCTCTCTGGAAACACTGCAGACAACTATTAGACCTGCAAAACTTTATGTACAGAACACACTAAAAAGTGACGGACTCCGCTGGAAGCCACTTGTTGTTGCTATGGTGACACATTTAGTGAGTAAGTTTTATTAATAACAGAAACATTTGTGTTGTTGTTTGCCCTTCATGCAGCGTGTTTCTGTGTGTGGTGGTGTTTCCTCATTTTGCAGTGTTTCCTTCTAAATGTTATGTCTCTCTGGTTAAATTTGGGTTGTTGTCCTAATTTATTTGTGTTTTAACTACTTGCATGTGCTCTTAAGTTGAAGGGCCAGCTTAGTAACAGGTGTTTAAATTATTCTTTTAAGCTGTTATTTAACATCTGCTGATACTAATATTAATACTGATGTTCATAAATTTGTGTGGGGGTGTCTGAACTAAACATAAAGGGGGGGGGGGTAGCGAGTGTGTTAATAGGTAAATAGGTAGAGGTAAATTGCCTTCTTCCTGCTTGAACTATTGCCCACTAATTGATTGAAATGAGATAATGACTCGCTTTTCCTGTCACTAAATTACCTCCACATCCTCCTGGGAACACAAACACCCGCTGGCCATTCGCTGGGATATTATGAAAAAGAAGGTGAAAGAGGAAAAGCCACGGAGGGAATGAGGACTTAGACTCAACTGTGAGATGGTGAGACACATGGTGAGGAAGTGAGAGGTTTACCTCTAAACTAAAAAGAGAGAGGAAGGAAAGTCTTGAGTCAAGCGGAAATTGTTTGAAAGAGAACAAACTGTGGGTTCAAAAGTCTGATAGACAGGAAGAAGTTGGTCCCTGATGAGAAATTTACAGGCAAAGTTTTATCCCACACTCCTTATGATGCTTACGAAACGAGACTGGAGTGTTTTTGGTGGCAAGTAATAAAGAAAATTGCTTTTATATGGTGCTGTTTATTGTGCCTCCAAAGTTAAGTTGTGGGAAGCTCTCCCATACGTAAAACACAGTGATTCACGGGCACTGCTCCTTCACTTTTCGTGTTTGCATGACTATTCAACAACAAAAGTTGCCTTTACTCGTCTTATCACTCTCAGTTGTGTTGAGCATTTTAATAAATATTACTATCCAGTAAATTGGTTTTTCGCAAATCATTCAACGCCAATAAAGTCTATAAAAAATCCAAAGACTTTTCTGAAGCAGCAATGAAGCAATGACAAAACTATAACATATGAGGCCTGTCACATTTTGTCAAGCTCTCCTGCTCTGTCCTGCAATGCAATAATGTAACTGCAATATGGATCAACGTTTATTACACTGGATCCACAACACAGAACAACAATTCTACTATTCAAGCCCAGAAATGGGCTTTAAATATGACATTTGATCTGAGAATGGCTGAAAAAGAAAGGTCACTGGGTCAAACACATAAAAAATTACATTCTGACCCTCCCACGAAAGCCTAAATAACCCAAGAGCACAGAGCAAATTCCTGGGAAATACATCTTTATATGTTGCGTGTAAAGCTCATATTGTGGCCAGAAGACGGCAAAGAGAAAACTTTTTGTGTTTATAAAGATAAAGGCTCTATTCTCTGGGCAGCATGGATGTACTATTTTTTGGCTTAGTTGTATAGAAAAGTAAAAGTTAAGAGAGATCCTCGAGAATATCCAGAGGAAAAATTTAGTGATTTGGTCAAGAGACACACAATCAGAGGTTTGACAGAAGATCTAAGCGAAAGCACTTTATCCAGATTTACACCCTATTTCTCAATATAGAAAAATGTACTTCCTTCTGTTGTCTATCATTTTTTCTCAGTCAGTACTTCCAGTCCAGTCACCGGACGTCCAGTAAACTCAGATGAAGACTTTTCTCCTGAAAACATGGAGCTGAACAGAAGGAAATCCTGTGTGATATCAATCGCTCACTGATGATAACTGCAGACCCAGTCTGACCTGAGTGCAGTGAAACAATGAGCACAATCACCAACACACTCGCTCGCTCTCTCTCTCACACACACTCAACCACCCCCTGGGTCTTTTACTGCCTTATTATCATTAAGCCTGAGTGAGTCATGGCCAACGGGGGCTTGGAGAGGAGAGAGGACACTGACTGTGGTTTTACTTCTGGTAAGACATTAATCTTAGCTGCAGTTACACAAAATTAAGTCAGATATTTTAAGAATAATTTAAGTTCAGCAAATACCCGCACGTTGCTGAAACGACTTGGAAGTTTGAACCTAGTGAATCTACAAAAGGTGTAATCTTGAAACATCGTTATGTATTTCGTTGCGGTTGCAGTTGCTAATAAACTTTTTTAATGAGCCAAAGCATCCTCGATTATCCAACCGCAAGAAGACGAACCTCCGCCAAAATCTCCTCTGGCTGAACAGGCCGCCAGGTTCAACCTGGGAACCAGCAGATCCAACTGTGCGTGCCTCTTAAAACACGTTCACTTCCAGAACAGTAGCCAACACACCGACCTGTATTTAAGGCTTCCAGTTCGGACCACCGCGAAGAGAAAGGCTATTTGAGAAAAATAAGTTCGCGGTGTGTTAAAAGAAAAACGTAGAGTTTAAACTATTCACAGAAGTAAAGAGGTTCTCTGCACAGGTCATGATAAAGACATAATGCCACCTGCACTCTACGCACGCCCAAAGAAAAAGGTGAGAGATAGATCAAATGAACACTTGATTACCTTTAAATGACAGTCTCAGTCTCGGAACATTTAACTTGGCTGCTGAGATGCTGGCGACAAGTAGCGCAACAAGAATCACGCGGAGCAAAGGTGTAAATCCCCTCATTTTGATACGGAGATGTCCAGAATCCTGGACCAATCAATTACTATCAAGTCACAATATTCCAGGAGAAAGTGAAGGATAATTCTGATCCCTCTTCTCACTGTGCCGGTGCGCAAAGTGTTTTTTGACAGAGCAGCTCGGTGTCCGCTGCTCTTTCCGCGCTGATAAGGTGACTGACTCACTCCACTCTACCAGCTGCTGCTCCTTCACTTGACTTCCAGCAGCTGCCCAGCGCAAGTATGTTTGAGCTATAGAGGGAGACACACCACGCCTTTACAACAGAAAGAGAGAGAGAGAGAGAGAGAGAGAGAGCGCGCGCTCCAAATGACCTGCCCCTCGTTTACGCACAGCTGTCTCCAAAGCAGGCGCGCTTAGTGGCACGTTCTCACACATGATTCATAACACCATTTCAAAATCATCTGGAAGCAAACAGTATTTAGCAACATGGCCGTGAGAAATGGCAATAGAGACTACAATAAAAAAGTTCAACCACAGAAGAAGAACAAAAGACATTTTCAAAAAACAAATCATTTCAAAGAACAATGAACTAGAAAAATGTGGAGTGGTGAAGTTAATCTAAACGACACATACTGTATATTTATTTTTTTACTGAGGTCCAAAAACATGTCTACACCTGACTTTTTTTAAGATGCTGCATATATTCATGAACAACACAAAACAATCAACATGAAACATGCATCTCCATCTTTCCATTACTTCCATCTGCCATCTTTGTGCAGGCTCAGCCTTCCCACCAGGACACGTTCAGCAGTTTAATTAAGTTGTGGGGTACCGTCTAAACACCCCCCACCAGTGTGCATCTATTCACAATAAAGCCTTGATGTGAACATGGGGGTCAGGGCGGGGTGAGAGCGAGCCATTCAAGGTGTCAGTGTTACCACACCCCTGAGTATTTTTGGAGCGCTTGTTTGTAGCAGGAAAGAGGTTCCTATACATGTTTTACATAGTGTGGGATGCAGAATGTGGGAGCAGAGTGTCAAAGTGTTAGCGGGAATGTTGAGTTCCTGAATTGACAGCGTGTCACGTAGCTGAGCTGAGAGGGTTTTTGTGCTCCCATGGCCTTCAAGTTCTGTTCATTCACGTTTTGAGAACTTGTCAAGTTCTGGCTGATCAATGAGGTGACACAAAGACTCAGTCCTTCACCAACAATAGTGTTGGTTTTCTACCCTATTATCGTCTCTCACATTACTCTAATATATTATATATATTATGTAAATCTATTGCAGTGGGTGAAGAGAATAGCACAAAACCAAAACACACCATGTCTACGTTTCTATGAGTTGTGCACAGTTGGTGGAGAAACACATTTTTGGCACAGATTTTGTACCTTGTAGACTCCAGACTCTAAATAAAACACAGTTTAAGTGCACATTCTGGAATTTTACTCATCTATATTTAAGATAAGTTTTAAGCAAGCAATAAATCAAATATACCAGTGGAAATGTACTGTATGTTTTTTCTCAGGCATAACTGAGATAAGTTATCACACCATAACTAAACTGTTTTATGCAGCCATTTTTCGTTATGTTAACAGTTAGTAGAGTGGTACATAAAATATCAAAAGACACAAACAATTTGTTTAAATTATCTTTGTATAATTGCTGTAGATGAATGTAAATTCATTCCAGACGTAAAGTGCTTTATGAAATTAAGATTATGTTTCAAGTAAACACTGCTGCATAGTGATGAAGAAAAGATGTTGCCAATTGTGGCACATGTTTACACTTTTGTATCTTCGAAAGGATTTTCCCATCTAACATTGTCTGGATTCATGATTTATCTGAGCCAGAAAAACATATCATCTGCTACTGTTCTGTGATTATAAAGCAGAAAGTGATTCTATTTTTTCATGTTGTTTGTCATGTTAATGTGCTAATAATTTACTGCTGCACATGGTTATTTTAGTTCTTAACCAATGGATGAGTCTGTTTATGAATCTAGCTTACATTTCATAATCATTATAATCCGTAAAAAGAAATTAATCATTACAAATCAAATAACTGGTTGTGCACATCTATAAATGGAATAAAATAAATTATAAAAAGTTGAGTAGAGTTCACAAATGGGCAGCTACATGTGCTTAAAGTTGGTCTGGCTGATGTTTTTGTTTGAGTGAAGAGCTCTCACCTGGAGCTCCTGACTGGACACTTGTTCCAATGGAGACGCTTTCTGAAGGACAAATAGACATTGGAAAGGAGCAGAGGAGGTCACAGGCAACAAGAGTGTTCAAGAGCTGAATAAATTAATTAGTGAAAGCAGTTATACTGTCGTCCTTGTGACTGAGTGTGCACTGTATTGTAGCGGGAACTGGAAATGACCTGAGAGAATAATTGCCTCTTTACCCACAGGATTGAAAGAGGAGCGTGAGGCGCTGGACTGATTGAACAACATTCATTACCTTTTCATCTCCAACGCTCTGTAAATTCCTCAATGTCTTTACTAATCACATGCAGCTTTCACAAATGTTTCCTTGCACTTAAAAATTCCACAAAGAATCTCTGTGTGTCTCAAACTCACCATCCAAACTCTTGAACAATGTAATTTACTCTGAAAAGAACACCACACTTCCCTCTGTTTAAAAATGTGGCCCATTGTCTGATTGAATTGTACTGTCTGAGCGAAGGAACCTTCTCTGGGCCTCTCAAAAGCCTCCTGGGTCTGAGTTATGCTCTTCAAGTTGTCACTGAAGATGAAACCTAAGACCTCTTAGCAGCATCTTGACATTGCATCATTTTGACAAATCAGACCCAATCACCATTGGTCGGGTGGTGATTGGGGATGGCAGGGCAGAAGTTCATGAATTCACAGTGTGGGAGGTAGGGCAGAGATGGAGACAAGAGAGATGGAACAATTTTAAGGCACAAGACTCGGGGACAGCTGGTGTGTTTGAGTGTGTGCCTGAGGCGTCATAAATGTTCTATGTCTCTTGGTAATAAGAGCTAAAACCCAGATAATGGAGGTGACACGAGTAGAGACACAATAGAAGACAAAGTGGCTCAAAAAAGTCACAGTGAGAGAAAACAAAGGAGACTGCAAAGAAATGATTTGTTTTCTTTCTGTTAAGAGAATCACAAAACACTCAGCACACCGAGCAGTGTCAGTGCAATAACATTCACTTCAAGTACTTTGCTGCGATCAAGTGTCAATGTGATGATTGATTTCAAAACCATCTCATATATATTTTCATGTCATCTGCACCAGCAGTCTGCTCTCTGACGAAAACATAGAGAGAAGTAGAAACCACCAGGTTAGAAATCAGGCAGGAAAGTGGAGAAGTGTAACAAGAATGAACAGAAGTTAAACACAGAGAACATTCAGGGGATTACAAGGAAATCAATTCAAGAAAATACTTCTGCAACAGCTGTTGCCTCTGTGAGCAGGGGAATTTATTGACCCAGTTTTCACGCAGACTTTCATATTTGGTCACATACTTGGAGACACAAGAGTCTATTTTTGAATGTGTGTTGGTATTTTTATGGTTCTCGGTTTAATCGTTGCTTTAAATATGTTTACCATCATACACATGTATGTAAGTTTATACATGTATTGTCTGGTATTTCATTATTTTATATTCTGTTCGGTCATTACATTTCAAAAATGCCTGCATGAACACAGCTATGCTAATTATTTTTTATGTTGCTAACTGAGGAAATCAAACGTATTATTACTTCTAGAACAACTGAGGAGTGATCTTAGTGTACAAAGTGTTACGACTACCAGCCACACCCAACAGTCCATTGACTATTATCATTAAAGTTTGTCTATTTTTTTGTTTATGACCAAAGACTAATAAGAACAACAGCCTCATAGAGCTGCTACAAGTAAAAGACTCTTAGCATTGATATTTCTACGCCTTTCTGTAGATTATCTATAATAGATGATCTACAGATTAAAGATAATAGATAATCTACAGATTATCTATAATAACTTATAATAATTTATATATTTCTAAATGCACTTTCGCCAACTAGTTCATGAATGGACCATTGGACTATGATGTCTATGATGTCTATAATAAACAGAGATGCATTTTCACAATATTTCGTAATCAAATTTGATTTCAGAGAAACAGAAAAAGTTATGTAAAAGAAAAATCCTGAGAACTAGCGTGATTTGATATATATGAGTGATGTTAAGTAACTTTCCAAATGAGAAAACTGCTGAGTCATTAAAGTACAAGAAACGAACATAAAAGAGAGATGGGTGTGGAAAAAGAGACCAAGGAAAGAAGGAAAGGGAACAAGACAAAAGAACAACACACAGGAAGAAATGCAAAGAAAGAAACAGAGGAAACAGGAGAACGAGGAGGAGATTAATGTAGAGTGAGTAGAAAAGAAGATAGATGTGTTGAGACAGACATGAAAGAAAAGACAGAAGAAAGGAACGGTGGTAAAGGAGTAAGGACACAAAAGAGTGGAAGAGGGAATGAGCTGAGAGAGGAGGGAATACGAGAAGACAGACAGGTAAAAGAGGAGAAAGCAAGTGCCTCAAAGGCGCATTTTAAATTAGCTCAGTTTAGGACCCTTCTGCACACACACAAACACATGCACACTATGCAGACTCCTATAAGACCTTTATGTGCCTCAAGTCTCAATTTGGCCTGATTAGAGCCCGACCTTAGCAGTGAACTCCCTCTCACACACAGAGGACTCCTGCCTGTCCTGATTAAGCTGTGACCCTGCCACTGACCACTGGACACTAAACACTCCCAGACCAGGATTAAACACAGCTGACGCACTGGGGAGACCACATGGGGACGTCCACTATGCAGAAAAGAGAAAAAAAAACCTAAGCTGTGAAACTGCATGAGGAAGTCATTTAAAGCTCCTTGTTCTGCTCAAGCTGAGCAAATTTTGAAATCACTACAGCTGGAAGAATCAAACGTTTCCCATTATGATAACATCTTGATTTTACTTCTCTACCAAATGTTTGCTACCATGAACGCCATCTGTGGTTTAAGCTTCAGAACCTTTCTCTGTTGCTGTTCAGTAATGAATACACAATTTAAATTAAAAGTATTTTTCAATATTTAGTTTCATTCAACACACAAATCATAAACACCACCTGCATAAGAGCTGTCTGCTGTTGCTCCACATCAGAGAATAGATGTGACAATTCATGTGCAGCTGTAAATAACGTTTGGCAATGTAATATAATATAAATTCTTTTGGCTCTTTCACTACCTTTACATTGTGAAACTGAAAGAAGATTTAACTTCCAATCTTGCAAAATTCATCAGAATTCAAGTCCATCTTTTCTTCTCTAAATCAAGTCATGTGTTATGAGGGGAAATAAAGAATGGGAACAATGTCTTTATTACACATGTAATAAACCAAACACACTTGTATGTTTGAGAAGAGGTTTTCTCCCCAACATACACAGTGCTCTATAAATTTAAATGTCATTTTTAAATAGCTTCTGAAACTGAGCAACTGTTGAGCAGCCTCTACTGTCTTCACCCTCCTCTCCTTCATCTAAATAATCCACCTCTTCGTTCTCTGCTCCCCCACAGCTGGTTTCCAGTTGGACGCATAAAACAACCTGTGAAGAGAAAACCTCCCAGTTACTACTTTAATCAAATGCCAACATAAATTATCTGAATATTTTTTTTTTTACCCAAGTGTGTCAAACTCTATTTTTGAAAAGAAAAGGGGTAGATATATAGATTACATCGATTCAACATCAAAGTAATTGATAACTTACTTAAATTACTTCTGGAAAATAATTAATTTAGTTCCATATCAAAGGAATCTGTGTCTCATTCATGAACTCTGTCTCAGTAAGCTGCTGCAGTTGCAATTGTGTTTTTGTAGGCAACATAATTATCATGTTGTGGTAAAACATATTTTTTTAAAGATTGATGTGCTACTTACATTAACATAAAGCGAGACGGTAGCTGGGGTGCAGGGCGTGCCATACACCATGCAGGTCTGAGGAGCTGCCCTGAGTTTGACACTAAAGTTCACATCGGGTTGGGTTTAGGTAAGAGAAGCACTCAGGTTAGGGTTGGATAAAGATCATGTTTCTCAGCCCACAGTCTTTCCCCGACCTTAACCAAAAACAAAACAAAACAAAAAAAATCTGGATGCTGCATCAGAGTGTGTCCATACTTTTGACTGGTAGTGTGATCTAGTCCAATGAAGTTCTGCACAAAAACATATTTGTTATTGCAGTTTAGTTGTTTATTCACTTTCGTGCCCATTTACATGAAGAGTCACTGAGTTCTGATGTTGTTGTTCACAGTTTTGTGTCTATTTATCTATGGAGAAAACATTGTTTGGGTCACAGGGAATGTCTTTCACAGCTCATGCAAACTGCTAAAGTGAAAAACATTTTCCAGTGGTTCCAGGTTCCCCTGTCACTCATCACTGTTTACAGACTAAAACAGAAAAGACATAAACAATAATAATTTAATTAAAACAAACAGCGTGGTCGTGTGTGCCCGCTCTGTGAGCACAAAGTGATGACTGCTGTGTGGTTCCTGCAGCACGATGAAGTCAAGACCCTGCACTATAGAGGTCACGATCCCTTAATGTGGCTGATCAGTACATTGTTCTCATTAACACACACACACACACACACACACACACACACACACTGGCCTGGTCTATGACCTCTTACCCCATAGCTGGTGCCAGATGTTTATTTGTTGATTACCTCCATCCTTAAAGCCATCCATCATCGCAGTCAAAGTGGAGGAGGAGAGTGTGTGTTTGTGTGTGAGAGTGTGACGGTAGTAATGTCGGTGCTAACTGATGTGCTGTGTCTCAATATTTAGCTCGAAAAGTGTAAAAGGTGACATGTGTGGTCCCGGTGTCTGCATGTGCTCTTGTACTTGAATTTTCAGTTTATTATAAGTAAGTTTGACTGAGGCTTACGTTTAAGGCTAAGTTATTGTTTTACAGTTGAAGTCAGGCTTTTGGGTTAAGTATTGGATGGTTATGGCTAAGGACTAGCAACGAAGGTCACCCTTCTACAAGCTGGCTGTGTCTTTTCTGTGTGGAGTTTACATGTTATCCCTGTGCCTGTGTGGTCTTCCTCCCGGTGGTCAGATTTCCTCCCACAACCTCAAACTTGCACGTTAGGTTAATTAGTGACTCTAAATTGCCCGTAGGTGTGAACGTGAGGATGAATACATGTCTCTATCTACATGTGACCCTGTGGCCTCTGCGATAAGCTGGCAGGCTGTCCTGGGTGAACCCCACGTCTCACCCAGTGTAGCTGGTTAGAGTCCAGCACACACACACACAATCTCCTAACAGGATAAGCAGTAAGATAATGGATTGATGGATGTTCACTACTCCCAAAAGTCTGAAAATCACTCCTAACAAGTTTTTACTACTCCCTAAAGAACATGAGCAAACACCCAGTAATTGATATAAATAATAAAACACGTGTTGTCTCATGTTAAATAGCACTTTTACAATTCTTACAGTAAATAGTTTATATAGTTTATGTAAAAGAAGTTTGTGTTTATTTTTTATTTTAATTGCAATTCACTCTCTTTTGACCTATTCTGATAGATTCTCTCAGCATTTTGATTCAGAAACATTCAAATTATTTTATTAGTTTAAAGAAGAGTGTACACACAGAAAGTTACGGACTAAACAAAACTGAAACGTGTGAACATGTTTGTAGACGCCTAAATGCTTTTGACTGCATTGTGTTCAATGTGATGGTATCAATATGTAATTCTCTCAGAGCTAGAATAAATTCAATATGGAAAAATCAAACCATTACAAATTAGAACAATCTCCACATGCCATTAAAGTATAAAATTAAATTTAGATTCATTCAAAATGTCAACTCATATATCCCCAGAAATCCAAATTTCATTTAACTGACTTAAATTTGGACCAATTTGGTCTTTGTGTGATTTGTTAACATGTTTGCTACCAGCACCAACTCTGTCTCTTTGGCCTTTGGAGTTTTCCCTGCTGCCTGGAAGTCACATTTCCAAAACTAACTGCTAAAGTGGATTGACTGAAATAATATTTTTCTGGGTTGCATATCACATATTTCAAAACGTGCACCTTTTAAACACACTCCTGAAGCGGAGGTTCACAATGTTAAATTCAGAACAACTTTTCACTTTCGATTAAAAGCAACCGAGTACCATATTTCTTTTCATATACAGTATGTTGCCTGGAGATGATAAACCAGCCCGCTGCACTGCAGTCCCATTCCAGGCTTAAAGGTGGGCTGTTTAATGTCCTGTAACCCTTGACGCATAAAGGTTTTCAAACCCCCGACACAAGGAAAAACAATGTGCCACCTTAAAATTTATGAGACATTAAATTTCTTTCCATAATTTCTTTTTCCCTTTCAATCCATCATCATTAGGGCTTATCAAAATAATCAGCAGGCCTGTAAAACAACTTAACGAGTGTTTCTGCTGAGCCGTGAGGTTTGTGTGTGTGTGATGGAGAGTTTGTGTTTTGTTTTTTCATCTTAAACATTAATAAATCATACTTTTTTTCCTGTGCGCGTGTTGTTATTCATCTTCGGATCTTTCTTCTAGTAAAACGAAAGGTGAAAAGTTTCTCCACCTACGGTGATTTGATCGTTACAGGTCAGAGCACCAACAAGTCAGAAGCTGAATGAAGTTTGTGAGAATGTATTGAGTTATCTAGAGAACATACAATTTAATTCAAAAACATAACTTTATCATAACAAATCTTACTGCCTCTAAATCATCTCATGAAGAAACTTCTGATGCTGATCCAATGACAAGTTCAAAGTCAAGTGCCAGTTCCATGTTTTGCCTTCCCACCCCTCCTCTTACTCTCAGTCCTGAACACTTTTATAAAAGTCTTTCTGCTTCGCTGACGCTCAGTCGAGCGCCTCTGTCTTTCCCCTCAGCTTAAAAAGCCATCGCCGCCTTTACTCGTAGAAAGACTAAGCCAGCGGACGCTGCATGGCGTGCCCAGTGGAGCCTGATTACAGCCCCCAGTGGTTTCTGCTGGCAGATCAGTCTTACAATAAAGAATAAAGAAGGGCAGTTTCTAAAGACCAGCCCATTGTAGCCCAAACTGGAAGACACGTCATTGTTTCCAGCCAAGATTAAACTTTTCCTTCTGACATTATATCACGTGGCTTGACCATGACAGCAGTATTAGCTCCTCTGCTGTCAGCATTCAGTCATCCCAATGGAAAACCTGTGGCTGCAGCAGGTTTGCACCTGTGATTTTCTGCAATTTCTGACAGTAATGGATAAAGTAGAGCATGTTCACAGTAAGCCAAAGAGAGATTAACTTTGTTTTAAAGAGGCCAAATCATGCTAACAGCGTATAAACTCAAACTGCATACCTGCTCCTGCATTATATTCATCCATCATCACCAGCTATGGAGGGATAGAGTATAATGTGCAGGACTGATAAACCAGTTCAATCGCCGCTCACCGATGGGAAATCTGGCAAATCAGAACAGAGAGGTGTCAGGATGCTTTGAAGAACTATAACATTTATGGTTTTGTAAATTGTCCAAAACTATTTTGGTAGAACTCCAGAAAAGTGTTTCTTTCAGCTCCATTTATTCAGCAGTGGTTTGACGACTAGTAGTCGGCTTTGGTTAAACTTCTACCAGTCCAGCTTTTAGTGCACGTAGTGCTTCGAGCTGGATGGAAACTGTAGCATGAGCCAGAAAGAGCATCCGTGACAAAATGTTGCAAATATAGGCAGCAGGATAGAAAAGCAGAAGAAATACACTGAAATATATGATTTTCCACTTTGCTATAGATTTTAACATTGTACTTGATCCGAGTGTTGGAAGTAAATTCTTTACTGCGTTATTTTTATTACATTTAATCATGTGAGATACTCCTGTCCTTTCATGTTTACAATTCAAACAGATAGGAAACTCAAGGTAAATTCATTTATTAATTTTAAATAATAAAACTTTTTCATCTCGTTTTCTCCTTTTAATTAATCTCTCACTCTCACACCAGCCTCTCTATGACCCCTTGCATCTCTTGCCTCCCTCCTTTCCTTTCATCACAGGTCTTTGTTCTGTCTTTCGTCCCGTTGCACTTTTATCTCAGTGCTTTTTTTCTTTTCTTATTAGTCAGTGGTGTTTTCATTTGCTCTGTCCATCTTCACAGGCGGGAACTTGGACACATGGGCACGATAAATCTTTTGTGAAAGAAATTATTGGATTTCTTTCTCTTATTTTGTTTACATTTAGTTTTATTTGTTTTATTTTGTAGTTATAGTTGACCCAAGTTTCTTTCGTGAATTACATTACTAGTAGTTTTCAGCCTGTAAAATATATTAAAGCATTAACAGCTGAGTAGAAATGTGAAGCAGTAAATAGTTATTTTGACATTTCTGTCATATCAAATTTTTCTTTCTTTTAGTTGTGATTTTTCTGTGTTTTGTGGTCTCTCCTGATCATCTGAACCAATGATTTGCTCCACATGGTTGTGTATGGTTGTGTGTGTGTGTGTGTGTGTGTGTGTTATTTTACATACACAGACTCTGAAATTGAGATGGTAAAAAAAAGAAATACACTCTAATTATGGCAACTTAAACCCTCACTGATTTACAATTGGTGTCCAGTCCAATTACCTTTTCCATTTCACCAACATACACACAAAACACAATACACACACTTGTTAACTTTACTGCACCTCTTACTACACCTGAGAGATTTAGGTCAAGAGGTTTACAGCTTGAGGTAAGAAAGGGCAGCAGGAGGAATGGCAGTCGTTAGAACAAAACATTAGAGTGGAGGTGAAAAAGGAAAAATAAAAGGATAGAAAGCCGAGGACAGAGGAAGGAGATGTTTATAAGTACGCTTAACGGAGATGAAGGAAATGTTAGAAAATGGTTGAAGGCAACAAAGAGAAAGAGGTGGGGTGCATAATCAAGTGATGTTTCTCCATCTTTACACACTGTTCTTCAGGCCCACAGGCTGCTGCACCTTCTTTGCCCTTTAGCTGAACACACTGTATAAAATTTAATAAAAACTGTTTTATTGTCTTTGTGGTATAACAAATATAAATATATAAATCTATCACACCATCAATTGACTTTATTTGATGGTATCATAACGTTCAAAGCAGGTGGACATCTTCTCAAGCTGACGACATTTAAAGACTCTTTGAAACTTTAATTGGTGGTTTTAAACCCCTTATAAACACATGCATGTTTTTTAAAGAGCTCCACTGTTTGAATGTCTAATGATGATGTTTTTTTCTCGTCTAAAGAAGAATGTGTGATTTACTGAGCAGCTTTCCCACATAAACATAAATGTGTTTTTAATGGCAGGCTGTAACATTATAAAACTTGGGGAGTTTTTTTCTGAGGCTCTTACACTTCTTCTGATCATGGCCTCTTTCGATGAAGCACAGGCCCCTTTAATCCCTCCCTGCCTCCACACTTCACCTCAAAGTTTGCCTTTTATAGTACAGCAAACATAACTCACAGCCCCAAATCTTTATGTTTTCTTCCTGTGTGAATGAAGCTCATTTAATCCCCTTTAGAAGCTCACATGATTGAGTGAATGATGCAAGTCAACTGGCTCAGCTTTGTGTCTACACACACATCAAACATACTGTACATTCAATCTTATACCGCTCTCCAAATGCACCCCGCAGCAACAAAGCCTGCCACGAATTATGGTCATGAAAAACAACTCTGCGTTGATGATTTACATTAGCTGGGTGATGTTTGAATGGAGCAGTGACGTAAAGACGGATGTGTGTGAGAGTTCTTCTACACATTTGTTTGTGAATGTGTCAGAAGTATTTTCTGAATGAACATTCCTACATGAGTAGAAAAATGTTCATCTTTGCATTTATATAAATGTTAATGATGTAAAATAAATGCATTTCCTATTATCCAAGCAATGGATGTGCATCTTATTCTGTTATGGCAGGTCTGCTTTATGATTAGACTTTAACACTGACTACAGCTCCAGCGCACTGTGTCCACTCACACATGAAAACATGCAGGACATTACTGTACAAGCAGCAGTCTTCACCAAACAACAGATTCAATGCAGAACTCTTCACCTGTAACACTGACTCGAGGTCTTTTTAATGCAGAATGAACTGTAACCCCCGACACCAACATCCGCCGTGTGAGAAGTTCATGAAACCTACGTTTGTTTGTTCACACACCATTTCCATGAGCGCTCACACACACACAAACCTCTCGTGCTTTGTCCTAATTCTCTGTTTGACTCTGCTGAAATTACTCCCGAAACAAAACTATACGAACAAAAACACACTCTTACACACACAAACACAGGCTACAACCTTCCCACCAGCTATGGAGGGATAGAGTATAATGTGCAGGACTGATAAACCACAGACATGAGTTCAAGCTTCCAGGCTGGAAAAGCACTTTGGTAGGAGAAAGAACTTGGTATTTAAAGATGATGACTGTGAAAGAACTGTTAGATTTTACTTTATTAAGCCAGCCCACAACCTTTCTGTAATCTTAACCAACCGTAAAAAAGTGAATGTGAACTGTATGTTGTAAATCTAATGTTTGGGTAGAAAACATCCCCTGTCTGGATTCATTACATTGATTTGTTCTTTATCATTGTATTTTTGACATCCCACGTTGTAAACAAGTCCTCGTGATGTTTATAGAAATCTGGTTTCAATTACATTCCCCACAAAAACATATTTGTGATTGCAATTTAGTTACATTGAAATGTAAGTTTTAGTGGCAAAATTTCCATAGTTTCCATAATTGATGTGGTTTGTTTATTAGAATTCTTTTACTCTTTATGTGTATTGAAACTATTTTTGCATCTAACAAATATCAAAACATGAGCAGTAATAACAAAGAAAGGGCTCAGAAGCATGACCTTTATAATGATCAGGTTCTCATCGTGTGTTTAAGAGACACTAAATTTAGATGTTCTCAGTGAGAAACTATAACCTGGCATGTTTGGTCTTTTCAAATCTGACTCTATACTAGTGAATGATTTAAATCCTACTGGAGAAGTGAGTGACTACTCAGTGTGGCATTGTCCACTCTGCATATTCAACAACAATGAAATAAAAATCATCCACTTCAGACTGATTCTAATATACATCAAAGAAAAAGCTGTTGTTACATAAAGATGGTGATTATTACACCCAACATAGCATGAGTATACATAAATACACAAACACTAAGTTACTTCACTTCCTGATGTGATAAGTCTTAATCACAACCCAATGGAGCAGTCAGAGAGGACACTTGGTGTGCACAGTTTGACACACACATAGTTCCACAATTCATTCCACAAACTCAGTCTAGTGGTGGGCTCTGCAGACTGCCTGGGGTCTCACAGATTAGCCTTTGCCAAAGCCACTAATACCCTCACATACCTAAACCATACACACACGTGAACACACACACACACTTCTGTCACTCGGCCCATTTCTGTTTTTACATTTCAACAGCCCTTCGTGCCTGCAGTCTTTTGAGAAATGCTTTAGTCATAGTCAAGTTCTGAGATCTCCTTCTCACTGAGCTGTTCTTATCTGATTGTTTCAAGGTCAACGGAACATTTCCGTTGTCAGCTGTCTTAAAAGTGATCTCGGTTGCCTAGTTTGAGCATGACTATGAAGATTCTCATTCATTCAGGTGAAGTTGTCAGAAGGTTTAGTCGTGGCAACTGGACTGAGGTAAGTCACCAACTTACCCCAGATTGACAAAGTTCTGTGGATGCGTGACGACTGACTCCTTTAAACATGTTTGTCAAGTTTCTGAATGTGTTGTTGAAATAAAGATTGGATGAAAAGAACATAAAATCCCACAGAGGATTCCGCTCAAACAAGTCTTGTTGCAATTTATTTTGAATCTCAACAACTTTAAATCAGATGTTTTCAGCTCTATAGCTTCAGATTTATCAGGCAGTTGTCTTCAGGTTTTAACTTTAAACTAAACAGCCTCAATCATCATGAAGACACGGGAGAGAATATGTCGGGTTCAGCTCAGCAGGTGACACTGACTGAATGATCACATCATATATTTGCTTTGCAGTAATTTATCAGAGCATGTCTGAAGTGGAGGGAAACTGCTCACTCAGTCATTGTCAGAGGAGGATTTGAGAATGAAAAGTTGCTTCAGCACAGCAGGTCAGGCACCATCACACCTACCTGCTCAACACGTGTCTTAGCTGACAGACTCTACATCATGTTTAAGTGAGTTTCAGAAGAATTTTACAAATCAGCAGGCAAAATCTGGCCTTTTAGAATAATGTGAAAAAAAGCTTTCTCACACAAAAACCTACACTTTAAGTGAACCAGTCAGTATCTGATCCCTGTGCTGGCCACATGCAGTTACATTGAAACAAGTCACTGAAAGGTGAAGGGGTCTTCTACACACGCACAGAAAAGAGGGATGGAAACGGTGAGACAGGGGTGAGGGGGTTTGTCTCCAGAGAGTCTACTTAAACCACTCTACTCTACCTTTAACCTCTGTTCGTTCTGCCATCTGAAGGAGCACATGTGAAGAAACAAGACGAACCTTTAGATGCTTTGTGAATGAGTCTGACGCATCTGCAAAATCAGTGATGCATGTTGCAATGTTCTCTCCTGGCTCTGCAGGAATGCATGGTAGGGGAGGATTAGGCCCATTATAAGACGATACGACGTGGTTTCACCTAAAAGAGAAATTAGGGACATGGGGACAGGGTGTAATTAGAGCGAAACTGAAGCTAAATAGAAAATATGTCTTTCTATGGTTAGTGGTATACCTGACCACACTGTACAAAAGTACAGAAAACTTGAATGTTTGTTTTTTTCTAAGCTACAAGGTCTAATACATCTAGTTAGAATTTCACATCCACCCCAACCCCAAATACTATACTGTAAGATTTTAGTTTGCTTGCTGTATAACATAGGCTCATTATTAAAGCCATAACATTTTACCCATTGTAACAGCACAAGTATTAAGAGTTTGAAATTTATGAGTACCTGTCAAACTCACATTATTTACAGAGGAGTCAGCTCCTGATAATGAATGCACTTCATTCAGGTAGGTGGTTTAACAACATATTATCACTCCCTGGCTACAACTTTACCACAAGTATCTGATGGTTTCACAGCGGCTAAACTAACTGCGCCGTAACTAAGACGAGGTCACAAGGCCAGAGGTTAAAACCACACTGGCTCCTACTGGGAGATTCAGTTTCCTAAAGTGTCTCTGATTTTGTGATTTTGTGTGTGTGTGTGTGTGTGTGTGTGTTCAGCTACTTCAGCACACCGTAACAATAACTCTGCTCCTGCTGACCACCAATACAATATCCTGTGTGGATGTATGTGCTGGTTTTGAGATGTTAGCGTCATCTCTAACTTTACATCCATAAGCTTCGTATTTATTATTATTTTTTTCACAGTCATTATTTTTAGAGTATTTCTCTTTAGTTCTTTCTGTTGTCTTTTCTCTCTTGCTCGTGTTTTCTCTTTCTTAATCTACCATCTAGACCAACTCGCTGATGCAAACTGGAGAAAAACTAAAATGCAGATTCTTCTCCTTGAAATAAAAAGATGAAAACAGTGAGAGAGGGAACAAGAGCTGGTTTACTTTTAAGGGATTATCAGTTTTAGCCCCTAAAGAAAGAAAACGATACCCTTCCAATTTTAAAGGATTACCCTTTTGTCTTGAAAATGGACAATAGCCAAGAAGAGAAAAATCTACCCTGTGGGTCGGTTTCATAATAGAAATCTCTCTGTTTTGCTTCAGGATTACCACTGCGTTTGCAGCTCCTATTTTGTAGCCTGTAGGTGGTCTACTCAGCAAAACTGCAATCTCCATATAAATTGTTGAATGAACCTGTCAAATTGCTCAGAAAATTTGAACAACAGCTGATTTTAAGTAAAAAAAATTCGTATTAGATTTGACATACTATTAAAAAACACGCACATGCAGTACAGAAGGCTCGTCCAGAAACGTGTGGTTTAAATGGGGCTCCTCAGGGGTCGGCATGGCCACTCAAGCTGCAATGCACTATGTTTAAACTGCCGGCTGGGGGTGATGCTGTCGGCGCTTCGCGTTAAACGTTGTGTTTGTAATGAGGACTATTTTGGAAATGTTCCTCCTTGAACCAAATTCTCCCTTTGATCCAGTAGTAACAGATGCTATTACTTCACACGTAACATGCTGTAAGGTAACATAAAGCCACAGTCAGCTGCCCAATAACATTACAGCATGAAATGGAGGCTTATTTGGCTCAATCCAGTCTGTTTATTCCTATACAACTTGACTACAATCAGAAAAATGTTCTGTCAGGAACATAATTCCAACCTGATTATTTTTGCAGGTTCTTGTAATGACTATTTGTAAATGACAGGTCAAAGGTTGAAACCTAACATATTCAATAAATGGACACAGGCCAAAGTGTTCAATCTAAGCATTTTGTTTTGTTTCTGTTTTGAGTCAGGCACAGGGTTTACGTCATGGAAAGATTGTGGTGTGCGTTAATAGAGAAAAGCAAATGACATTCTCTCGTTAGCTCTAACCAAAGTGCTGTTTAACTTGACCAGGACGGTGCACCTGAATTTTTTTATAATCATAATATGATTACTTTCACTGCAAAAGCACATCTGGTGAACTGAGGACAAAATGTTCATGTACAAACACACCACGCAGTGTTTTATGTTAAATTGTGCAGCACTAGCAGATATTTTTCAGCCTTTATATTGTCTTCAGATTAACTTCTTAATACATTTTTGCTGCTGATGTTTGATGGTAGATGGGTGGAAAGGATGAAAGAAGCGAATATAAAGGCAGTGGGAGGACTCTTGGTATCCATGGAAGGAAATACTGAGAATCTCATGATATGGGGCGCCCCGGAGAGCGTCCCACTTTTCTCTGTCCTCCTCCTCTCTTCCTTTATTCTTGTTCCACCCCTCCTCTTCCTCCTCTCTTCACCCCATTATTTAATCTGTTCCCCTCACAGCCAGCGTCTTTTTCTTTTAAAATCATTCCTGCCTTTCTTCTCAACCAGCAGCACACACATGTATGAATTAATCGCAGGGTGATTTGCATAAGAAAGGGTTTTTTTGTATTCCTTACGGAGCAAAGCTGAGACAGTCATTAATGATTAAACAGTGATTACTGATACGTCTGCCTTTTGACTCGCTCCTGTCTGGATTTCCATGAATAAAAAGCAAATATGTGACACAAATTTTGTTTGCTTTGCTTTGTGGTTCTTTGGAGGGATGTAAATTCAGCTTTTCCCTAGTGGGACCTCCATATTGTCTTAGTGAATTTGTGCTCTTTATTCGCAGTGATGTTAATTTTTTAGTAATTCCGAGAGAGAACTGAAAAACTGACATTATGTGGTTTTATTAAGTTTCATTTCATGCTTGGATTAAGACACAGTGAAGGTTTGCAATTGCAGCACACCTGGAATAGTAGAGTTTAAGACACACACACACATTAACTACTCCATATTAATTGTTATCATGGAGCTCTGGCACTAATGTTAATCGGCAGTATCATATAATAACATGAAAATATCTTTAAAAGAGAGAAATGTATTATTATATTACAACGGTTATAATGAGCTTTTATCTTTTTCTCTTAAAAAATACGCTGCTGTACTTATAACAATATAATATCCTGAAATAAAAATGATGTATAACACCTTCTCATGTGCCAGTAAAACTTTGCACAGTTGTACAGAATAGTAATGATATCTGAATATCTAACAAAATATGGTGCTAATAACAGCAACCTAAGGTCACCTATACACAAATGGACCTGCAAGAACGCCAGCTTGGCTTCTGTCCTGCATACTTAATATCTCTGAGCTCCTGTCCAATCAGTTGCTTGATCAGTATCACTATTAAGTAGCATGTGAAGGTTTTATGGCGAAAACAGAACAATATGGACATCCCCATGAACTTCTCTTTGTGACTACACACCTATGAGTTGAGGAAAAGTCTTGGCTTTGGTTCACTCATTTAATTTGGTTCAGCCATTAAACTGTTGTGACATCCCCTGATGGCGTTTTTACAAAGCAGCGCTGCGTTTGTTTTTCTTTCCAAACAATGGACTACAAGCGGCTGCAAAGGAGGCTGTGAAGTACACATTTAAACGCTTCACGTTGCTGTGGCTGTGCTGTACATTTCCCTCTTCTGTTTGCTTACCACTTACTGTAGAGCGCTGTGAATAATAGCCATAAAGGGAAACATGTGCCTGAAGGCTGTTCTTCAGGTAGCATATTTATAACAGTTCAAACCAGCTCCCACTCACATTTTTTTCCCACTATCTCCCTCTAAGCTTAGCTTTCCTCTCCCCTCTCCCCAGCCTAGCTCTCGCTCTGCTTATTGGATTCCTCGTTTTTAAACCTTCTCAGCCCCCTAACCCCTCTCTCCCACAGATCTTTCTGTTGTAAAATTCCTTGAGGGCTGCTAAGGCGATGATAAGACCATGGACTCACTCTCCCTCCCGCCCCCTCTCCATCTCTTACTTTGTGTGGGTGTGTGCATACCTTCACGTTTGTATGTGTCCATGTGTGCTGATGAGATCATGTGTTGATTTAAGAGTGTTTATACCACTGGACTGACTTCTGAGTCGAATCACAGGTTGCCTCTATATAATCCTTTCGGAAACATCCACAAATCCGCTAATGTGTGTCTGTGTGTGCTGTTCATAATGGATGTGTCGTCACTTTGGTTTCAGCGAGGGTAATCCCCACCTTTAGAGCAAGAGTAATCAGACCCATCTCTACAAATGCAATCCTATACAAACACACACAGAGACAGAAATCCACGCACGTGTTTATTGTTAAAAGATTTTTGCAGTGTTGGTGAACATTATCCTTTATCTCAACATGAACCTCCCTTCATTTTCAACCGTTTTAGATCATTTACCCCTGCTAATCTCACAATTAGTCATTCCTGAATATGCTGAATTGCCCTGCAGATGTCAGTCAGTCCTTTATTTGAAGTTGCTTATCACCTTTTAGATCATATCCATATTTTAGAGGCTTACTTTTCAGACACATTAGCCCACAGAAGCACCCCTGGTCTGGCATGTACAAATAAAACATAAGTATGTCAATGTTACATATTGCATATGTTATTTACCTTTTCCTGTGACTGGTAAACATGAACAAACTTTCAGCTGCTGTAAAATAATTTAGTATTGACTTGACAGGTCTGTTAAGATCAATAAGTTGACAAGCTCATAAAATTTGCCTTGTTTGATTTGTTTACTGTGAACTATAATCTCCCTGTTATCCATTGGGGTTGAATAGCTATGATTGTAGCTGTAGTTGTAGTAAAGGCGGTTGTTGTATTATTTTCTCACTGCATTTACATGGGCACAAAAATGTAATACTTAACGTTTCTCTTGCATGTGTGTGTTTCCATTTCTTAAATTTTGCACGTGAAGTAAACTTCCTAGATCGGTTTAACAAAATGCATTAAACACCACAACTGCATACAAGTATTACTATTCACACATGAAAAAACAATACTTCACATTTTCAGTAACTACATTCACAGACACTCAACCTTTCATTTCATGTTACAAACACCCATACTGAGAGAGGGTCCCATTATAACACACTCTTCATTCCTCTTACTCTGTCATCACCTGCAGGACTGAACCAAACCTCGCTCACAGTAGGTTTTTTTAACAATGCTCTTCCCTGCCGAGTGACAAATCACTCTGCCAAAGAGCCAATCCGTCAAACGTACACACACACACACACACACACACACACACACACACACACTGAGCATTATGAAGATTGAACATCACAGTAGACTCAGATGATCTGAACCGATTCTCATTCTGAATTCCTGTATGAACCTGCAGCCCATACACATCACGAAAGGAATGTGTGTTAAAAATGATCCAGACCAGCATCACGTTTGTGGATATGTGGACACTGTACACACAAATTGAGAGAGGTAGATATGCACACATGCACACTGTAGTTGGAACAGAGCTCTCTGATTTGGTTCGCTCAGCAGGGAGCTTGTTGACACAGTGAGGAATCCCATTTGATTTTTAAAAATATCCAGTATAACATCCAAAAAAAAAGAGAATTATGACTGCTTACGACATCGAATTTGCACCATAACCCTAAGAATTTCACAGATGAATTAATCAAATGCAATCTGAGTTAAATATGTATACATTTACGATTCCAAGTCTGAAAAACTGAAAAATACCCAGACTGGTGTAGTAGAACTCTTGCAACATGTCTTATGGTGTACAAAAAATCATGAATACTTGCAGGAATCCTGGGATACCAGAGTACAGATGCCAACATGGGTATAGATTCATATTTGTTTTGATTGTTTTGAATTAATAATGTGGAATGTTGTCTCTCATTTGAAAATTCATCCCGTGATTCATCCCATGGTTTCACCAGCTCATGTTCATGTACACTACACACCTACACCTAAATCAAAATGTTACACTGTGTGTGTAAATTTAGCAGTGCACAGAGGTGACTCTGACAGGCCAAAGGATGATTCTCTGAGGATCAGTCTCTGAAGTGAAAGCACAGCTGCAGTCAGGAGCCCCAATGGGCTTCCCAGAGTCCATCTCCCATTTAGCATCGGCAGAGCAACTCCTGGTTATACATCTTAATGTCATTACATTTTTCCCTTCTCTCCTACTGTCTGTGGTTTTGGAAGAGATTGTTCATGTTCACAGAAGCTCAACAGTTTGCCCTAAAGACCCAAAAATAACACATTTCAAAGCTGGTATGTGCCTTTTTGAGTACATCTGGTATTTCCCTTCAAGCCTTGACCAGCATATGTATATATATACACTGAAGAAGGGCAGTTTCCCAAGTGTTTTTCTAAGTTTGAAAGGAGCAGGGTCATCTCACAGGTCTTTTTATGAGCCTGGCAGATTTTATTTAGGTTCTGAAATTACAGAAAAAAGAAACTCCTGACTTACTTCTTCACCAGCAGGCATGTACCGTACTGTACTGCACTAGACATATGCACACACTCTCCCTAACAACCAAACCGGCCACATATTGCTGCAAGCCTGCAGGAATTGAATGGCAGTGAACTGTTTGAACATTCTGATAATCAATCTCACTTTCAGACACGTGAGAGTCTTTCACTCCATATGTTGGTCTGTCTTGGGGGGCACATGCATTAAAGGTTTGGAAACTGTGGGATTTCAGTCCTGCATACCAAATCAGTGATTAGTTTAACTGATTTATGCCCCAAGAGACAGAGAACTTATGGATGACATATGAACCTGCCACTGCACCATCTTCCTTTGTTTCCAGGGATTTTGAGTCAGTCAACAGTGACATAAACAGCTGCACTGAACCATTTTGTACTGTATTTTGTGATGTTATTTAATGAACATTACGCAGTATTATTTGAGTATGTGTATCATTTTGACAACTTCTATGACATTATTATCTGAGGATAATGAAATTGTTTATTTATCCCTATGGAATTGCACTGGTGGCTTTTTTCTTTCCAGCCATTGGTTGAGACTTGCAGGTTATTACTGATAACATATTTGTTCCCGTAAACAAACAGGTGTATGTTTATTAATAAACATTCCTACAGAGAACCAGTGAAAATTCTAGGTGAATTCCAGGACAATATGTAAACAATGTGTGTGGTAAATAGAAGATAAGTTTATTTACAGAAAAATGCTGAATATTTGAATGGATGACAGAATTTCGGAGGGAAAGATACAAAGATGAGCACAAAGGGTGAAGAAGAAAGTAAATACTGCAGCGTTTGAAAAAACTGAAAAAAGTAAATAATCCACAGGGAACGAGGGAGGAGGTGAGGCTTATGGGAGAGATGGAAATAAATGAGGACAGCGCTCAGTGAATAGCAGCCCATTCAGTGGTGATAAATGTTGTTTAGACACGTGTATCCACAAGCCCGAAGGTCACCATTTAACAGAAGGAACAAAGGTCAATCTGGGTCAAGTCAAATATAATTCCCAAAGTAGAATTAGAAATAAATAAGTAAATCAGATGCAATAGAAAGGGAGAAGGGGGTAAAAAAGGAAAGAAAAAAGAAGGGAAAGAAAAAGAAGAGAAAGAAAAAAGAAGAGAAAGAAAAGCAGTGCTATCAGTTGTTCTGGGTCAATATCACCCTCCATTATTACTATGTGTTAATTAAGTGCTTTGTTGCATTTTATTTACCAGCAGACACAGATTGCAACAGGAGCACACACACACACACACACACACACACACACACACACACACACACACGGAACCAATTAGCCTTTACCTGCAGGCTGCATTCATCGAACATGGTGTGTTTGGACACGGGTAATCAACACTGTGTGTGTGAGAGTGAGACAGGAAAAGAGGTAGTTATGCAGAGCAGTGGTCATGGAAAGACACTCTCATTTTTATGTCTGATGCAAGCAATGTTAAAAAAACACAGATACACAAAGGGAAGCGTTGATGGCCCACATCACACACATCGCATCCTGACCGTGACTTTGAAATGGTTATTCTCATGTAAATAATTGGATATCGTGTTAGAATGCAGGGAAGATGACATAAATTATTGGGGTTGAATCTATAAATGCAACGACACTGGCTAAAATCCAACAACACACCTGTTTTCTCCAACTAAATGAATTTTGGTCTGAAATTGTGTTCCTTCAGATTTCAGGCCAAAACAAAAATACAATCTAAGAGCTGCATCTGTATCATTGTACTATGGGCTGCCTCCACTCTGTTCAAAACAATATATACAATTTAAAGCACCTTGGAAAAAATGTTGGACAAGCACTTTCGAATACGAGACTCCAGGTTGAGTTATCTTTCTGGTGCCCCCGTTGTTTTAAGCAGTGTAAACGTAGCCACAGTTTCACATGTTCTGTAAACCAATGAATATCTCTCTATCTCTTTTACATTGCTTTTGTAACCTAATTTACACAAAACAACAGTTCTTTCAAGATAGTCATATCAACATGTGTTCTCGTTTCAACGTCTGGGTTTACAAGAGAGTACGAAACTATATGTTTTGAGGATGAAGGGTATTGTTAATCCTCACAACCTTTCTGTCCTAACTTCACACAAAAATCTATGTTTCAATATTTCCATCTGGTTTCATCAAAATGTGGTCATGACAACAATGTGGATGGTAAATCTGATCTGATTTAGAGCTTTAGAGTTGTGCTGGGTAGGAAAACCATGCATCTGTCTCTCTTCACCCCTTTTCTCTACAGAGACACAGTTCTACAATAAGCTGTTTCCAGAGTTTCCTGTCATTAGTAAGACTGTGTGCTGCATCTCTCCCCATGCGACTTACAAATCTAGTTCACGTGTTTGAGATATCTGGATTAAATGATGCCAGTCACACCAAAAGAAATCATAACAAAATGCATGAAATACATAAATATGACACTGCTGAACACATGTGAAGCTTTACAATGTCCTTGCTCTCAAAATACAGTCCGACAAATTATAATGGTTTGTGTTTTATTTGTTATTTTTATGTTTGTCACACATAAATCATTACCTCACCCGATTCCGTTTAAAAGCTTAAGTCAAACTACATATTCTTTGTTTGTCCCTTCTTATTAAAAATATGTGATCATAACACCACGCTCCTTACGTTATACACTTTCTCAAACAGGCAATTATGTGCATGTGCATGTTTGTAACAATGTGGATGTGTGTGACAGGTCTCATCTTCATCCTAACTGCACCATCTGTGCTCTGTGTCTCTCAACAAGCATGAGTGTGTATGCACATGTTTGCTGGATCATAAGACGTTTGTGCTGTATGTTCATCGTGTGGTCTGCACATGAAAAAGTGGAGCCTATACATGGAAACACATGTTGGTACCAGTGATGACATAAATTCAAACAGAAAACAGGACATAGAAGAAAAAATGCTTAATGAGAAGAGAGGAACATTGTTTGTGAAATTCTAAATTACAAGGGCAGATAGACCCACGTGCTTGTCTTTAAATATTTGTAAGGACCAGCCAAAATGTTCTCAAGTCAAAAAGACGGCGCAACAAAAGTATAGGCTAAAAATTCTTTCTCAGAGTCTTAGAAAAATCTGTGCTCACCAGACACAATAAGCTAAACCATGACTGTGACATGCTCATGTTTCTCTTTTACTGCCACAAATGGAGAGCGCCTAGTGTTGAGCCATAAAATCCGTTTGTGTATTATGTATGTTTAAATGATCACTCATGGTGTAAATATAGACATAAAAATTAAACTCATTAACCAAGAAACCCGAAGAATAGAGCTTTTTTAGCATATTCAAGTGCACGGAAGTAGACAAATGTTTAATGTCCTGATGTTATACAGTCTATATTCATGTGTAGCTGAGTGTTGCTTATGGTTAACGTGTGTTTGCAAGCTGGCTTTGTGCAGACGTCAATATATCTCTCAGAAAGTGTGAAGTTGTGAAGACTCAAGCCCGGAGAATCTGTTGCATAAAGAGGGATTATAGCCTGTATTTGCAGAATTTCTTCATTGAAAATCAAAAATTCAGTTGAGATGAAGAATAAATATAGAAAGATATAGATATATTTATAGATATAAAGTCCAATATAGTAAACTCAAAACATCAGTGGGTTGTAAAGAAAAACTATTCCATTAATAGTCAGAGTGTATAGTTCAAATTAACTATACTATACTATACTATGTTTAGATTACCAAGTCATTTACAAACAAGGATTTAGACGAGAAAGATCTGATATTTAATAATCCACATTTAATTTATCTGTTTTTATTCTGTTCTTTAAGAGTCAATAAGTAGTTTTAATTTTTATTAAATTCTTATCATTCACTCCTCTTGGTTCAATTCATGATTTATATAATTTAGATGTACGGGGAGCAGACACAGCCTCTACAGGGATATAAGAATAGTTTTGGGGGCAGCGAAGAAGCTGCAGAGAGGCGTGTAAGATTGCGACTCTGCGTCCTGGGCTCCACTCTGGGATATCAGGGTTTAGGAGGCCTAATATCATGTTCATATTTCTAGAAATCAGAGCTGCACCATCCAAAGTGGGATGGGTGTCGGCTCTTGTAATCAGCCCAGGTTTTCCCCAAAACATTTTCCAATTATCTATGCAGCCCACGTTGTTATCGAGACACCACCTAGACAGCCAGCGATTAAATGACACACATGAAGCTAAACATGTCATCACTGACCAGATTAGGAAGGGGATCAGAGAAAACTACTAGAGTCCAACATCGTTTTTGCATAATTACACTCTCTCTCATCTAATCACTGAACTACCAAAGGGGAGTGACCTCATCACCCCAGTGCCATGGTAACGCCCTGCAGCCATGCACCCTAGGTCCTTAGGATCCTGGGAAGGTGGAGGAATGTGGAATGTGATTGGTCTGTAAGTGGAAGAGTGGACGCACAGGGTGGGAGCAGAGCAACTTGAGGATGGATGGATTAAATGACTGTTGTAACACACACACACACACACACACACACACACGTCTACAACTATATGTACACGCACAGTTAATACAGCTCACATAAGTAGACACACAATAAGTTGTTAGCCATAGCCACAGTTTTGACTTGCATAACACTTGGGTCCCTGAAGCTATACACACACCCACATTAATGCACAAATGTGATACCTGGAAAAACTGCAATCAGACTCTAACTCACTTTCTAGGCTGCAGGGCAGGGTTATGAATTAGTAGAAGTGCTGAAAGCCCTCATTTTCATTCCTTCACATTAATGTCAGAGTTGAAATATTTTAAATGGTTCAGTTGCATTGGTTTTACCGTGCCTTACTAAATCACACAGACATTACAGCTTCCTCTTGAACTGTTAAAGTTGGTTTGATGTGCCTGACGATGTAAATCACAGCCCACACAGTTGACCCTTTCAGTAAATTGGGTTTATGTCAGGGAACCAAACAGGCTAAAAGGAGCCTTGAATGAGATGTTAAAGTTTAAATATTGTGTATACAGTTTAAAAGATTAAGAAGTATGAAGTCACAAAGTCAAACGTCAGCTGTGTAAAAAAAAGTTAGAGATTTGCATGTGTCTTGACAAAGTTCTATATCATCTCTCTGAAGAACGTTGGCTGGTTGTCACAGCTGCAAAGCAGTCTGCTGATTCAGGTCTAAGGTTAAAATAAGAAAGTTGGGACTAAGGGAAAGCATTTAGTGAAGGTTGGGGAAAGGATCTTGTACTTTTTACAAGTACTCTTGTACCACAATTATGTCTCTGGTTTAGTTTATTTGATCTTTTTCCTCACTCCTTTCTGCTCCTGGTTACCTCTCAGATCCCACTCACCTTGATTAACTCCGCTTCTGTCTCAGCCAGACACACCCGATTACCTTGTCTGACTGTTTCTGTTAGTTTTGAGAAGTCAAACATTTAACATTCTGATTCATGTGGGAGTGGAGTTTGGCACAAAATTATAGGTGATACCTCTCAATCAATTAATAGATGTTGGATCAAGGCTTTGCCGTGGCAGAAGGGCTTGCATGGTCTAGTGATCCTCTGAGCTATGTTGTCGGTAGCTATATGCTCCTGGTAGAGTCTTCCAAGGCAATAGGTCTGGGGTGAAGATCCAGACTAACTTGATCCAAAAGACCAATATGGACAGAAAGCAAGTAGCAGCGTTTCTCTTTTACCCCGGAAAGGGTACTCAGACTAGATATAGTCGGGCTCACCTCTACTCAAAGTCTGGGCTCTGGCACCATTCCTCTTGAGAGAGGCTGGACTTTGTTACATTCTGGAGTTTCTGTGTGTAAGAGGCGCCGGGAAGGGGTGGCCTTGCTTTAGGCTCCTAGTCTTGGTGCCTGTACGTTTGTAGTTCCGGTAAAAATGTGTGGAAGGATGTTTAGTTTTATTTGGTAAAAATTGATTGTCCCTGTGTCTTATTATTTCTGTCATATAAGCCAAACAAACACAAAATGCTCCATTAACTAGACCGATTTTTTTCTGTGATTGTGCTCTTGAGGTTTCTCATTTTAATATCAATGACATACACAAGTGCAAAGTGTAGCTCAGCAAACCCGCACAAACATTCATTCAACTTTAGGCTCTAATCAAAACAGATAGAGACAGGGAGCGTGGGGCTCTCTGAATGTGTTGTCAATTAGCAGCAGCAGATCAGAAGTACGCAGCAAAAGAAGCACAAACAGGAAAGATCCTGAATGAATCAAACATGGCTGTTGTTTGTAATGAGGTCTCTGATGTGGCCCAGAACTAAATGTTTTATTGAGAGTTTTTCGGTCTCTTTAAAGATTGGTCAAGAATTGGGTTTATAGTAACAATGAAGCTGCTTGTGAGCAAAGAGGCCTTCAGTGCACCGGGTGCTGTATTGTCCCAGGTCTTTTCATTCAGTTCTCAGTTTTCCCCTCCCTTTGCTCCTTCACTTGCTCCAGCTTTTATTCAAGCGTCCTTCACGGGTGTAATTCATTACTGCCTACACTCAAATGATCACACACATGCATACAGACACATCATGCCAACACCCACAAAGATTTGGCTGTGAAAGAGCTGCATAAATACAATAAATATGCAGTTCATATTCAGTGTTGTTTGGGTGCAATGTAACTAAAGCACTCCCAGGGATGAAAGTGAACTGGATAAATTATAGATAGAATAGAACAGATTAGAACATTTAGGACATAATACCTACATACATAAAGTACTATGCATATTAAGTAGTTTATCTCCTGCTTCTAGTTTTTCTACAATATGAACATCAGACTGACCAGGCCAGTGTGTGTGTGTGTGTGTGTGTGTGTGTGTGTTGCTCCGAACCTACAGACCGGCCACTTCAGCTGCACACACTCAACCATTAATTTATATCCATAGACCAAGCTTCAGCTCCAAATAAAAGAGTACAACATCTCAAAGCACTTTTTGATTTAAATCCAGATGGAGAGAAAAGTAACTAAATTGTATATGACAGCTGCTTGACTGTAATTATGTTCTGAGAAAGACATTGTGACAGATAAAAGGGAAAAGAACTATATAAGGGGAAAGAGTGATGATATAGACTGACACAGGATCACATGGCCAAAGAGAGATTTAAAGGGTTACAGAGAGCCAGACACTGGGAGAGAAAGAAAAAAAAGAGTTCAGTGAGAATTAAAGGCCTCTATATGGAAGTGTCAGAAGGACGACAACATCTGAAGCTCTGGCTTTTCATCATCAAAAAGGAGAGGGGGTTATGTTTTATAATTTGTGGACCTGTCCAAAACAATTACAAGCAACGTGACATGTATGGTTATGTTTGTGTGGAGGTGAGAAAAAGCAGGTTTTCAGCTGTTTTCATTGTTTAATATATTATACATATATTCCTATTTCACTTTTCTTTTGAACAATTTAAACAATGCCATGTTTTAAATGAACCAAAGTACAAAAGGAAAATTAGACTACACTGAATAAAGTCCAATATTATACTTACAAAGAACAAT
>JAUMHF010000024.1:6776246-6786504 GCA_032359275.1 Microctenopoma steveboyesi
ATAAACATCCTTTGTTTGAACCCTCTCTTGTCTCTGGTCTGCGTTTGGGTCCTCCATTTCAAGCATGTTACTGACATGTATGAGGATAGAGAAAATGTATATGTATACATATATACATATATATATATATATGTATGAGTAAAGTATATATATATATATATTTAATGTCAATCGATTAAACAAATGAACTAATTAATCGCAATTCCTTCATCGTTAGCCTGGCTGCAATTACATTTTGTCAATTTTATATATATGCTTGTAACAGACATTTAATCATTATAAATGCAGAATAAATACAAAGAATGTATGCTTAAATTTAAACAGAATTTTTATAGTTCCCTTCAATCTTTTAATATAGGTTCTCTCCTGTGAAATACACCTTAAAAAAACAGTGACTCACATTAAAGACATCTTTCTAGTATCTGCTGATAAGAAATAATACTAAACCCAGGCCTAAAGGTTAAAGTGCAAGCAGAATATCAGAACAATAAAGAGGAGATTTTAGCTTTAATAATAAATAATTTTGATAACTTTAATGACTTTAATAATAAAGCTAAAATCTAACAATGACAGACATGTAAACAAGAATGTGTAACAACTGTTTCTTTTAATTCCTGAGCATTTGCTGGACTACGCTTAAAATGTCCAACAATCTTGCGATATTTGGCCTTCTCTAAATGACACAAATCAAGTGTCATTTAGAGAAACACCGTTCTTTGCAAAATGTGGGCCGTGCAGGGCAGGTGTTCATATGGAAGTAGTCTGGTGGCTGTAATAATAAATGTGTCCATGATTTTCCATTAGTTTGCAACAATGTTTAATGAGTTTGAAAATTGCCCATTCTTGCATCTGTCCGAAATAGTATCGCTTCTTCTTCTTCTTCTTTTTCTTCTTCTTCTTCTTCTTCGTCTTCTTTTTTGTATTCTTCTACTTTTGTACAGCTGGTTACTTTGTCTTTTTATTGACTTCTTATGAGTAGATATTGATAAGCTCTCATGTGTCAGACTCTAAAAAAATACAGCTGGAGCTTTACAGATGTGACCTTTTGCACAAAAATACCAGAAAAAAATAAGGAGACTGAGAGCGAAAGACTAATTGTTTACTTCTGTGTTCACTTCTGTGTGCGTATCTGGTACTTAAGTCCAGATGCATAAACACATGTAACTCATTAATAAATGTACTGGAAAAAGTACATGACGATAGTCGTCTGAATGTTGAAAGCAGAGTGCAAAAGTTTATCAAATATTCCTCTGAGAACCTAAAGCTCAACAATGAGAATGTTTCATTGAATCAGAAACATCACTAATGAATGACCCCCAATGTTCGACGTGTTTAGCAGGAAGGAAAGCAGAACGTTGTACATTAAACAATCTTTGGTTGTCTGCATGCATCTGATTGTTTGTGCCAAACTGAGGTTGTTATATGTGTACTTTCAACCTTGGAAAACAAACAAAACAACTTTCAACCGTTTTTAAAAAGATATTTCCATCAACAAGTAAATCACTGTGATTTAGTTTAGTTATTCATGTCATTTAAGTTTCTGTAAAAACTGAAGTGGGCCAAACTTTGAGTTCAGTACCACCATCAGGTCCAATGTATGTTGGAGTGAATAAAGCACCGTATTTATTAAAACATATTTATTACATTATTAATTAAGAAGAAATACAAATATTATATAGATAAAATCTTCACTAATACCCTATTGGTATAGAACTCACTGTACAAATTCCATATCACACAAATACAGAAACAGAATAACACACTTTTCAAGACGAGACATATTATTACACTATTGCATTTTATTCAGGAAAATTACAAACTTAACCATGCTCTCTGTAAAAATATAGCTTTATAGTGCTGGTCATTTTGCTTTTAAATTTAACTTTCCTAATTTGAAACATTATTTTCAATCCTAGCTCTTTACCAATACAATTTCTCTTCCCTTTTAGTGAGCGTGAGCAGCATCTTGTTGTAATCCATCTAACCTGAGCTGTTCAGACAGAAGTAAGTCTGACTGAAGTTGAAAATTCTCACTTTAATCCCGGTCATTCATCATTCTTAATCTTTCAAAACCTTCTCTCACCTCAGAGTCACGACACATGCAGTAAAACATCACACACCACCATATTTCACGGCACACCTTAGGGTTTGACTCACTGAGCTTAGAGCTGTCAGCATCTTGGCTCTGAAACTGTCCAGGTGGTTTGTTCTGCAGGTGTCTAAACATTCACATCAAATTCACATGTGCTTAGTTTGGTGATGAAACAAACACAAATCTTATCAATGTGAAAAGTGAAAATTACTGACAGTCATTGATGATTCTTGCCCCATGTGACTGTCAGCTAGTTGATCAGTCAGTTAACAATGGATACTGCTGATAGCTGTCTCTCCTTCTGAGCCTGAATCTGTTTCTGCTTTTCAGTCAGTGCCTGTTCAAATCATCTCAACCTTAGTGTATATGTGAAGTTTCCCATGAGCTCCTTCATTCATCCAATAGAAAAGTAAGTAGGGTTTTTCATCTAAAGGGTCCAACTTGTTGTTCACTATTATTGTTTTGTTAAAACATTATACAACAAGAAAATGTATTCACTCACATTTATACTCATGAACAAATTATTGCAATATGATTACACACTGTATGCTGGAAATTATGTTTACATATGTAGAAAGAAAAAGCCTATAGTATTTTTCATATTCTGGAGAAGTTTGCAGTGGCACACACTATTGATTTTTAGATAACTTAAGTGTGAAAGGCAAGTTGTTTAGTGGAAGATTACATGCAGGGTGCTGTAGAGAAGTAGAGGTTATAAATAGGTTTGAAAAGCAGTGTGTCAGACAGACAGGTGAGCAGGCAGAATGAGTTCACAGGTCAGTCACACTCTGCTTGACTGACAAGATAAGTTTAATTCAGCAGGAAGTGTAATTATACAATATCTGTGCTCACATTCATCACTCTCCCCATCTCCCCATCCCTCTTAGCCCCTATGTTGTGCCTTTCTACTTTTTCTCCTATGCCATTTATCTTACTGTCTGCTTTATTCATGCTTGGCAATAACCCCTGTCTTGTCTCTCTTTCATCACCAGTTAGCAACACCCCTTCACCCTCATCAACCTCTCTTTTTCCCCCATCTCCAGCAGTGAAAGATGACCTGGCAGCCATCTGATTGATACGCCTGCTGTTATCTTCTCTTAGGTGAGTACTGGTATAGCATGATTGTGTGTGTGTGTGTGTGTGTGTGTGTGTGTGTGTCAAACAGATGGGGATGATATGAATATTCAGATAACAAAGAAGCCCTTCACTGTGGGATTAGGGAATCAGGTGATGGTACATCACCCTGACATTCCACAGAGACTCACAGACTTAGCATGGAAACATCAACCCCCCTGACCCCTGTAAGCACCACTGGGACACAGTGATGCATCAAATTTTGCCTAAATTAACTCCCTTCCACATACTTTCCGAATTTGGGCACCAAAACATTTATATCCAATGTTATCGTGCATGCTAAGTGAAGAATGGGCTGTAATTCATCTATGGAAAACGACTCCCCAAAAACATGTATATATACATGAATATGACCTTCATGACAGAGGATGGTTGTATTAGAATGAATGAGTTTGTCCTATTATAAACTGGCAAGGGAATGTACGACAAGACAATGTCTTTAAAGAAATTGTCTTTAAAGATTTTTATTTGTCCTGGTTATCCCAAAAAAGGTCAGTGGCAACTGGACTTTGAAGTTGTTTCACCTCCAATCGATAGGGCTTTCTCAATTCTAAATTGAATGTAAGAAATGCTTACCTTGGCAGCAGGTAAAGCAAAAAATAGAAGTGATCTTGGTTTGGTTAAGTATGGATTATGAATATAGACATAGGATGTGATGTGAAAGAGAGAGATCAGGGAACAGAGGTAAGGTGGCCTGGTTGCTCAATGAAAGAAGCATCAGAATGGGATGTAGAAGGTGTCAGGATCAAATCCCAGACTCCTAGCACATATGTACCACCTGTATATCAGCTAGCTCCTAGTTGCTTTGCACAGTGAAGTAAAGACATGTCATGTCTTAAGACATGTCTTAAGTAGTCATATACTGTGTGGGGGGGGTATTTATTCATCAATAGTGAACTGTACGCACACACACTGTCATTAGTGTCCTTTCAGGAAACCTTTGTTGTCCATACTGATTCAAAAGCAGTTTGATTAGCAGTCACATGCAGTAAACCAAAAGCAAGGACATAAGCACGGTAAATAAATGAATAATCTTGTTGAGATTGATTACAAATACCAGATAACCAGGGATTCTACAGGGAGACAAGGGGGACAACTGCCACCCTGCCTAAATCTTTTAATTCCACGGTTCCACAAGGTATCCTTGTGTCTGCCCCGCCTTCCCATGTTTTTTTTTCGTTTTGTTTTGCCTACTCACCTGTCACACCCCGCTCCCGTCTACGCACTTACCTGATCACGCCCTGCTCCCAACCACTCACGTTCATTTCCCCCAGCTGTTTCTATTCACCTGATCACTCCCAGCTCCCTATCACACTCACCTGTGACCACTTGCTTGATTTAATCCATTCCCTTTATATTCCGTCCTCTGTCGCTTACACGCTGCTGGATTATGAACATATGTCTGACTCTGGTTTTTACGTTATTACTGACTGTCCTTTGTCTCGGTATTTGCCTGCTCTCTGTTCATCTTATCCTTGTGTCCTTGGACAAGACACCGCTACAGGGTATCGGTGTCTTGTCCAAGGACACCTCGACATGTAACCTGGTGGGACTGGGAATCGAACTTTGGTTCGAAGACGACTGCTCTACCCACTGAGCTATCATGCCGCTAGAGTTCTCAAATTTTAATTGTTTCTCCCGATAATAATTTAATAGTAATTTTTTTGTAATTTTTCATTTGTTGTGTGCTGAGATTGCTTATGTTTATTAAATTGTCCTACTTGATTTCCTGTTTGCGTCCCAGTGCTCAGGGGTCCGCTAATCCCTATATTTGACATTTCATTGCCCCGCATGTAACATTTTCTAGTTCCAATATTGGATATAACTAATGATGAAAAAATAATAAACATATATTGAAATAATGAAGTAAATAAAAAGTGCCACTTTCCATCGCTACACACTTGTGAACACTATGTATCAGGAAGACTTTGAAGAAATAACTTCAAATTTGTCACAAGTCTCTAAGTGAAGTACAAACTGGTTAGACACTGGACAGACTTCAAGGATGACTCGCAATGAATTTTAGGAGAAACACAAGGCAAAATAAAGACTAAAATGAGAATCACAACTTGATTGAACCTGAGTTGTGGAAGACCGAGCCTTGATCAGTAAAATGTTAATCTTTTTGAGCATACCAGTTCCAGTAGCAGCCTAGTATCTTAAGTTGCAGTGTACGTGAAATGTAAGTGAATCTGTTTATGTTGTGTATTTATGGTGTCTAGCATGACACACGTTTCCACCTTTCTCATTTTACAGCAGAACTTCCTGCTTCTTTATTATCCTGATCACATCACAGGAACAGTATACCTTTAATATTCAGCCTGTGTCTCCTGACATTTGCTCTTGTGAATGGAGACTTACGACCAAGACATTTTCAGCTGGGCAATGCACTGCTAGACTGTCCTGCTTGACCTTTTCATTTGTGTATGTGTGTGTGCGCCGGGGGTGGAGGGTGGTGGTGTTCCCAAGTGTCTAAAAGAGGTTTGGGTGTCTAAGTGTTTCCAGTGGAAGAATTTAACCTCTGACCCATAGAGGAAAGTGCTTCTCATTCATCAGTCAGAAACTGGACACATACAGTCATAAGCAAAAACACTAATAAGCACATTTGGGAATACTACACACATACACACACATTCACTTAGCTACAGGTTGCCATAATGATTCATGAGGACACAGTGGGTGATCATTTCCCTAAAGTCCTCACTTTAACCTTACACTCCTCCAGTGGCATAAAGGAGTTCAGTGATCCCTCAGAGAGGTCAGATACGTACAGTTGTCCGTGCCTTCTCTACTTCTTTCATTTCAGTTTGTCCAAGCTAGTGCTCTTCACCTTCTTCTCACCTTTACACTTTGCCTCCTTCAAGTTCCATCATGACATTTTCCTACACAACACTCAGTAAGGGAACATACCAAAGAGAAAAGATGGTAATAATTATGAGCTCCTGGAAAATAATCCAGAAATTCACAGCTGCTCATTTATAAAAGTTAATGTACAATTTCCTGTATTTGCCTGTTTTATGATTGACCGACCTGATGGATGATAATAAGTCATAATATTTCATCTTATTTAAAAAGCCAGAGACAAAGTTCAGAGATTTTAGTTCAAATAGTTCTGTTGAGTTAATCATTGACTTCCAGCTTCATTTCCATACGCACCATCAAAAAGTCAGTATTTTTTTACTACTTTTTAAAAAATAGTATGATAAATGGTTTGTTTTAAGCACAAAACCTCTAGAAACAATTAAAAACATACCAGCTCATCTCTGTTTAACCTTAAATTGGTACCAGATGACACAATAGTCAATATACTTTTAGCAATTAACAGAACCTGTATTACTGCCACTCAAGCCAACTTCAACTTTGGAACTTTATGGTAAATATTATGGTGGTTTTGCGCATGAAAAAAGTGAAAAAGTCCCAAAACATGTTTGTCACAGTTTAACCCTCTCAGATATTCCTGCCCAGTCTGTTTCTTTGCTACCTGTCTATGCAGTTCCCCTTCACTTTTTCTTTTCCTGGCTCCTGCACAATTTTTCATCTGTCTAATCACACGCTCCCACAGTCACCACACCTGTTTCCTCCTGACCTATCACGGCTTTTTTTTTACTTTATATCAGAGTTCTTGCTTTTACTCCATGTTCAATATGAACACTCAACACTCTAAAAAACATTTGCTTTTCATGTTCAATAACTGCCTAGAAACCAGTTTATGTTAACATACATAGAAAAGATATAGAAATCAATTTCTCTTTTTCTTCTTGACAAACACCAATGGGAGAAACAGTCTGTCTTTCCTCAGCCTAATGTCCTAATATCTTACTTAGCTTTTAAAAACAAGTGGATAAATTACTATCAATCTCCACCCATATATGCAAATACAAACAGAACAGTCCCTCTGGGCCATTTCTCTGTATTTTGTGGTTAGATGGAGAGACACATTAAGTGTAGACACACAGAGCACCAGCCAAGCTTAGTCTAAAATCTAATCTCTGCTTTGCTGCTGCAGGAAGAGAAGAAAGGAGAAGGAGGAAGAAGGATGGAATAACAAAGGACAGAACAAAGTAAAGATTGTCGACTGTTAATGTAAAGTAGACTGGATAAATAAACTAATCAGTCCGTATTTACACTCATAAAGCTATAAAATATACCAACTCTCACATACTCAAACTCATATGTGTGTTTCTTATTCTCAACACATGATTGGGTTACAGGTAGATTTCCCAGCACTAACACCTGTACACACATAGGCCACTGTCAGCGCCTTACTTAACACCCAGATGTTAAAAGGAAATGTCATTTGTCTGTGGTGGAAAGCTATTTCTGCAGAGCAGTGCAATATAACATCTCATACTCTCAAGTCTGACTTGTATTTGTCTTTTTTTAAGTGGATTCTAATACAGTAACTCAATATATACTATATTTATTTTTATTTTTATTTAGATACATGTGAATTAAAATGTCAAACTGTTGTGTTACAGTTGAAATAATGAGACAGCATGTACTTAGCAGGGTGTGTAAACTTCTTTCCATCTTGTAAAGTGATGACTGTGTTGAAAGCTCTTCCTCTTGTAAGAGGCCCGTTCCACTTCTGCAGACATGAGGGTGTGAAAAATAACCAACCTTACTACTTAACACTAATGGACTCATCCATTACAGACTTGTGAAAACACATTCTAAGTGGGGGAACATTAGCCACAGGGGCCTGTTAGCTTGTGTGTGTGTTTGTGAACATTTTGGTCTTCACAAATTCAGAGAACTGTTTAAAAGTTAAAACCTGGTCATATGGTTCGGGTTAGAACTAGGTTTAGCATACTGTTAAGCGTTAGCATTGAGCGTTTAATTGTGAGACTGGGGTCGTGTGTGGAAGTGTCTTCCTACCAAAAACACAAAGCCCAAGCATAAATCATTACATTTTAGGGTGAAGGCCTGGTTTTAGGTTGGGGTAGGGAGGGGTTGAGTTGAGGGGAAGGGGTTAGGAAAGTAGTGATTATGATCAGGTATGGAGTAAGTCTCCAGGAAATTATTGTTAGTTGATATATTATCTTCTGAAGTGCTGGAAATATGATTGTGTATTTGTGTGATGTGTGTTAAAAGACATGAACGTGGCCTCAGTTATTCTGTTGTTTCCTGTTAATAAAGCAGACAAATTACAGGTTGTCCTGCTACACAAACACACACATGCACTTTCACATTTGCTCTGGAAACAATATTTATGTAGCCTTGTGACAATGACAAATGTGAATTGTGCAAAAAGCCTGCGACAAATGACACCATATGGTTATCTGAAAGTTAAATCGTTCATAAAACATATTATGAAAAACATACCTTTACACCTGTTCTCTGTAGCTTATCAAGACTCATTCTAAGACATGTACACAACAGTTTGGAAAAAAACATGGGTCCACAACAACAGAGCAAAATAAGTCAGAAAACCCTCTGTACAGGTCACAGTCACTTAGAGTTTTATGTTACCAGTTTGTTGCTCACAATTCATTGAACAGATAAGAGCTTCATTGTACATGGATCTGCTTTGTCAGAGCTCTAATGAAATCCATGACTCACTAGTGCTTCAACTACCACTAATGTCACAAACATGATGTTCATTTAATTTGACTTGTACATACTTTGATTTAATGCAATAACACTATTATCCTTTTACTGCATGTATGTACTTAGTTTACATGTATTTACATTGTATTTTCTGTATTTCGGAGTAAGTGAACCCTTCTCCAGTGCTCTGTTAAATCAACAATGTAGTCATCATGTTAGTAAGACATTTGAAAAGAAACTAAGATGTGACATTTATGCTGTTTAGAAAAACTACCCCAGTCATCCCTGCACACTGCTAACTCTATGAAACAATCACCACGATTCAAAATGTAATCACAAAAACACACATGCACCACAAACAAGCTGGTTGCCAAAGCCTCTCAGCCATGAACCTGAACACATTACATTTAATAACACAAATATTTGAGATCAGTGGTGCAGCGGGGTCAACAAACTGTGCCACATTTGCATTTTGTCTCCTCTCCTCTTCCACTTCTTGTGTAAGACTAATCTTCTGTAATCATTTCCAGAAAGCTGGGTGCGTGACTATCAGAGTACATTTGAGCAGATAAGAAAGAATTTAGAAGTTTTTGGTGATGTGTATAAGACAAAGAGAGAGCATGTGTGTGTGTAAACTCAGATTTCAGTAAAGATCTCACTGCTAAATGTTACATTTGGCAGAAACAATAGAAACCATTAGATTTGTTCTATAATTTTCAAGCCACAAATCAATGGGCCTACTTTAAAACAAGGCACTGGAGTTTGTGAATGATATCTGAGCCAATACAAAGGATTGCACATCCCAACAATCTTGTTGAATGTTTCACCTCTACTGGCATTGTTCAACATTAAGCTGACATCTGCACGCTGGCTGCACCGTTATTTGTACATGTATCTGTTTACGGGTGTGTCTGCAAAGTAAATTCTTGATTATCTGGAGTAAAGGATGACAGGGTAAAGATTGAGAAAGAAAACCTGGAAGGAACTGTAGTAAAAGTTATAACCTTAGAGAATAGAAAGCATAATGCAATGAAAGTGAGGTTATTTATCCAGCTGTCAGTTGAACAAATTAACAAATACACATTTTAAAAATGAAAAATATAATTAACACTCTCCTATCTCTCCTCCTGATGTGGAATCTCTTCACCTGACAGTTGTGTATGAACTTTGACCCCTCTGCCTGGGTCACTCCTCAGAAGAACAGCTCTGTTTTGTCTAAACTTTTGACCTTTAACCTTTAGTCTGGGGTCATGGCCATCAGGAGCAGCAGCAGAGGAAAAACAGCATGGCGCTGTTTCAAAGATGCATAGCCTTTAAAGTTATTTGGTTGTCTTTTTAATTCATTAGTCTTTCTCAGTGGGGGGTCTAGGACCCTAAAGCAGGGGTGGGCATTCCTGGTCCTCGGGGGCTGCAGCCCTGCTGGTTTTCCAAGCATCCATGCATTTGTGACTTCTGATTGGCTGAACACACCTGATCAAGGTG
>JAUMHF010000024.1:6795099-6808702 GCA_032359275.1 Microctenopoma steveboyesi
ATATATACACATATATATATACACATATATACACATATATATATACACATATATACACATATATATATACACATATACATATATACATATATACACATATACACATATACACATATATACACATATACACATATATACACATATACACATATATACACATATACACATATATACATACATACACATATACACATATATACATACATACATATATATATATATATACATACATATATATATATACATACATACATATATATACATATATACATATATACATATATATACATATATACATATATACATATATATATATATATATATATATATATATATATAGGAAAAACTATATCTATTACTATCTATTAGGGTGGCATGGGGATGTAGTGATTAGGGTTGTTGCCTGTTTACATGTTCTGCGTCTGGCTTCCTTCCACCGTCCCTAGACATGCAGTTACACTATTGGTGATTCTAAATTGCCCATAGGTGTGAATGCAGATGTGTATGGTTGTCTGTGCCAGCCCTGTGATGTGGTGGGCAACCTACCTCTTAGCCAGGGACAGCTGGGACACGCTCCAACACGTTCATGAAGAAGACAAGCAGTTAGGATAAGCCGGATTATTTTCTGCTTACATTGTAGAAATGCTGTAGGCACATACACATCACTACCTAAATGAACAACAAAGAAACGACAAATCTTCATGGGATTTAGTGCAGGGTTAGTTTTATATTGGACATCATCCGCCAGTAGTTGTAGTACAGTGCTGCACTTCTTATACTAAACAAAAATTAAAGTGGTACTTGAACCTATGTTGCGTTGTGATTTTTGCTCTGGTTTGGTTTTAGCCAATAAACTGCCCTACTAATATCCAATGAGCATCATGTGAATTGACGGTAATGTCTCAAAGGTGACTCATTAATTTTGTTTTATTGAAAAAAATATTAGCTTTTTAATAAAACACATGCACCGTCAACGGTGACGCAACAGGACAACTGACCCGGAAGTGCAGCGAGGATTGTAAACACAGCTGTGAACGCTGTCTTAGTTTCAGTAAGATGGTGTACGTGTCCAACGGTGAGTGGGTTCTCTTGTATCTTATCTCGAAAACAAATATCTAGCTTTATTGTAAATATAGTGTTTAATGTAACTTTTGGGTTATAAAAACGCTTCAACAGGAATGGTACTGTGCGATGTCAGACTGTTAGTCTAAACTAGCTTGTTAGCTCACTTAGCCCGACTGCATCTGCGTAGCACGAAGAACTGCTCAGTTAATCGACCTACCATCTTATAATAGTCTTTCATCTGCACATAATTTAAGCGTTTGTTTATACTGCGTTTAATGTTGAACATTAGATTATCCAAAAAAACAACTCAGGCCCAGTTTCTCAGAAGCACCATAAAGCTAAGATTACACTTGTTAGCCGAATCACTCTCTAAAAGCAAAAAGGACATTAGGCTGAGATACTTTACCCTAAAATTAACTGCGAAACAGGGTCCTCATGTATTGACTTTTATTTCTTATTCCGTCAAAGTATTGAATAAAGGTTTAAGAAGAGTAAACCGATAAATCTGCGAAGTCGTGAGATAAACGCATGTATTAGACTATCCTGATGTTTTTATATGAATTATGGCGATATCAAAAGGTTTTCTCTATCATTGGTTGATCTGTGTCATCTTACTAATGTCTTCGTCCCTCTCAGGTCAGGTCCTGGACAGTAGGAGCCAGTCTCCATGGCGACTGTCCTTTTTTGTAGATATGTTCTGGGGGGCAGTGGAGTTCTGCAGGTTGTTGTAAGTAAACTGTTGAGAGAGTTTCATTACAGATTTGTGTCCTGTGTTGTCAGGATATTGTAATGTTATTCTGATATTATTAACCTGTTGCTGAATAAACTGATGAAGAGTTGCTAGCTCTAGCAGGCACAGGGATGCTTTGAGTTGAGTGTTTATCACCGTGCTCCCAGTGACAATGTTAAATTACTGCTGTTTAAGGGATACAATGTTCCTTGTTTACCAGCTTGGTTAGTGTGCTACATTTAGCAAATTAGGTGTGATAGGATGTAATGTGTTTGTTGGGTTTTCTTACTAGCACCCACAAATTAAGGCAAATAATTAATATCACCACATAACACTTATTTTCCTTTTTGTTCACTATTAGTTTTAGAACGATATTTCAACCTGACCTGTCAAAGGATGGACGCAGTAGTTCGTCACGCTACTCTGATGGCAGAGGGTAAGCCCCTGGGACACAGTCATTTCAGCACTGGGGACATGCCCAACATTTGCATCTGTCTGAATCCTGAAGGCAACTCATCTGACACAGGCTCCACATAGGGCTTCAAGCCATGTGTAGGAGGAAACAGAGGACTTTCCTTCAGCCTAATTCTTCCCCTCTCCTCTTTCTCTTGTGTTTCTTGCTTTTGCAGTCCTCCAGGTCCCCCCGGTGGCAGAAGGCGGATGGGAAGAATAACCCACGGTGCAGGTCCAAACCCTCCACCAATGGGTGGAGGAGGATGAGGAAGGTGGGAAATAGTTTCACTTAATTAAACATGTTTTTCTCTCATATCTTCTGTTTCTGGAGCACAAACGGAGATTAGAGCTGTAGTTTAAAAACTACTTTTTAAAACTATAAGTTCTTAAGAATGTCAATATTTTCCAGATACTGTATTTGGGCCTGGTGTGAATATTACTCATCGATTGTATATTGCTTAATTTTTTCTAGGTAAACGCCTACACTGCTTGTGTAGGCAGGGGGCCTGTCACTGCGTCTGTTTGCTGAGAATTCAAAGAAAGATGGTGATGTTACAGTGCTGGAGCCCCTCTTTGTCAGCTGCCGCTGCCATGAGCAGTTTCTTGATGCCTTTCTGGGAATTCCTACACATAGGGTCTAGAATGGCTGATGCAGCAGCTTGCCACGTCATTTTTCTTTTTCCTTTTAGACTGGTCTCTTGTGGATGTGTGTACCTGACACCTCTGTTATGGACGCCCAGCTTGGGACGTAGAAAACAAATTTCTGTGTTTTGTATTATTCTGTTTGAGTAAAAGTTGACTTTTAAAATGTAGTTTGTTTTGTACCATTACTGCCACACTTGTAATAATCCAACTTGCATCTATGTACAGAGAAGGAATGCTCACAAAAAAGATAACTGATTATCCTTCTGTATTCGGTAATAAAGTGGATAATGGCAGAGCAGATTGAGTATTTGTCATTATTCCATCCCATCTCCAACAGTAACATAATATACTATATGTAAGAATCAAAACCACTAAATTACTGGCTCCAAGAAGAGAGATTTGAAGAGAGAGAGATAAACGACCAGTAAGCATGTTAGGAGATCTACAGTATGTTGGTAAAGGTTTGATTATAAATGAAAACTATCCTAGTGAAAAGCCTTTTGAAGCACATCATATTCCCATTAATAGAACTCTGTTTCATTTGCAAATCAAGTGTAGCTATTGTGTATCAAAGTGGGGCAGGTTTATTTACACAATTCCAGACGTCAATGAATATAAAAGAGCAGTATCATTTACAGATTGTTAACAGGTAACCTCCCATCCATACTTTAAAGTTACACATTAACCACATCTGAGTTTGAAACAGCCAACACTTTTCATTTCACAGCACCGCTTAATATACAGTATTCTTGTCTTAGTTTCAAGTAAAATCAGGTTGGCGTCACCAGACAAAGGCAGCTCTTTCACGGAGCATTCGGACTCCGAAACGCTGCCACTCCCTCTGGTGGATCCACATCTCCTGGGTGGTGTCCAAACACGCCAGCACTGCTCCTCCTTTCCACGATATCAAACGAGGGTCCATGTCCTAGAGTACGTGCACATAAATGTGATGCACTATAAAAGCTGTACAGCATTTTGTACCCACTCTTCAGTGTGTAACACAGAACTATTGACATGTAGGGTACTAATGTTTTACCCTGTGTATAAATACATACAACATAGAGCAGGTTACCTTTGGTCGTGTGATAACTTCCACATTGTCTACCAGTCTTCTGAAGGAGGGTGGCATCTTGTTGATTATGCGGTGAAGCAGAAACTCCTGAGCACCATGAAACAGGAGCCCTCCTCCCACTACCAGAATCGAGCTGTACATCTTACGCTTGGTTTCATCGGACGCTGTCAACAAAAATACTGTTAAAAAACAGTATACAAATATTTTACATTGTACTTGTTTACATAATTAACTATAACTATATAATAATTATTTTCCATTATGTGAATCAATTCTTGGAGACTACATTGATCCATCACGTAACATTGCATCACTTCGCCTGTTGCTTGGTAGCGCTTTGGGATAAGCATCTGCAGAGGCTGGCTACTGCTCCCACGAAGGGAGAAGAATATTTTTCCTTACCACAGCAGTCGATGCTGTTCAGGATGGCTTTGTCCAGGCCCAAGGCTTTGCTTTCAAACTGGCTCATGATGGCAGTCCTCCTCGAGAGATGAGCAGACAGGGGCTCCTCCCCCTCTGCTCCCCCCATCAGGCACTCCCCCTGAGCGGGTACGAGATCCATCTCCCCCTGCATCCCTCCTCCTGCAGTGCCACTCCCACAGCCCCGGGGTAGATCTGAGAGTTCTCCCACTCCTCCCTGACCGCTCATCTCACCATCCAAACCCCCGCCTGGTCTGGAAATAGCCTTCCGTTCTGCAGCAGATTTAGAAGACTATTGGACAAAAACAAAGGGAGGAAATTATGTATTGTGTAACACATGTATTATGTATATTATGTGTTGATTAGTGTGCGAGTTACCTGATCCTGTTTGCTCTGTGTGGCGAGCAGGTAGTGTTCATCATGAGGATCCTCTGAGTCACCTTGGGAACGGTACTGGAGTGATGTCATCTTCTGACCTACAACACCAAATGTTGTTGGGTAGAAAAGACCCATGGGAGCCTAATATGTGCATAAAGAGACACATGAGCACAAGAGACAAAGTCAGACCTAAATTACTAGTTCTAATGGTACAAACGTTGGAGACAAAATCGTGTGAGTGAATTCTAGCAGCAAAGACCAGCTTTGTTTTTCATTACTGTTAGAAGGATGTACCTGTAACTTCTCATCCCCTAGTCGAACCTGGTAAAGAAGAGCTGGGGCTTCTGGGAAACGTGTCTGGAATTCGTGGTCCTGTAGTCCTGATATGTCCTGTTCAGAATAAGTTAAATCTGGGATCAGAATTTTTTTTCTTTTTCATTCTGGAGTTTATCTAACTAGAAAGAAAGCTGAAATTGTTTCTGCGTCCCAGCACTGTATTTATTACATAGAAGACACAGAAACAACCCAAAGTATTACTAACACACACTTGGTTTAGATGGCAGAAGGTCTCTTTCAAATGCTGCAGGAGCTGACAGTCCAATCTGCTGGAAAGCTGACATTCTCTGTAGGGAAAACCTGCCCTCTGCAGGAGCCAGAAGAAAGAACGTGTCACATCGGAGCCACCATACGCCAAACACAACCTGCAAACACAGTTCAACAACATTTCATAAGCAGTACACATTTTTCCATAGTGAAGAAGGAAAAATAAAAACATAAAATCTATACTCTGAAATAAGACTCACAGCAAATAAATAAATAAAATAACATGGTTGGCTGACCTGGAGTTTCGGTGAGACACTCCATCCTCTACACAGCAGACACTGGTCTTCTGGTCTCCCACATCCACTACACAAGCACTGCTTAAGCCACTGCCAAAAGTAGCACAAACTGACTCCTGGTGCACAATGATTGCTACAAACACAAAAAAGGACAGAGGGTAAGTTCAGAACAAGATAAAAAAAAAAGAATAATATTTGTCTTTGTCTTGTGTAATACCATACATGTATGTAGGTAATACCTGAAAATCCCATATTAAGCAGCAGCAGGTTGACGACTTCCTTGATATGCTGTCTGTTGTAGGTATCTGGCACCAACAGGACACATCTATAATACTGGAAACCAAAACAACAAAGCATTAATGTGAGAAGTGCCATTATGAAAAGGTGTCTTCCTTAATAGTCTATTTACTTTGTTTATTTTCCATGTACTGTTTCCTAATTTGAACAAGTTTTAAAGCACTTCAAAATGGGTCCCACCGAAAAAAAGAGAGGTACAGTTTCTCCAACCTTTAAGTCTTTGAGCGGGATGTCAAGATGCTTCTGAATGACATTACTCCAGATTGTCTCAAGATCAGCCAGGACGGCAGTCAGTGATCCCCCAGGACTGGAGTGCAGATTGAGCTGACCTCTGACTATGGGCCAGTGGATGTTGTAACTGTCAGATGGATTCACACAAAGAGCCTACATGATAGAAATGTGGTGGGAAAGAGAGAGCAACCAATCAATAAAAATGGACAGAAATGTACAAAGATAGTCAATTGTTTCAGGTGTGTCCACTAACCTCCTCTCCCACAAGACTAGGAGGATGGTGCGATGTGTTGGTCCACTTCACCCTGGAGCTGCTGTCTAGTACTGCTGGACGGATCTGACAGTTATATGCTCTGGCCTAACACACATACACACACAAAATCAGGAGTAAGTATTACCATAGTATCTTATGTAGATTTCAGCAGATGAAGGCACACATACCACAATCTGCACTGAGTTGTCTAATATTGCAGTTTAACTTAATACTTAAAGAAACTTGTCTTTGCTTATGTCTATAATTATTTTAGTACACAAGCTAAAAGTCTCTCTCGTCTCACAGTACACACCTGTTCAGCCGACACAGGGGTTCTCCGCACTCCGTTTGACATTTTCTTGGACCAGATGGCCTGTTCTACCATTTTAAGCCCATTTTGCCTCTGCTCATTACTTTCTGGTTTCTATGGCCATGAAAAACAATGGGGGTAAATACAAATGGCAAAATGATTAAACGAAATAGGAACTGTGGAGTAGTTTAATAGATGGGACAATACTGTCACATACATTTAGACCCTCTCTCAAAAGCCAGACATCTTCATATCGTGTTTGTCCACTCTGCTTGTGTCTGCGAGCTATCACATGTGGTACGGTCACTGGAAGAGTGTCTGTTGCTCGGCCAATGCGGAGCGTCCGTGAACCAGGGTGAATGACAATTATAAAATTGCTCTGGATTTGCTGTAAAAGAGAAAAACACATATTTTAAAAAGGTCAGGAGAAGGATGGGTCAGAACACGGAAGCATCCGTCTTTTTGGAATCTGCATTTTTCCCCATTTAGTGCCAAAGGATTTAGAAGATGGCCACAAGATGATCTGGCGATTACCAGCATGATGCACTTCTGCTGCTGGTGCCTGACCTAGCACGTGCTGATTAGCTTGCTGCTATAGATTTTATGGCCAGCTCCAGGATCTCTCATTTTCACTGCTGTGCTTTTACCGTCCAGCACGCTGTGGTGGCGTACTGTTTTCTTACTGTTTTGTTTAGGTCTCTTTCTCCTGGTTTGTGTTAAGAATGTAGGGAATGAGCTGTAGTTTTGTTTGATTTAATTCTAGATATACCCATTTAAATTGATGGACATTGCTTTGTTTGTTATTTGCTGGACCCACTCTGAAGCCAGACTCTTTTTTACAGACAGTTGCAATTAATTCTAATTTTAAGGGCTAAAATTTGCAGTTGCTGGTGGTTTCTGGGAGCTGTAAGTGGTGAGCCTCTGTGCATGTTACACTTCTTGTCTAATTAAGTAAAACTAACCATAATTTCTGAAGTAAAACCAAAGATCGTTTATTGTCAGCCCATCACAAAACTGCTCGTGTTTTTCTTTCATATTAATGTAAACTTGTTAGTCCAGAACTGTACAGTCTGTGATTCAGAGCAGAGCGTGTGTAGGCCCGTGGAGGCTAAATATGTATAACTGCATGATTCACCTTGTTTAAACATGAGCATCAGACAACAGTAAGAATACTGAACTCCGTAGCTCACCTCCTGCAGAGGCTCCGGGATGGCCGGAGGAGCGATGGGTCTTTTCACTCCACGCTGTTGCTCCTTATCTCGGTCCTTTTCTTTCTCCTTCCCGTTGTCCTGCTCTTTCTCAGCCTGAGTCATCGTCACGTCATAAACGGATGAACTGAATAGTCAAAAACAATAAGTCGTTGCCTTCTGTTGTTTGAACAGAACACGACCAGCACGAATAACTCTTCTCTTAAATGAAACAGAGGCGCACTTTACTTCCGTGTTTGGTCACGTGTGTCCAAGCGGCGCTTTCTATTTGTCAGGAGAGATTTGTCAGTTTTCATGGAAAATGACTGGTATGAGACTCAGGGGAACCTTTCTGGCACAAGACGCCAGCTATGACACGGTTTTTCCACAAATAGGAAACAAAGCATTCAAGATCATTTACAGTTCAGACTAATAATGTTGTTCAGGCAGCTCAATTCTGGATTCAAACATATGTTAATAATATAAGTACCTGGGAGTGTACTTCGACAATAAACTTTACTGGTCTACACACAACCGTTGTATACAAAAAGGCTCAGAGTCGTCTGTATTTTCTCGGTGTGGAGCTAGACCCTCCACCTGTTATTGCTCAGAGGAGGATGCTCTCCAAACTCCTCTCAATCATGGACAATCCCTCCCACCCCCTACACAGTGTCCTGGCTGGACAGAGGAGCACGTTCAGCCAGAGACTCATCAATGTCAGGTGCTCCACTGAACGCCACAGGAAAGAATTTCTTCCTGTGACCATCACACTCTTCAATTCCTCCCTCGCCTCCCTCAGTAAAGGGGAGAGGGGAGTTCAGCAACCTTAGAGATAGATGTTATCATATTTTTGTTCAGGTTTGTTGTGCTTATATAGTTGTTGTTTTTATATTTATATTTCATTGCTGCTATTTATGGGTGTGGGTCTTCTAATCTTTCTGTAATGAGAGCGGCTGCATTCAAGGGAAAACAATTTCCCTCTGGGATTATTGTTTTGAATCTTGAATCTTGAATTGAGTGACCTGCTTTCAGAGTAATATGCATTGTTTGGCAGTATTATGTTAGATACATATCCGTACTCAAGTCAGTTGAACGATACTAAATACTATATGTAGCACAGCAGTAAAGTGAAGTCATTAAATCACCAAATAAAAATCAGTAAAAACAGCCACCATAGTGGTTTTATTTAACCATGGTGGTCCTGGATGATACAAATGTTAGACTTTATTTGTAACAGGAAGAACATTTTATTTTCTATTGGTTATTACTTATTGATAAAAAAATAATAGCAGTCAAACTGTAAAAGAAGATGACAATCTTTTGACTGAATAAACACTAGTTCAATCACAAATAAATAATACTGAAAATGTATATAGTTTCATGAGAATATTTAGATATCGTAAAAGAACAGTCCTGTCACTGTCATCATTGAACTGTGTAAACAAAAGCGTTTTTCTGTACTGTTTGTGTTGTTGATCCTTTTACAGATACAACATAGTTTGACTCCCACTAATGGTTGATAGGGTAGTTGGGAAATGCAGAAGACACAGTTTGTTGGTTTTCCCTAGCCTTTAAGCAGTTTACAGCATTGTGGTGATGGAAACGGATGATTAACTATCACGGTGTGCCTGGGGCAGATTTCTTCATCACTGGAAAGACATTTGCAACTTTAATGTTATTACAAAATAAATGACAGTGTGTAATGTTGCAAACCATGTTGATAAAATGCTGACAGATACAAATACTACACTACACTACTAATACTGCAGCATGGACTCGCTGCCGTGTCCAACAATGATGACCCATCTTTTATGACCCATTTTTAGTAAAAATCCTCATGACAGATGGTCACACAGAGATGACTGTAGGTTCTAGCAGTTCCTTCTCACGGAAAATGCCTGGTTGATGCCTGATGAGCCTGTCTACAGCGTCTCTTAACTTGACTGTACTCTTTTCACTGTGGGAAATCCCTTGTCTGAAAATCAGATCTGTCATTTTCTTGTTATTCTGCCTTTGACTGTGAAGGCTCCAGCATAGTTTGTTGAAATTCTTCATCAGACAAAAGGTTCTGCAGGCTCTCAGTTCCAGTGCCAGATTACTAGGCACTTTGTCCTGTTGCTCACCCAGCTGCACCACCCAGAACTTTGACAGCTCTGTGGCACTCTTTGCATGGCTCGCCACTATGTTGAGTATCAGGTGGAAAAGGTCATGAGCTGCAGCTGGGATGGACGGTTTTGGGCAGCTACAGTTGGGAGGAGAGTGGCTGTGCTGTGAAGAGGGCTTAGAGAACAGAAGATACCCTGTGTTACATGATTACAAATATTTAGATTAATCTGCTCATAATCTTGCATCATTTTCTGAGTTTAGTAGTAAAATTGTATTATGAAAACAAACAAACAACAATGTGACATCTTCTTACCAACAGTACATAAAAATAACCATGACTAAAATCACTAATACTTACAATCGCTACCTGAGGACAGACAATGAGCACTCGGTCTGCAGCCTTGACTTGTTCCACCAGCCAACGCATTGGCCCTAGCTTTGCTATCTTCTGCTGTTGCCACATGTCAACAGCAACGCGGCAGCCGCCGTGGCACTGCAGAAACTCTGCCAGGGCCACCACGGCCTGCTGAAAGACTGAATTCTCAGCAGAGTACACCATGAGAACAGGGACATGAGATGTAGGTAAACCTTTAGAACCCAGTGATTTGACAATGTTGGCTCCACAGTTTTTGTCTGGGGAGTAAGAAAACATTGGCAAAGAGAGGTTAGCATTATTCAATACCAGGAAGCAGAGCCAAATACTTTATACTTTATAGAATATCCACTTATAATTTCCAGATCTTCACAAATAGGTTGAAGTGGGCCAAAACAGTATCTTTCAGTTTTTCATATCTAGGGGTAGAAGCATACTTCCAATACAAACTGACAGGGTATTCGGCACAGTAGTTGAAGCTACAATTAGAAATATTTCAAATATATTGGTCTAGTATTCAGAACACCGAAGACATATTCAAATTCAATTGGCCATTCTGGTGTCTTTGAGTAAATGTATTTTAAATTGTAATTACAGATTTTATAGCAGGAACACAGCATCAGCAAACCAGCCAGTCCTCCAAAAATGACTGTGACAACGGTGACTGTTGTCATATCTGCACAGAAAAACACAAAAATCTATATTTCCTCCATGAGATTTATATGATTGTGTGTAAGTGCTGACACTGCTTTAAGTAAATGTGGAGTCTTACATTGAGTAACAAGCTCAGCTTGAGTTACAGCTGCAGAAACTGGTTCTAAAGATAGAAGAGTTGTTTTAACTTTAAACATGATCGGCATCTGTAAACATGCATATAGAAGTAGAATTGCTCACTTGTGGTAATCAGGGTAGTTGTTGTTCGCCTTGTTGTAGCTTTGATGAAAGGTTTTAGGAAAAGAGAAAAAAGTTTAACATTGCACATCTTGTATGTTTTTGGGTACAATTAACATAGCTGTGAATAAAACATTACTTACAAGGTGTTGGACAAAGTTTGGTAACGTGCTTGCTAGTAGGACCACTCCCATTTGGAGGCAAAGGAAGATTGTTAACTTGGACGAGGGAAAAGCCGTAACTTGTCTTTACTAGATAATAAAACCATTTCTAAATGTAAAAAGATAACAATCGTAGAGTTATTATTATTCTTAACCTCACAGACCCTTTGATTGGTCAATTAGTTCATGCTATGCAGACATTATTAAGAAACACTAAATTATACATTAGCCTCTAGTGAACACACCGTCCATCATACCTCTGATCCAGTAAGGTTTGCATCTGCCAAATTTGGGTGATATTCACATTGGTATTGTGGTTCACCATCAATCATGAGCCGAGTGCCTGCCAGATACTTAACACTAGCTGCAGAGAGATATAGAAAATTACAATGCATGTTTAACAACATGTTTTGTTGATTATTGGTTTGACTGCCTACTAATTGTATTTCTCTACCATCTAGGGGCTGCAGTGTTTCTGCCTTGAAACAAGCTAAATCTACTGCAGTGCTAAAAACAGTCTTGTAATAAATCCTCCTTATTTATACGAACATTTATATATCAGTGAGGGTAGGCTACATAAAAGAAGCAACACAAATTGAATGCTCAAAAATACCCACACAACAGCTCTTTTGGAAAAGAAAGAGGAGGATTTGTTAATCTATTGTATTTCCATGATGGATTTTATCAGTAATGCTAATCATTGATGTACTACAATGTATGTTTTATATGTTGTGCGTAGCAGCTAAAAAATTTACATACAAACAATTTCACCTTCTGATTTTCCAGTGTCACATCATTCAAACTAAAGTCAGTTGTCAGGTTTGTAAAAAAGTGTCTGGTTTATAACTTGTGTTGTTAAAAAAACAATATATGTATATATTTGTATTTAAATGTCTCCTACTGTAAACTATTTCTCTTGAAGTTCATCTCCTACCATCAATGCTGATTGCCCAGCTGATGTTCAGCACACAATGTCCTTCCTCTATCGACACATTCACTTCCAACTTCGCCGGGAGAGATGGAGAGGCATCACTTCTATCAGGGAAATCTGGAAAAAGACACAACAGTGGTGTTTGCGGCCCTTAATGCGCTTTATCATGTGTTCTGTTAATCAAAATGTTGAGATGTGGTTTCAACGTGTTAGATTCATGTCTGTGACAGTTTGTGTTAGAACCACACTCATAAGTTTCACCTATGTGCTAATAAAACAAACAAAGTGCACAAGTGAATGTGCGACAGGCGAATTAGAGGTAATCATCAACTATCAAAATTACAGGAAAAACGTATCACTTCGACTGTGTCTGGTTAAGTGATCCTGCACTGAACGTATCAGGGAGTAGTGAACTAAATTTAATACATTTGTAGTTTAGCTATATTTTGTAGTAGTGAGCTTACTGTTAGTTAAGCTATTTACATAGTGATTCAAATTGTTAAATTACTCTTTTGCTTTCTTTTGTGTAGTTAACTGAAACCACAAACAGAGATGGACTTGGTTTTTTATGAAAGGTTTAGATTTCACAGGCATCATTCAGCTTTCTCCTGAAAATATTATATAATATTTTAAGTCAGAATTTACAAATTACATATTTTTGTCATAGGTATTTAATGGTACTATACTATTTAGTACTCCAACCGGGACTTGATCCGCATTTCAAAAATTATTTGATGTGATCAAATAGCAATTAATTTAAAAATGTTTAATAAAAATAAAAATTCTTAGAATTTAATAAAAACAAGTAGAGACCCATATAGCAGCAATTAAAAGTTTGGTTAAGTCTAAGTTAATTTAGGAAAAACATTTTAACAAACGTATACTTATGAAATGACTGTCAGTATTGGTATGGGTTGTTTAAAGGCAACGTTCTTTACCATTTCAAGTAATTTTACAAACCACTAAATGTGCAAAAAGTGAAGAAACAATTGTATAACAATTTACACATATACATAATGTTACACACACGCTAATGAAGTGTTTATTGGGCATCAATTTATTTAACTAGTCCTAAATGTTTCACCCTGGCCAAAAGAGCTACCAGTACTAAAATAACTTAGTGCTATTAGATTTAAATCATTATTTAAATTCCACAAGACAGGATACAGGTTCAGGAGCCTAAGAAGACAGCCTTTGCACAAAGTATTAGTTATTATTATATTATTTCTCTCTCACTCTCTCTCTCTATATATATATCTAT
>JAUMHF010000024.1:6808802-6832578 GCA_032359275.1 Microctenopoma steveboyesi
CAATATGCCAATTCTTTGAGAAGGACCTGTATATATATATATATATATATATATATATATATATATATAGATATATATATATATAGATATATATATATAGATATATAGATATATAGAGAGAGAGAGAGAGAGAGTAAAAAAGAGCAAAAGTAAATATACTCACAAATCAATACAATGAACGAGACATATACAATATTCTCATGTAAGCAAAATATCACAACTAACCATAATATTCACTGCACTGCAGATTTATTTTCTGCAAAGAAATCCAGAGAAAAATCATTATCGATTTTGAACTAAATAAAAATAATAACTTTTCAACTTGATCAAGGGAGAAACGTACAATTTCACTTGAGGTCACCTGAGCCGCGACACAGGAGAAAAAAGTCAGCGTCACTCTCCACATGATGGGACACCTGGGTGGTTTAACAATAAAAAACAAACAAACCAAGAAACGGAAAAGTGAGGCATAGCTAGGAGCAGCAAACTCAGCAGCTGTAGGTGTAGTGGCTGTAACATCCTACCTGCAGCCACGACGCTGGACGTTGTGTGAACTCCGCGCTGCTGACGCTCTGGCTTTGTCCGTTAACTTATAGAGAGACGTGCGTTAGGCCCCGCCCCCAGCCTTTGGCCGTTTATTTGGCTCTGGATCAACTATCTCAGTAACAAACAAGGTAAGCTACGAGTGTTTCCTCTGTGTCTGCGTCAAAATGTGCTGACGTCCACGTACTTTCAATGAAATGTAGCTTGTAAAGTAACATTCAGTGATTTCCATGCCTGTGAAAAAGATCAGACGAATGTGGGCTTCAGGGCGAACTGGTTAGCTGTTAAATAGTTAATCTAGCGGGGAAGTCGCGAAAAAAGTTTTAACATTGCTTTCATCATCAGTCTGAGTCGTCAAATATAGTTTAAATGCAGTCCAAACGTCTTTTAACACATCCTTAAATACGTTTAAAGTGTGTTTTATCGAGCAGAAATTTCCACAGATCTAATCACGAATACGGTGGCAGACCTATAGACTCTAGACTGTCGGTGTTATAATTTACTGATAAGCTAGCTAGCTGTTATGAAAGCTGTATGACCGAAACACAAAACTATCCTACCTTAACTTCGGGGAAACTTGCAGACATTTGGTTTTTCCCACTTGTTTTTTTTTCTGTCTTAGTTGAGCTGAATAAATTCCTGACATTTCTTGACTGTAACTGTAAAATGCTGAGTCGCAGATTTATTGATACGCTACATCTACAGACAGGACTGTTAGTCGTGAGCTCACCCACGCACGCAGACAACAGCTTTTCCTTTTCTTATAGTGCACCTTATAGATAGAGAAACCTTTTCTCTTTGTCCTCATTGAACCGACCATTCATCCAAGATAAATAACCAGAGCTCCAGGACAGACGTCTCTAGTTGTTAATTTAACTGCTAGGAGTTATAAAACTATCACATTGAGAGAGAAAGTAGGACACAGTGTGGCAAATATAGGTGTATATATATAAAACATCTATAACACAATCTAATCAGCTCAAACTACTTTTAGGCATCAGTTTTATTTTAATTTCGTGATCTAGTTTCATTCACAGCTGTATTGTTTCTTGAAATGTGTGCTGTTATGTTTTTCAGTGAATGAGGAGAACGCTACCAGAGCCAAGATGTTTACTTTGCCCATGCTATTCCAAACTGGAGCCCAACGAGTTGTTACTGCAACTCAAGCAAGGTTAATGAAGAGCAACTGGTGCAAGATCAAAAACACAGGGCAGTTTTATTCCTGCTCTTCTTCATCAAACCACTACAGATGCTTTAGTGTCTCAGCTGCTTATTGCAATTCCTCCTCATCTACAAAGAAAACACCATCTTATAGTTATATCATTATTGGGGCTGGGTCAGCAGGCTGCGTCCTTGCCAATCGTCTCACAGAAGATGCTCATGAATCTGTGATACTGCTAGAGGCTGGGCCTAAGGACAAGTTTCTAGGCAGTTTACGGCTGTCATGGAAGATCCACATGCCTGCAGCACTGACCTACAACCTCTGTGATGACAAGTACAGCACTTGAATTATTTCACTCATCTTTCACTGAGCTAGTAATGTTTAAGCAAATATAGGGCGTAAATGTAATGTCTCTAAACGTAATTTAAAATGCACAAATTAATACCTGTTTCTATACTCTACTTCTTTTTCCTCAGGTATAATTGGTACTACCACACTTTACCTCAGGCAAATATGGACAACAGAGTGATGTACTGGCCAAGAGGCCGTGTTTGGGGTGGGTCCTCTTCACTCAATGCCATGGTGTACATCCGAGGACATGCTGAAGACTACAACCGTTGGCAAAGAGAGGGAGCAGAAGGCTGGGATTATGAACATTGTCTGCCTTATTTCAGGAAAGCTCAAAGTCATGAGCTGGGTGAAAGCAGGTACCTTATGAAAGTATAAGGAGCATTGTTCTCAATCTAAAGGATCCTGGGGTACTTTGGTCCAAATAATTGTAATATACACAGACCAATTTTAAGATAAAAGAGTTTGCAAAAGCAAAGCAAAAAGTTTAACAAAACCAATAGAATAAAAAATTAATTTCCGTACAGTACACAGCATTACAGTACAGCAGCTTTGTGAAATTGCACTTAGAAGATATTGCACTATTAGCTATTATTGAATATTGACAAATTTAAATTGGAATATAACATTTCTAGCATTTTGGTCCTACAAATAGTGTTGGTAGGCTCATAATGGACTCACAAGCAACAAACACACTAGTTCACCAGTATAATTTCAGTACTACAAAGTGAGAAACTAGGTAGATAACAGTTTAGATATTAAAGTGTGTGTTCAAAATAGATACATGATTAAGACTATTGTGGTTGTAGAGGAAATAGATATTACAGTCAAGCGACACGTGTTTGTGTTGTAGTGACAGACTAATCAGATATTGTTTTTGTTATTACTTTTTACATGGAAATACATGTTTAATTTGTCAAAGATGGGAAAATAAATCTATCATGCCGTATCACTATGAGAATTTCACCATGCATTAATAGATTACTAGATGACTTTGCATTGCAAACTACTCGATAATCTTAGTTTAAAAAACTCAAATATAAATCCTTGGGAAGTTTCAGTTTGAAAGATTTGTTATTAAACCAGCTCAGATTCTAGAGAGTATAGTAGCTGCATGTCTGAATCACAAATTCAGGCTAGTCCCAGTAAGCTAATCTTCACATACATGTGTCTGATATTTGCATCTGTCAGGTATTTTATTATGTCACCAGAGAAGTAGCACTACTAATAATAAAGTGATGATTGTCTTTGTGATATTGACTATTACATATTAATATATATACAGTCAAATTCAAACACACGGTTCTAATCTTTGAGAAATGTTAACTTTGTGTTCTGTTCTTGTTGTTTTTTGTTTATTGGTTTTTATGTTACTGTAGGTATCGGGGGGGCAGCGGACCTCTTAATGTGTCCAGAGGGAAGACCAACCATCTGCTCCACCAAGCTTTTATTGAGGGAGGAAAGCAGGCGGGTTACCCCTTTACTGATGACATGAATGGATACCAGCAGGAAGGTGTTGGCTGGATGGACATGACTATTCATAAAGGTTTGATGAGCAATTAATTGTCCATCCATCCATTGTCTTAACCACATGTCCTCATAAATGTCACAGGGAAACTAGTTATTGGATCAGTAAATAAATAGACATTTATATACAGTGTCTTCTATGACCAAACTGTTCAATGTTGTTCACATTTGTCCAGGTAAGAGGTGGAGTTCAGCAAGTGCCTACTTGAGACCTGCCCTGGGGCGAACTAACCTGAAGACAGAGGTGCGCTGCCTGGTCTCCAAGATCCTATTTGATGGAAATCGTGCTGTGGGAGTGGAATACACACAGAAAGGACAGAAGAAAAGGGTAGGGTGGCTAGATTAATGTAATTACTGTGATAGTCCACCCCTTCAATCAATATTTAAATATCTTTACTCTTCTATTATACTGTTCTATACTTTACTTTGCTTGGCCAACGCTTTTATCCCTAACAACTTACAGGGACTAGGAGGGGTTTTGATCCTGTGACCTTCTGCATCATATTCAAAATTATGCTCAGACATTTATGGTTGTCAGATTATGATTTCTAACAACTTTTAACAACTTTCCTTTCATGCCAGGTTGTTTTCTAGTGATCTATGTTGGTAAAGTTTGAATGGCTTGCCTTGACATTTGGTACAGATGTCAGTGCTTCCCAGTCTGGGACATAATAACTGTAATTGTGCCAGCCTCTGTGGCAACAACTGGAATTGAGCATTTGCAATAACTGGCAATGGGTCTCCCACACCACTGAGGAGACATTTTGGCCCAGTCTCCTTTTTAGAATTTTTGTGTGAACATGTGAAGTGTGAACGTGTTTAAGGTCAGGCCCCAGCATCTTAATCTGATTTCAATCTAGACTTTGACTAGGGCACTCATAAACCTCAAATCAGCAGTGGACTTACTTGTATGTGTGTATGTGTGTGTGTGTGTGTTTCACGCTACCACCACTGTTTGACTGTTGGTAAGGTGATCTATTTGTGAAAAGTTGGTTTTATGCCAGATGGAACACGTTAAACACCTTTCAAAAAAGTTCCGCTTTTTTCATCAGCCATCATCCCAATATTTGCCCCTTGAACGTAATCACAGGGACCTTTGGCAAATATGAGTGGTTTTCACCGTAGAACTCTCTGATGCCAAATCTCTCCCTTATTGTTGAATCTAGGTAATGTTATCTATAGCAAGTGAGGCCTGCTGCTCTTTAGAAGTTGCTCTGTGTTCTTTTATGACTTCTTGAATGAGTTGTTGTTAGTTTCGTAGGCTGCCTCTTCTGGCAAGGTTCACCACTGTTCCAAGGTTTAAGGAAATTACTTTTTGACATACGGCCAGACAGAGTCGGACAGTTTTTTTTTCCTTTATAAACGGAATCATAATTTTGAAAATACATTTTGGGCGATGAGCTGGGTGAAAGCAGGTAATGCAATGTATAAGGAGCACATTGTTAATCCAAAGGTGCTTGGAGATGCACAGAGCAATTTTAAAGTGGAATATTAAAATAAAAATAGCAAAATAATAAAAATCAGAAACAGTGCAGATACTTTTTAACAGGCCTGTAGTCTTGTTTAGAGATTCAGCTTTTTTTTCTGTTCTCGCTGTAGGTCTTTGCAGAAAAAGAGGTGATTTTGAGCGGAGGAGCGATTAACTCCCCTCAGCTTCTCATGCTGTCCGGGGTGGGCAATGCTGATGAACTAAAACAACTCAGCATCCCCGTTGTTCAGCACTTACCAGGTACAAGTCATGTTTTAAGAGACTAACAGACAGCATGTGAACTCTGCATGCGTTAAACACATCAAGCACTTAACAGTAATATATTAGCTTCCATCTGTTTTAGTATTTATACACAGACCAGATTTACTGTACAGTGGCTGGTTTTAATGATTCTCCATGCATTTTACTTTGACTAAGGTGTTGGCAGTAACCTGCAGGATCATTTGGAAGTGTACGTTCAGCAGCAGTGCACACAGCCCATCACTCTGTACAAGGCCCAGAAACCTTTCCACATGGTCAAGATAGGCCTTGAGTGGTTCACCACGTTCACCGGTAACTAGCGGCAACCACTGTACACTAAATTTATTATTATATGGCAAGAAGATGGAGGTGAATTCTGACCTCTTTGGCTTTCAATATACACATGCACACTACACATATGTGTGACTGCTAATTGTAAATTTCATTGTTGTTTGTGTCACAACTGCATTGAGAGGGTTCTTTTTGAAGAATGTGAGTCTGAATTATCACCCACAGTCATTTGTTGTGTCTCACTTTACCATGGCCGTTATCGCCTAGGTTATGGAGCAACAGCCCACATGGAAAGTGGAGGGTTCATCCGCAGTCGACCAGGCGTCGCACATCCAGATATTCAGTTTCATTTCCTACCCTCACAGGTTATTGACCATGGACGAGTGGCCTCCAAGATAGAGGCTTTTCAGGTATATGAAGTTTGTGTACAGCAAAAGGAGGCTTTTTGTGCAGGTGGAAAACATAACGAAGGTGCTGCAGGGCAATGTGTGTTTGTGTGAGTGCAGCCTGTAAAGCATGAACTGATGCTTTATTGTATTACCACACTCTTGTGCACATGTCATTATTAGTCACTTCTCACTAGATAAGACTGTCACAGGACACAAAGAGTCTCACATGCCATTACCTGGAAAACCATGTTTTCTATTCCAGAAAAATATCTAAAATGAAATTTAGAAACAGATTGAGTTCCATGCTGTGTATACTCCTGAAATTATGAAAGAAAAGAAATTCTACAGAAGGCATCATTTTTTTAAATACGTTTTCTGTCTGCCCAGAGAAAATTGTTGTATTTTATTGTGTATATTTATATTTAAAAAGGAGAACTGTTCCCAGGAACTTCTCTTTTTGAATGAATTATCACTTAAACTATCACCTAATTAGCACTTAATGCTGCCATGTTCTATATTGTCCCAGAAAATATCTGTTAGAATAAAAGATTGCTGTGTTAAAGTAACTGGGAGATGTTTACATTTAGTCTATGTACTTGATTAAGTGCCCATCTCAGAATCCTCACTCTCTTCAGATCATCTCGATAATAAAACATTCTGTACACTGCACGATAATACGCCGTGTTGCAGGTTCATGTGGGACCAATGAGAAGCACCAGTATCGGCTGGATGAAGCTGAAGAGCACCAACCCTCTGGACCACCCACTTATCCAGCCAAACTATCTCTCCACCGGTAAGATTAAGGTCACTAAAACAGCAGGTTAGCATACAGCCCACATCTGATAATACATTTCAACATTTGTGTTCAAAGTGTGAGTTTTCCACATTGAATTATTTTGAGTAGACGCCTGGGGGCTGAGTTGACTGTTAATTTAGGTCAATGAAACATTTTTCAAAGGCTTTCATCATCTCTTCTCAGATATTGATGTGTGGGAGATGAGGGAGTCTGTCAAACTGTCCAGAGAGATTTTTGCCCAGAAGGCATTCGACCCATTCCGTGGTCCTGAAGTCCTGCCTGGTTCTCAGTTCCAATCCGACGCCGACATCGACGCTTTTGTTCGCCAAAAAGCTGATACTGCCTACCACCCGAGCTGCACCTGCAAAATGGGCTCATCTTCTGACCCCATGGCAGTGGTGGACTCCAACACACGCGTTCTGGGTGTGGAGCAACTGCGCGTGGTCGACGCCTCCATTATGCCCAGTATTGTCAGCGGCAACCTGAATGCTCCAACCATCATGATGGCAGAGAAGGCTGCTGACGTTATCAGAGGTCGCCCTCCTCTCGTCAGCCCAGGGGTTCCAGTGTACCAGCCGCAGACTCTTGACACACAGAGATGAACAAAGAGAGCAAACGAATGGTACGTGTGGCTCACCACAGTCGCTGAACAAAGACTGGGAGCTGTTTATTTTCCTTTTTAATCTGATTATTATGGATTATAATGTGAATGTGTTGCTTTATCAACATGTCTGATTGCACATGCTGTGGCTTGTAGTCACAGGTTAATGAAGGTATCTACATCGTGTGCTGATTACAGTTAATTTGACCTATTTACATCCAGTTTCTTTTTTAAATGATTGTAATCATATTTTCTGTGCTTAATCATGTCTTTGGCAATCTTTCTATTGAGGTATTTTTCTCTCTTGGATAAGTCGATGTTGAGGACCAATAGATTTACTTGACTGTAAATCTAAGAAACACTGATTTCATGTCTCAGCAGCATCCTTGAGTTGGCATCATGATAACTTTCCTTTCTTCTTGAACACTCTTGAACAAGATGAAACATATTTGAGAAAAACTACTGTTAACGTTCTTCTGCAAACATTTAAAATCAGCAAGAATTGGTGTTTGACACTAAGTGTAGCTAAAAAGTTTAATTTAGCGTCTTCTTGTTGTAAAATCTTTAAATACACTTTGTTAGATCCCCAGTTGAAGATATATCAGGTGCCATCTGTAGATTAGAGGGGACACACACCAGCCCCCTACTGTTTACATGCCTGCATGGTACCTAATGAGACGTACATTGGACAACCACAAAAGAGATTCCACTACTACAGAAACATTAGTGGACAGATGCACCTTAATGTGCTGTTGGAAGACAATACTAATGCTTGATGATTATAGTCCTCTGTATGTCCTTTAAAAGACCATGTCTATATACTTTTTACAGCCGTAGGTCTTTGCTCTACTGTTTATGTGGATTTCTACAGCGTGCTGCTATATGTCTTTATCTTTATGATTCATTAATCAACATTAATTACAGCTTAATTCCTTTAATCCAGACCAGTCTGGATGCTGTTTGAGTAGCAATAAGTGCACATTATGTCTTTTGACAAACTACACTCTATGTAAACTTTACACAAACATTTCATTACATAAAAATCTTAATATAAATTGTTTAAAGAGAAGCTTTTACAGATGATTGTTTTTAGCTTATCAGAGTACAATAAGTTGTTATCTTTTCACTGTGATACTTTTATGATATTGTCTGTTTGTGATTACTGATGTTGTCCTGTCTGGATTGATACTGATTCCCTTAAGTATTGATCTCTTATATTTTAAATCAGTGCTAGAATGATTTTACTTGTGTTATATTTTACTTTGCACCACACGATTAAGTGTCTTAGCTCATCTTTTACTGTGACAAAGGTAGTTTACATGATATACAGAGTTGTTTAAACCCTTTGAGTCTGAATGAATAAAGGGACAAATCAATGTGAAAATTCATACAGATTTTATACTTGCACGTTTTTTTATTGATTGTGAAGAAACGCTAGAAACCGTGTCCTCGTTACTTTACTACAGTTGTTCTTACAAAAATCTGGTTTGTTGTCCATTCAAACGAGAATTCAAATGTAAATGTACAAAACCAGTGTTTTATTTTCAATGGTACAAAATCTATAAGGTACTAATACTTATGCTACAAAGTTTTTAATTTTCATACATCAAGTGGGTAGAAAGCAGATTTGTTTTTAATTCATCACTCACTTTTTACAAACACTATACAGATTTTATACATTGTTGTGATTTCATAATCTGTAAAACAGTGGAACAGTAGAAAAAAATAAAGCTGTCAGTTGCACATCAAAGCTTTGAGTTTTTTTCTCATTACTGCATTTAATAAAACTCTAATATCATTGGATAGTTGTCCTGTGAATTGAACTAAACTGATATTTTTCTGTGTTGGTTAGATAAGTAAACAAATTGTTTTTATTGAAACAGTGATTTTTGTATAAAAAAAAATTATAATAAAATCACTAATTCTATATAAACTATTTGGTGGTGATCCAGTAGTGTTTGTCCCACTTCTGTCCTCCTCATCACCAATGTCAAGGTCAGATTTTACAAATAGTTTCTAGATGCTGCTGAAGAGAACACGGCACCTTCACAGGTTTAAACCCCACAACAAGACTCTTCAGCCCTGCATCCGCCGGAGCCTGTATCAGCTAATAGGTCTGAGCTAATGCTAAGAAATGTGTTTCAGGGGGATATGCAGCAACAAACTTTGTGTGTAATATGGCTTTTGAAGTGCTCGTACACTATGTACTGTAAAATATTACAGACTCCAAAAACAGTTGAACAAATTCTCTACAGACTGTATGAATGAGGAGATTTAAATGTGAAAATTCTTGTTCAGATTTCAGAGATCACTCTGAACTCACACACCGACTTGACTTTTCTGTGTTTGTAGGTGTTTGTCAGATCACCACCCAACTGCAGAAAAGGATTAGAAAAAGTGATTTAGACTATAACATTTTATGCAAAAGCAGCCTTTTCCACAGTTTCCCTGACACCAACACACCTGAATCGTTACAGAGGTAATAACAATGTTTGTTAAAAGTCTTAATTAAACACAGTTTACATGCAGTTAGAAAATGCATAAATCTTATTTATCAGCTGTATTGGCCTATACCTGTGTATATGTGAATTTTACAGAAGAAATGAGAGCATTTACAGTTCCTGTGAGCATATTCCAGATACCATCTCACACCATGCTGCAGGTTATGGCGTGTCTATAAAAACTAGTATCATATCTGTAATAATATTAACATATTGATGAGTGTGTTAATGCACAGATCATTAGTTTTGGTTGTATATTTAAAGGAGCCCTTTGATCGCACAGATCAAACACTTTGCCCTGACAACAGTATTTAAGTCGACAGAGCGTTGGTTTTTTTTAGTGTGGTTGACCTTTGTTACAGTCGGCTGTGGTTGGGCACAGAATAGCTGGGGAGATAGTTCTTTTCTTGCAGGCAGGTAGGACATAGTATGCACTCAAATAATATCTTAAACATATAAAAGGCAACAATCATCTCACTCCAAGAACACACTATATACACCGAATTTATATATTATCAGCAGGAAATGTAGAAGCAGTCTCCCTTTCTGTTGTGAGTTGAATTTACATGTAGACAGTGATGAATAACGAACACAGTATTTGTGTTTTGATCTTCTTAATGAATCGGATTCATTATAAAACAAACCCTCGACAGCTTTAGAAAAAAAGCCAAAAATGTTGCCAACGTCAAATTGCCCCCACAAAAATGTCAGACATGATCATGATGATGTATTTGGATGACTTGGTGCTATGAGAAAGAGCTCCCTGTATTGTCTTTGTTTTCTTAGATTTTAGTCTCAGGAATGTGCAAATCAAACCCATTAGTCACACACAGCGCACTGGCCCGACTGAACATTATACCTTATATGTCCTACAGAAATATAAAACGTTACTAATCCCGTGTCATTATCTCAGTGTGAGCACTAATGTTTCAACGACTCAATAATATGAGTAAAGTGAATCATTGCATATTCTCAGTGAGTTTTTAACAATGAAACGGTCTCTCCTCACAGTTTCCAAAGAGCTTTTGATAAAAGACGGGGATCACTATGGACATAAGTTTGTGACACTGTAATAACCTCCTCAACTCTGTATACATAGTATTTATTGTAGTTGACATAGTACATTTGTTGATTTATTCTATATTTGTTGGTGTAAAGGGGAGAGGGACAGATAGTGTATTTGTGCCATATCGGTATGTGAAACACAAGGATATGCCTGAGGACGAAGTGGTTGTTTAGTTCAGTGATATGTGATTTCCTTTTCAAGTCAAAAACAGAGACGAGCAACGTTTAACCCTGACAGCCTGAACTGTGAACCCATAGCAGCTCCCAGCTTCTCTGGCTGGGATGGCTTTGGATCGGCCTGATCATCACTGTGTGCGAAGATTAGCTGAAATAACCTAACAAAAATATATATTTGTATAAAACTACAAAGGAAAATATTTTTATGCTGCATCCACGGGTGGGATGGGGCATAAAAAAATCCAATTCCAGGCACTCAAGTGGATGTTTAAAGTCAAAAGATCATATTTAATAAAGGCCTAAATATATGAATATATATATATATATATATATATATACACACATATATATTTGGCTTATATTTTCCTTTGTAGTTTGATATTTCCCCCTCCAAGAGCACCTGTGGTTGGGGGGGTACCAGCAGAAACTCTTATTTCTGCTCAAACATGTATGTGATTAATGATTTTTTTGGTATCTAAAACGTTGTGTGAAAAGCGTGACCAGCGAAAGTTAATAAACACACATCACACATATATGGATGTCAACTGAATACATGAAACCTTACAGCCTTTAGACAGTCAAAGACATTTTCAGCAAAACTAATTTGGCTTTGTGAAGTCAGTTCACACATTTGTCTCATTACTTCTGACATGTCACTGGCATACCTTTCTCCATTCATGTACAATTTCTGTTTTAATGACTCCTCTTATTGCACAGTCTTAAGACAGTGCAACAACAACACAATTGCAACACGGTTTATGCACTACTTCACGGATGTAGACACCCTCAGGCTAATATAAGACATCTGCTGCACTGACTTCACAAGCGCTGGGCTGGCTTTGAAAGGCTACCAGGTTATTCTACGGTACCAAACCATTCTCAGTAATAAAGAAACTAAAACTACTTCTAAGGGATCTCCTGGATTCCTGCTAAGTAGCAGGCAGGCTGGCTGGTAGATTGATTCAATATTTGGTGACTTTATCTCAGCCTTTTTTATAGATCAAACCGCTTCTTTTATCGCCAGAATTTCTATTCTCCACTCCACAGAAAAGAGAAAACAAGGCACTTCTTCTTCTATCCATCCATGTGTTACATATTCTGTCCATTTCAGCCGGCACACATGTGCAACAATTTTTAGAAATTGAATTAAAAAAACCTAAACAATCCCATGTGAACCGGTGCTATAGAGACGTGATCCATATCATCTCATCTGTGAGGTCCTCCTCGCATTTCACAGCCACGTACGTCTCCTCATCGCTGTAGTCACGGATACTGCAGTCTCTAAGAGGCGTCTGTGGGTCAGAGGTCACGTTCCCCGTTGCCCCAGTGTTCCCACTACCCATACTCCCAGTCAGCAGATTACTGGCGGCGCTCTCCATCTCATCGATGGTCATCTCACACGCATCTGCAATCTCGTGTTTGGTCGCTGACACAAACTTTGGGTCCATGGCGTATTTTCCCAGACCCTCAGAGATCAACACCTGAGAGCAAGAGAAAAGAAATCACTGCTAAAGACTATTTTCTAACAGAACTCAAATCTATTGAGCATTTCTATTTAATACAACACAGAGTAAACGAAAAAACGAATACATCTTTTGAACAGTAACTCTGCATCTTACTGTGATACGTTTTTACTTAATGTTTGACGTGAGAATCTTTTCGTTTTGAGTGTCCGTGACACAGAAGAGCTGAAATTCTTAACTTGAAAGGTAAGGGAAAAACATCTGGAACACATTTAATATGTTTTATACACACAACCCGAACAGTGGATACACCCTCAGTCTGATGTAACACATCTGGAGTTGAGCTGCTGGAATATGGGGCTCTGGTCTGGCTTTGTTATTATAAATCAAAATCAGATCACAAAGCCAAAAGAGCCTCCTGAATTTCTGCTAATGTGCAACTAAAGATCAGGAACATTGTACAGGCTTTGAATTACATCAGTATGGGATAGGCACGCAAGTACGTTTCAGAAGTATGAGCAATTCTTACTGCTAGTTCTCCTTTAGTCGCAGACTGCAAAAAACATGTACTCACAGCCTCCACCAAGCTGTTCGCGCTGCCTCTCTTCTGCAGGAAGTGTAAGCCGCACTTAGCAGGCAACTGCAGGCGTGATGGAGAGTGGCTGCGGCTCAGAGGGCAGTCTGTGTACCACGAACTCCTCTTCACTGCACCAGGGATGTCGCAGACACTGCCAGGACTGCGCCAGTCAACCTGAGTACAAGCATCAACACATGCTTAGGAATAGATTTTTCAATGAAACTATTTTCACCTAACTCACACATTACCAAACGGTGACGTTAATTGTAATGACATCAACTCACCGATGGAGATCAGCTATCAAAAGGTTTACTGGAGCAACCGCCAGAATAAACTACATACAATTCACCAAAGCCGCTCAAAGCGACCTTCTGACTTCTATGTTAATGTTTACCTTCTAATGGCAAATACTAAATGGTCTGTTTATTTCACAGTCACCAGACCTGTATGAGTGGTGTGTAGCAGGGCGAGCAGTCACGGCTGACAGGTGAGGCGGGAGGCGTGGCCCAGGAGCGCAGCGACCTAGTTGGAGACTGACTGTGAATTCTGCTGGCGTCAAGACCAGCCACCGCCATGACCTGAGGGTGCAGTTCAGATATCGTGGTGATTAAGGAGACTGTGTATTTTGTCCAGCAAGTGGAGACAAAACAGATTTAAATCATTACAACTGTATTTTGTGACAGAACAGGTAAATGTGTGTGTGAACACCTGCTGCTGCACCAGGTGTAGTGGAAGAGCTGCACAGGATGGAGAAGGAGGAGCATCATCCTGACTAGTTCTTCTGCGAAGACACTCAAAACTGAATGTTGGTCTGCTGGAGGCTGCAAAGAAATAAAAGAACTAAATGACTTCTTATCACTTTCAGATAAAACATAAAAAAATAAGGAGCTGTTGTGATTTGACATCTCACCTTGAGGTGAGGGCAAATACCATCTCCTGGGCGACCGCCTGCTGTCTTGGTAGATTGGCTGTTGGTCGTCGTCAAGGTAACCATCAGGCTGATGGTTGCCCCTGGAAACCTCTGCATTAAAGAGTTGCCCTACATCATGCTGATCGTTGCTGGACAACCTGTGAATAAAAACACAAGATTTCCATGAGTTACATAACGAATACAAGGAGTTGGAGGAAGAACAGACAATTGCAGCAGCAACAAGTACTGTATATAAATATTATAGTGAATGATGAAGTCTACAGAACAGCCTTAGTGCCCTTGCTCTGTTCAGGATGTGCTGTGTTTGGTATCTGCAGCAACATGACCTACAGTACATGTTTAGTCTTTGTTTATTTTGGCCCTTTGCTCTCTCATACTCCGTTTACTGAACCACATTCACATTCTCACTCCCACACCAGCTGCAGTCAGTCTTACAGTTAGGTTTTCAGTCACTTCATGTTTATTTTTTTCCGGCTCTGCTGAAGCCCCTTGTCTTACCCTGTCCTTTGAAAGACTTCCTGTAAGATTATGTGTGTTTCCTGTGGTTAGTCTTTTTCCTGTATCTATGTTACCTTGCAGTTTGACACTTAATATTGTTATTAGCCGTCTGCTGTTTAGCGATTCATGTTTCTTAAGGTCTCTTTGACCTCTGTAGTACTCCTCGTCTTTATTAGATACGTTTCTTCAGCTATAATTTCATCTGCTCCAGCTTCAGTGTGTACGCACCTGTCCCCCCCTTTGTTATACTAATGATATGTTTCACCTTTGCTGTTCACTATCTCTGCATACAGAATAAACTGTACTCACTCACACTCTAATTGGCAGTTTACTGTATTCACCTTATTTCACTAATTTGTTGTTACCTGTCCTTTGTGAACATTATGTTGTCTTCGTGGAACTCCTCTCCGCTGAAATACTCTCCTGAGCCTTGCTCGTCATCACTGTCCTTGGCTCCTGGCCCCTCTCTACAAATGGTGGGGTATAGTCCACCACTGTGCTCTGACCTGGCATCAAAACGTTGAGGTGCAAAGAATCATATACTGATCAATCTAAAGTAGGCAATTACACATTTTATCACTCCGAAAAACATGTGGAATCATCATGCACATACTGTACCTAATGTAGGTCTCATAGTAGCGTGTCCTGCTCCAAAGTGTGTGTGGGGGGGTCAGTCACATAAACAGGATTATTAGAAAAAGCAGATCAGTAAAGCAAGAGGTTTCATGCAATGACAAAAGTCAAGAGGACATGCATTAAAATGCTAATAAAACAAATGCAAAGAACACACACAGTAACCTCAAGATGGCACGTGCGATATGCATACGTGGAGCTGAGCAGCACAGAAACGCTGTGAAATTAATCAGCAACCATTTTAAAAATGAATTTGTGAAGTTGTGTAAAGCAAACAAGACAAAAGTACTCTTAATAAGCCTCATCATTTTAAGATCTCTGGCATGTCTCAGCTCCCTCACCTCTTGGAGTGACCCTTCCGAGGCCTATCGTGTACTGCTTTGCTGTAAGTAGACACCGATGATCCATTTTTAACGGAGGACAGGCGATCTTGCCTTAACAAACACTTCTGCTGCCTCCCATTGGTCATGGAGAGAAGTGAGGGCACGTTGGCATTGTTGAGGTTGGCATTGGAAGGTATTGGTGATTGATGGCAAGTGGAATTACAGTTAGGGTAGTTGTGTGGAAGGGTGGGGTGATAATGATGATTGTACTGGATGGGCGAAGAGTTTATCTCTGTCTCCCCTTCCCTGTCATTGCTGGCTCTCCTGCCAGTTTGGGTGGGTTCCATCGAGGTGCTGCAGGAGAAGGGCAGGATCTGTAGAGGCCGCTGTGTGACGGTGGTTGGCTGCGCAGTGCCTTGTTCGTCCCCCACGTGGTTGACATGGTTCCCAAAAAGGCTGCCATTACGCTGCAGAGAGATACCGCACATGACCACAGCATAATGAGCAGAGTAAAAAGTCACATGTGTCCCTTATGAATGTGCACTCATCGCATTCTGTGTATCATAACTGTAGTGGGTACAAAATACTTTAAGTGAAGTACCTAAAATCTTACCAACATCTAAAAATACACAAGAGGTACAGTTTGTTTAATGTAATAAAAGATGAGAAGGTATCGACGTAATTAGGGGACGTTTTACCAAGGTACTTCAACTTCTTGTGGAAAAACACTTCAGATATAAAGAATTACTGTTTTATTTGTCTGAAATCATGTCTGAAGGTGATCTTTCTGGGTGTTTACCCTGTAGATTTCCTCTTCTTCTTCCCCATTAGCATCCACTAGCCCTTCCTCCTGAAGGTCACATGATATGGCTCGACGAATCTCTGGTCCAATGTCATGCAGCGTGCGCAGGCCGGCCTGCAAAGACAGCAGCTATAACACCAACGTTTTCCATACGTTACAGATAAGTATATTGTGATGTGGGTCAGTCTGTCACCAGGCTACAGATACTAGTAGTGACCTAGATAAAAAAACACTTAATAAGGTGAAGATGATTGGATTGGATTGACATTAAGTTTAGAGGTTTTCCCTGGATATGAAATTACAGATATTTACAGTTATTTACTTTCTTTAGGTCACTGCTATACCAGTGACACTCACACTGAAAACTTCATAACTGAGATTTCTTTTTTCTACCTCAGTTCACTTTAGGTTCGTCTTAATGCTTTCCCTGTGCTTTCTTTTGCTCAAAAGCAATTATTGTTACCTTAAATTTAAAAAGAATAAGATGAATATATTGACTACAGTGTTCTGCATATTTAGCTCCAGGATCTCAGCTGAAAACAAAAGCAAATCTGCAGATTCAGTGTGAATACACTGTTGTTGGAGTGAATCTATGGGAGTAAAACACTATACTTTACTTACCTGTAGAGCCATGGCAGTGTTCAGCCTCTCCCACGAGCGTCTTCCCACAAGACCCTGCTCTTTGCGTCTCTTGAACTTCCTGAAGTAGTCCTGTATCAGGAAGGTGGCATAGAACTTCCCCACTGTTACCTCGTCATCTGAGTGAACAGACCAGACACACCAAAGCCTCCCAGATCAACACCCAAATACCGGATTTCACAGTTGGTACATCTTTTATGTATCCACAGAATATAAAAATACTGTAAAACCATCAGAAGAGCTCCCACAACTATTTCACGTCCAAGAATCAACTTGGCAGGAAAGATCTAAACTTGCATAAAACTAAAGTCTATTACCAACAACATGACGAAGCACCACTTCATGTACAAATCTTTTTGTACTGTAACAAAATGATGTTGTGTTCCTGAAAAAATACAAAAAATCTTTTTCTTTTTTTCTTATTTTAGAAGACGACAACAGATCAACACACAAGGGCTGCTGCACCAGCTGATTCAGCAGAAGCCAGTTAAAATAAAACCTCTTCACACCTTTAGGAACTGAAGGAAATGCTGTTCTCAGACCATGAAGTACACCAGCGTTTACACAGTACTGCTAAATCCTGATTTAAAATTGAAAGAATTTAGTTCACATTATATTTGATTCAACATTATTGTCACTGTGCTGACAACATATACAGAACCAACTACATGCAGTTACCATCTAAGCAGAGGAGCAAAGAAGTGGTATTTACAGGTAAGTAGTGCCATATAATAATAGACTGGTGACATACCTGGATGTCCTTTTAAACATCTGTGAGTCTGCTACACTCTAATTTACCCAGGCACACACAAACCTACAGCAAATGTTAACCTACTGTCTGATACGATCTATGTCCACAGCATCCCATCTAGCATCATCTCTGAAAATACACAAAGGTGTCACACAGAACCGCACACACACAACTGCTTCTGGAAGTGAGTGCATATATCTCCCATATGTTGACTGCTTTCACCCTAATATACTAACACAGCTTTGAACACTAAGGAAAAACAAATATATTTAATGTGAACCCCAGTAAATCTAACCAGTCGACACCACAGAGACCACTACTACATAAAATCTAATGATAGAAGTTACCACATTTAACATCCACCACTTCAGAGACAAACAAGGAAAGAGATTTATATGTGCCTGAAATAAACATGATTTGCAGCAAAAAGCGCATGCAAGAAGACAGCAAAGTGAAAGAGTTTGGATCAGCAACGAAGGCTAAATCTATAACTCCACTCTCAAAGTTGAACACAGAAACTACATTTATGCAGAAAGGAAGCCGTGACCACACATACATTATCTGCCATGCAGGGAGGCTAATCAAGCGTGAGTCTGATTCACTCAGATACGTTGTTGCTGAAGCAGAATGGGGAGAGAGACTTAGCAAGAAAAAAGATGGTAATCAGGTGTGTAGGAAATGTTTTTTTTTTTGCTTATGGTCACCATCTCTCATTTTAGCCAGAGAGGAATCAAGTAAAGGTGACTAAGCGTTGAGATAGAGTCATGATTCAGTCAACTGGTTTGAAAAGGACGATGATCTTGATCTGATTATGATCCATCTTCAAACACCTGACACAACATTTCCTGACACGGCCTGAGAGAAACTACAAAAGGCTCTATTTAAAGAGAACATGTGGCCCAAAGCATGTGGCCAAACATTTTAGTTGAATATGCAGATGTTTGCCACATTAATGAATTTTATCCAGACTTTCATATGTATATGAATGTGTGGGGTAATTGTCAGATAAATGGTCATAAGAAAACAGATTTTTTTTTCTTTATAATAACATAGAAATAAATGACTGGTTTAACATAAGTTATACTCCACAGAAAAAAAATCTAAAGCTATTATCAGATTGCATGGTTTCATTTTTCTTAATGATGCATCAACCTGGAATTGACAGGTCAGTGTATTTCGTAAATTTGGTCTTTTTAGAGAGAGCCTTGTGAAGTTTTTGAAGAGAGGCATCAGTAGTTTCATGCCACCAGACTAAAACAGAACTGCTCCAAAGAGCTCAGGTCGACAGAAAAAGAAGAGAGGGGAAGAAGGCCAGCAAGTAACAGAGTTCTCTGAAAGCTGGGGAGGCTGTGGAAGAGAGAAGCTTGGCAAAGAGATTCAAAAAGAGAGGTGAATTAGCAAACTAATGCACACAATGACATGCAGTTGAAAAAATTTGAAAACAACAGAAGAAAAGCATTAAAGGACAAAACTACATGGGAACAACTGCTCACACTAAACTTAGGGGACATTCAGATTTATTTGAAAATAAAAACATATGTGCCTAACTATGTTTGTGCAAAGTAAAAAGAAAAATTATAAGGAACTACACCTACCAGCCTCACAGGTTTACACAGAAGGATGTGGAAATAGACATCTGATAATGATTTTTGGAAAGCTTTGCACAACTGCAGGCAGACCACATTGCAGATTTTGCTCTCATTTTTCTTGTGTTTTTCACCTCAGATGGTTCTCATAATATATGGAATATATAATGTCAAACCACACAGGCAAGTCCATTATGCTCTGTTGAAAAAGACTATTTTGACTCACAGTGGGAAATAACCTAAACCACATAATCCAACCAATAAAATAACTGAAACAAAAAACATTTGGGGGTAAAAAAAACAAGAATGATACTGTACATTCTTCTAACAAAACCAGCTTTGCCTATATGTAAACTTGTTGGTGCTTGATAGCCGTCTATGTGCTCCTTTCTCTACAAGAGATTCACATGAGTCCTCATTAGTGTTATCAGCAAAAGCTCTATTCTCAGTCACCAATATGACGCACAGTTACCGGCACCGTACATCTTAGCTTTTTTGTGAAACACCACCTGGCCACTGGTAACTCGTAAATGCATTTAAAGGAAGAGCAAATGACGACAGGGTTGCATTCATTTTCTTTGGTTTACTTGTGGTACACTGAGAAAAGCACTCACTGTACATGTGCCATTTTAAGACTGAGGACTCACCACTCAGAGAAAATAGCTTACGTGCTTAGACTCAGCCTGCGCCATGACATGGAAACCTAATTATTTCCACTTTTTACACAGTCTATTTTTATCAGAGCAAGATTTATTCAATACCTGATGGGAAAAAAGTGAATTGTGTGATTGTGACAGTGAGAGCAGTAAAACTGCAACTGGTTGATCGTGATAAGAAGAGATTCTGTGAACTGAAGTAAAAAAAACATGGCAACAGTTATGTCTGCACTCGTCTATCTCACGTTGCTGGTTGTGGTCAGAACACAGTTTCAGAAAGGCAAAAACAGGATGCCAGAGGCATTCTTAAAGTATTAAAGAACTGTGATTTTCATTAGTCAAAATATATGATCAGAACAGCGATCAAGTTAGGTCATTGAGAGAACTGTATAGATAAAGACACAACAAGGTTTGGATGGTAAAAACAAACAAAGCATTATTAATGCATTTTCTTGTTGGTCTTGTCTATGTGTGCCTCAATATATATGAACCACTGACCGCCTGCAGGGGGCACCACTTGATCAAGCAGCTTCATGCTGGTCCTCTTCCAGATCTTCTTGATCACAGCTCTAAGCTCCTCATTTGCTTGTTCCAGGTTACCTTGAAAATGGCAGAGAGGTATGTAGGTTCATTCAAAGCAAAATACACATAATGAGGTGTTAAATCACACCAAATCTGTCTCCCCCCCGACAACACACACACACACACACACACACAGCAGAGTATTCATTAAACGTTAAATGCCTATACCCCCCTCTTGTGACAAAATGGTGAATATGTTTTTCAATTCTGACACAACTGAGAATAATAGATTATGTAATGTATCTATATTTCCACAATGTAATAGAAATACTGACACTAAATAGTTGATCAACTCTTAATATGTTTGGTTTCAACCTATTCATGCTGCATTCCTGTTGTATTTATTATGTCACCATTTATAAATATGAAGTCTTTTTATATATTTTTATATTATATAAATATATTTAGCCTTTTTGTTGTTTTTTCTCTTTTCCTTTTTTTTCTTGTGTGGAAGCTGACTATACGATAGGTCTTGCTTATCAACCAACTAAAACCACACTGTTTGGACTTTTGTACTGTAGCTCGTGGATGAATAACTTGTCAAAAAACAAAAACACTGCTGTAGCAGTACAGTTAACTGCAAAGTATACTTGGAAATTGTAGTACAAACAGCAGGATCCTCATAGTGTTATTTCACACAATGCTCATAGCTCAAAAAGCATGCTTGAAGGTGCAGAGCTGGACTCACCCTCAGTCTTAATCTTGAGAGCAGTACGAACCAGAGCAAACAAAGTGGCATTAAACATGACGGTGCCATCACTGTTCAGGGGCATGTTCATTGCCACCAGGCGCTGAGACAGAATTCAAAGCACAGATTACCAGGAGGGCATCAAATATGAAATCAATACTGTAAAAGCTTCGTGTTTGAGTCTATATGTATGGGGTGAGTGTGCTGATGAGCTGTAGGAACCCACTTTGCAGGCCACTCTGTGAGGACAGAGCTTGCCAAAGCCCAGTGGAGGCTGGATCCTTCTCAGCAGCGTTACCACATCGAGATGCTTTATCCTGCCTCTGACAACATTCAAATGAAAGCCATTATATCTCTGAGCACAGTTACAGTAACACTACCAACACAGATCCTGAGTAAGTAAAAAACAACCAGTGTTGGTGTATTTCTAGTAGAATGTACAAGAAAAATAGCAGGAGAAAAGAAATATTTTGTTCACAAATCTCTACAAAATGGGTCCAGAGTACTCACTTGGCTTCAGGGTCATATTCTGACCAAATCCGTTTAAACTCATCCAGATGGTGAGGCCCCAGGATCGACCAGTCACGGGTCAGATAGTCGAAGTTATCCATAATGACGGCTACAAATAGGTTGATGATCTGAAAGCGTGACATGCAGCCATTTTTGGCATTATTAAGAGAGCGTAATGGTAAAAAGACAGCAGCTCAGACATTACTGGCTACGAATACGGTGACATGTCTGATTACCAGAAAAGCACAGAGCATGTAGAAGCTGATGAAGTAAATAATCGCAAAGCCACTGCCACAGGTTTTCTCCTCTCCAGGGTTGTAGTCAGACTCCGAATCACACAGCTTCCCTGGCAGACAGGCCAGCATAATCTCCTGCCAGGCCTCACCCGTGGCACATCTAACAGAGAACATCAAACAACAGAAATATAGCTGCAACACACGTTTCTTATGATTTTAAATGTGTTGTAAGCAAACATTTAATTCACACAAAGACAAACACCTGAATAGCATCAGGACAGCTTGAGGAAAAGTTTGAAAGTTGTTGTTGCGGTTGATTTGTGTTCCATCCACCATGGCGATTTTCCCAAACACCTAAAATCAGACATGTCAATCTACTTAGCAGCAGCAGATATGCCTTCGACTTGTCGACAAGACAGCAATAAAATAATGACGATAACAATTCAAAAAAGGACCTGCATTCCGATGACAGCATATATGAAGAACAGCATGGCTATAAGCAGAGCGACGTAGGGAAGAGCCTGGGTAAGGAATCAAGAGAGTGAGTTTCTAATTTGAGTGATCAAATTACAGGCAAAGCACAGCGTTACACTGGTTATGACTTTTTTAAAACCTGCTTTTCTTCATAGCTGTTTAAATTAGGTTCATTCTATCAAAATAAAAGTAAAAGCGTGACTATGAAGAATAAAGTGACACTGTGTATGGATCTCTAAGACCATTGACTTCATAAGTAACTATGAATTTCTTCTTGATAATATTTTAAGGGAAGAACAAAGACCTGAGAGATGCAATCAAAAGCTCAGGTGCTAGCGTTACACTTCTGTGTTTATATGAATCTTTGTAGTAAAATTAAACTGTTTTTACATATGGCCACAACTCACCTGCTCTAAGCTACGAGTTAGTAGCCCTGCAAAACACAGATCTGAACCCAGGAGGGAGACGTGAATATTTATGTTATTACAATTACACTATTGTCTATTCTGTATTTATGTATTGTACTAATTGAATTCTAACTCTGTTGTTTTTAACTTTGTAAAGTCAGTTTTACAGTTTTGCTCCTGTGAATTTCTCCTTCACAGAATATTATTTTATACGTAACACAAGACAAGATATATCTTATCTTATCTTTAACACTGTGTTGGCAACTATACTTTTACAGTTTCTATGTAAAAATTACAAATTATATAATTTTACCATTTATCTCAAGGATGATTTTCTCACCTGGAAAGATTTGATGAAGGTCCACAGCAGGGTCCTGATGCCCTCACCCCTGCTCAGCAGTTTGACTAATCGCATGACCCTGAACAGGCGGAAGAAGGTGATGGAGATGCGAGCGCTATCCTCTGTGTTCTGGTGTGGTCACAGGGAAGAAAAAACAGAAGGTGTAACGTCCAAACACAGACAGTTGAAAAGCTCTGTACTGTACATTTGTTCATGCAGCCGCTCCTACATGCATTCTTTCAGTCGTCATATATGAGTCCTCTTAGCAAACAAGCATTGTAACCGTGTCTTAAACACCATGTAATAACAGACGGGAAGGACTTAAAAACAAGCAACAACGAGCAACATACAACATTTTTTAGTCAAAAGACAAACCAAAAGACAAACTTTAACAGATCATTTTACTGTTGTGTTGTTACACACAAGATCTTTAACAAGAAATGAAAGAAACTCAAAACAGTGCAACGTCTAGACCAGGGGTCTCAGACTGGCGGCCCGCGGGCCATCTGCGGCCCCCGGGACCGTAATATGCGGCCCCCGTCTTAATATGA
>JAUMHF010000024.1:6832678-6847305 GCA_032359275.1 Microctenopoma steveboyesi
TCCTGATGCGGCCCAGCCTCACCCAGACTCCGCCTCCAGCGGCCCCCAGGTAAATTGAGTTTGAGACCCCTGGTCTAGACGATGTCTGACTTAAAAAAGCTCTGCTGAAATGAAGCAATGGCAAAAGACCATACAGTGTTACTGTTTCCCAGAGTCATGCCATGCACCCAGACAGAACAAAATGGCAGCTACAGTCACAGGCCCTCCAGAAGCTCTGGCAAAAAGCATTTCAATGTTTCCACTGGGAAGTGAGCAACAGAGAGTGACAGCAGTCTTGATGCTTTAACTTTACATTAACACAAAATGGTGCAGGGCTTTAATGGAAGAACAGGGGCTTCATCTTACCCCTGGCTCCACTATCACCTTGACGACAGGAATGGCTGCCGACTTGAAACCAAAAGCCTAAGGTTAATCTGAGTTACACAAACCAGCTTTACAGCACTAAACCATTCACAAGTCAAATGTAATTACATATCATAATTATATCAGACTTATTCATCCTATAATTACATTTTTTAAAGCACTGCATTTCACAAACACAAACATCATCGATTTAAAGCCTGTCGTGCCAAAGCTTTTCCACAATCCTGAGCATTCAGCAGACATGAGGTGTAAGTACAGTGGTGAATAAAAACTAACTATGGTTCTCTGTAGATAAATAGATTCATTATTTAAACTGAAAATAAAAGGAAAGCACTATCTTCTTGAACAGAAATGTTGACATGGTTTGATTTGTTTTATTATTTTTCTTCTATAATTGCAAGAATTTTTGCAAAATTTGGTCATAATGCAAGATAATAGGATATTGACTGTCAACCTATAAAATTCTGGAGCTGGAGGAGTTATGTGAGGAAGTATGGTCAAAGATTCCCTTTTCATGTTGTGCAGGTCTAATCCACAGCCAGGAAGTGTTCACTTGGGGTTATTGATACCAGAGATCGTTTATTAAAACCCCATTTAATGTACTGTATGGGTGTGTTGAATGATCACGACTCTTTTATCAGCTTATGCAAAATATTGTTAGTTTGTATGTATGACTTTGTTGAAAATCACATTTCAAGTCAATTTTATAGGACTTACTTTTGCTTGCCAATGTACGTTTAATTTCACTGAATACATTATATTTAATGAATGCAATCCATTTTGGATATAATTCAATGTTACTGGTGGAGCTACACTATTTCTACGTTAAGTTTTGCAAGCAATGTTTTATAATATCCTGATGCTCTGTTACTGTAGCACACCACACAGCTAAAGAAGACAAGCTAAACAATCAAAGAGATAACTAAACTAAGTAATGTGCAAAGTTTGCAATGCTGATTTAGCAAGACAATAGCAATTTACATTAGTAAAAACATTTTTTTAAAGGAGTTGTTGTTTACTTCCAGCATTCATCCAAAACAAGTGACTGGCAGGACAAACATATTCATATAGACAGGCCTTGCAGTAGCAGTAAGGATATTGTTCTTTATCAGTAAAATAACTAAGTCATGTTATAATAAACAAATAAAGTTATTATGCTAAAACATACATTCAAAAACTACTCTCAAATCATACCAGTTGCACAATGTCATTGTAACATATTATTATGTCAGTTAAGACATTAACTGGCACAACACAAACTTTAAAACAAAACATGCATGAAAGTAACTCTGATGCTAAAGCAAGGCCGTCTTGCAGGCAGTGGGACAGTTAGACAGGACAGCATGTGTGATAAATGACTACTTACATTGATCTCAGTGATGGCAATGTCAACCACGCTACCCACAACAATTAAGGCATCAAACGTGTTCCATGCATCAGCAAAATAGTTCTGCAAGCACAAGCAACAGAGACACACAGAAAAGAAGAGAGAGAGCAGAAAGAGAGAGCAAGGCAGAAAAGTAAGGGGTAAAAAAGGAAAGAATTATGACAGATAAAAAGATTGTGATTGAGTGTAATAGGTTGAAAGTCAACATACCGTGACAGGCAGAAAGAAGTGGCCACCCAAGATTAAACAATTTAACAAGGTCTAATGAGTACGGAGCAGTGGCCTTATTCAACGTATCTGTATCTGCACACCATTTACTTAGATATGCATGTAGTTGACTTGGTCTACCGTGCTTATCGGTCATTAGGTCAACAGCAGATTTAACATAAATTGAATGAAGCCAACTTAAGATAAAACAAAATAAAGACAGGGAGGCAGGGAAGGAGTGCAGCTTTGAAGGCAGAACAAAGCAGGTAGCAGGAGAGCAGGAAGAGGAAATGACAGAGTTGTACATACTGACGTCTTTCTACCTGGCTGAGTATGATGTCGACTACACTGCCAATCACCACCAGAGCATCGAAGACGTTCCAGGCGTCTCCGACATAGCCCTGAACATGGCACCATACACACCCAGCAGGAGGAGAGGGGGGAGGCAGGAGAGGAGGGAGATGCAGGAAAGTATAACAGGTATAAGAGGAATGAAAGGCAAAGTGAAAGGCATCAAAAAATCAGAGGGGACGTAATAGGGTTAGTATATGAGGGATGGGTTACAAGGAAAAGGGCAGTGCTCCGAGATAAAACCTCAAACTCATTTGGGATAACATTTAAAAGGAGATTTAAATGAGCAAGAGGATTTAAGGAGCTTTAGATAGTTTGGATGAATTTACAGATGGTTGACTTCAATGTTTCAAACATTGCAGTAGAGAGGAGCGGAGAGGAGAGGACACTTACTCTGGGTTTGAAGGCGACGAGCTTGAGGATCATCTCCACAGTGAAAACCCCAGTGAAGACCATGTTAAGGATGTCCATAGCGTAGTTAAACAGATGAGACTGACCGTGGTGCTGGAAGGACACCGATAGACAGACTTCATATCAGAAACATTTAATATGACTACAAATATTGTTTAAGTAACAAGATTTTAGTAGTTATATTTTGATGGTTGTTAAGGTGAACATTACACAGTACAAATTAATCACACGGAATTGTTTAATGACAGGATTTTTCAGAGCTTATAGAGCAGAAAATGACTGACGACAGTTTGTATAAGTCCTACCCAGAGGACTATATTAGAACCACTCACCTGAATTGCCAGACACAGTGTGTTGAGGATGATTAGGACAAACATGACGTACTCAAATCCAGTGGAGTTGACAACATACCAGAACTTGTACTGGTAGGGATTTTTGGGGATGTAGCGTCGCAGAGGACGAGCTTTAAGAGCATATTCCACACACTGACGCTGTGGTGGATGCAAACAGACTGATCAACAACTGCAGGCGTGTCATTATGAAAAATAATGCAAACAGCGCTTAGACACATCAGTACCTGGTTCTTGTCTAGCTCACAGTTCTTATACTCTTTCTCCCCCTGCTCCTGGAAGGTGACAATAACAAAACCAACAAAGATGTTCATCATGAAGAAGGCGATGATGATGATGTAGATGATAAAGAAGATGGAGATCTCGACGCGGTAGTTGTAGATGGGACCCATGTTCTCTCTGTTGGAGTCGATGGCCTTGTACAACAGACTGCAGGGAAACAAAGAACACAGCAAAAACCAAGAGGATGATGAGTCATTTTTCTAAAAGCTAGATTGTCTTTCATAGTAATAGTTATAACAATAATAAATAAATGCTGTACTTTAACAAATTACAGATTAATAAACACAAGATAGTCACAATGAGCAGTACATACGTGGGCCATCCTTCAAAGGTGGACACAGTAAAGAGAGCCATCATGGCCATAAGAACATTGTCAAAGTTGAAGTCACTGTTGTACCAGATCCTCTCCTTCACCATGGGCATTGCTGTGTCCCCGTTGTTGTAGAGAATGTATGTACCCCTGTGATATTAATGTGTAACCACATTAAAGCACATACAAACAGACATTCAGACAAATGTTCAAAGCTGTAAGTCCAGAATGTTCAAACAAACTCACTTGCATTCCTCTGGACTGGACTTAGCATCATCTGTGCAGCGATAAAACTTCCCCTTTGTAAAAAAAACATTCAGAGATTTATTGAGTTTAAAATAATATACGTTTATATTTATTGACGAGACCAGTAGCTGTGCCCCTTTTAACTTGTGTTTCCCTTTGCCTCAGTCTGTCTCTTCACTCTACCTTGAACAGCTGCACTCCAATACAAGCAAACATGAATTGGAGCAAGGTGGTGACGATCATGATGTTGCCAATAGTCCTGATGGCCACAAATACACACTGGACCACATGCTGCAAAGGACAGTCCTTTAAAGTCAGCAGGGAGACAAAGTACTGCAGACACAAACAATGCTCTGCTATTCTCTTTCTGACCTTGAGTCCTTTGGCTCTGTTGATGGCCCTGAGAGGACGGAGAACCCTCAGAACACGAAGAATCTTTACCACAGAGATAGCAGAGGACCTGCAAGACACAAAAAAAACACACCGCTGCATTCAGCTGACCTAAAAGGACACTTATTATGGCTGTACATTATTCAGATTAAATTTTTACGTTACAGAGTTTTCCCTAAACACAAAAGTCTAATCCGAATCCAATGGCGTCTATAAAAGAACGGCTCTAAATTACCTTAAATATGTTACAGATGGGCAAAGGCCTCATTAATGTCGGTGTGACTCCAAAGTTATGAACATTACATGTGTATATATAAACAAAATGTGGGATTTTCTTCCTTTTTTGACATATGCCAAAAACTCTTTGGTATAAAAATACAGACAAAATTTGGTGATGTGTGATTAATTGACACGTACTGAATGCCAAAGGACACGAGGGATACCCCAACAACCAGCAGGTCTAACAGGTTGAAGTAATTTCTACAGAATGCCCCTTTGTGAAGGAAAGCTCCAAATGCAGTCATCTGGACAAAGAAGACAAATGTCAGGTCTAAAGAAAACAGATCAGCCATTAAACACAAAAGCACACTAACACATTCTGTGTACAACAAAGCCTTCACTTTTCTTGTACATCACCTTATAGAAACACTTCTTTTGTATCTCACACATGACAGCAGTACACAAACAGTGATGTTAATCATAACGATAATGATAAATTAGAGGAAAAATAAGCGCACTTTCTGAGAAGCAGTATCTCAGAGATATGATTCATATATTATTATTATTATTAATAATAAAATAAATAAAATACATGTTCCGCTACATTTGGTTAAATGTGCAGTGCGACACACAAAGAAAAATATACACAATGATTATAAATAGACATGAGGAACAATTTTCAAAAGCTGCTACACTCATTTCAAGTTCAGATTAAGCCAGAGACTGTACTATGAACACTTTCTGTGAGTCTGTTATCTTTTTCCTGAATTTTAGACTCAAGCTGTAATACATGAGATTTACCCGGCGCAGGCATGCAGCGAGCAAAGGGGTGATTCAGGGGATTGAATTTAACAGTAAACACAAAAAATTGGCAACATGTCTGTGTACAATGTGCAGTCTGGCAGTAGGATATAAAGGTTGATGTTATATCACGTTCAAGTTCATCTCTCCACAGTCCAGAATATTTCAAACATAAAATCTTTATAAAATCTAAATCGAAACGTGTGATTGGTGTATTTTAAGAACATTTTAAAATAGAACTGTAACAATCAAACTAATCAGAAACAGCTAAGAAGTTGCACTCTGGAGAGCCACTGATCCAAAAACTGGTCAACAATGAGGAGAGGAAGTAGGCCATGATGGAAAAGTGACTGACAGACAGAAAAAATAGACAAAAACATATGATCTCCACGTTGACAGGCAGGCAGCTGTTTTGACCAAAAATTAAATAGAAAATGAAAGGAGGGAGGACGTGTGCAGCAAGCTTGGAAGTGGTGGGTTGTTGCTGAGGCAGCGCAACGGTTTTCATTGTTTACCTTAATAAGGATCTCAAATGTAAACATACTAGTGAAGACATAGTCTGCATAGCCTAGGATCTGAGGAAGCAATCAGAGTGACATAAGCACGCAGGGTTACTGACGCTCTACCCACCACAGCACAACACTTCACACAGAGGACATTTACCTTCAACAGGATCTCAACAGTAAAGATTGCGGTGAAAGCATAGTCAAAATAACCAAGTATCTGCAAGAGGCAATGCACAAGTTCGAGTCATTTCAAGATGAGAGCATAACATGATTTTTTTCTTTTAGTTGTAGATATATTAAGAGTCAAACAGAATTTAAACATAAATCAGTTACACATACATCAAAGCTGCACGACGCAATATCTTAATGTAGAAATAGTGTAGCTCTACCAGTCTTGCCTCCACAATAAAAGCAGCAGAGATTTTCATTTGGCAAAAAACTGCCAAATGAAATTCATCCACACCTGTTATTGAGTAGTTTTTTGTCTTCATATTATGATAAGTTGTTTCTTTAACAACTGACATTGCCTAGTGCAGCTTGTTTTGGATTGTAGATTGAAGTGCTCTAATGTTATGCTAATGTTTTCTGCTGTGCAGACTTATAATATGAAGGACTGAAACAGAGAAGTGCATTTGATAGCAGTTGAAGAAACAGGACTTTCTGATGCAGTACTCTGATATAATTTCAGTAAAGGAACAAAAACGGGTCATTTAATAATTCATGCTTTCCAAGTTCCATTAAGCCATGATATTATGAAAATAAGAGAACATGAACCAGGATCCTGAACTTGAACCAAGTTAAAAAACTGTGACAAGTGTCTTCTGTAAAATGCAAACAGTAAACTACAGTGATCCTAATAAATCCAAATATGCATGTGTAGCACAATTTTAAGGACAAAGTCTGACGTCTCTGTGGTTGTTTACGTACAATATTGCGAGCAGAGAAGTTGCGAATGGGGTCCTCGGCAGCCAGAGAGACGGAGCTGAGCATGATGAAGACCAAGATGAGGTTGGTAAAGATCTGGTGGTTGATCAGCTTATGGCAGAATACACGAAACCTACAGAGAATTAAAAAAGAAATGACATGGAAAGAGAGAGAAAGAGCGAGTGAATAAAAAGGCACAAAGGCAGAGTAAGACAAGTTTAACTCGAATGTTTGTTCGACATCAGGCTTTGTACTCTGCTACTGGATTTTAGACATTTAGGTTACTGTTACTTTGAATTGATTAACTGGTGTGTTCTTGTGCCATTGTACTGACATCACCCAACCTGTGTGAGACTCACGGGTTTGTGCTGCTGAAGACGAAGAAGGCGCTGCCCTCGGGGATGGGTGGAGTCTTTTCTTTGATGCTGAGCTCAGACAGCCTCTGGAGATGAGGTACAGAGGCAGCTTCTGGGAGATCATCATTTTCATAGTCATCACCACACCCTAGGAAACAATCATTTGGATTTAAAACTAAATATATAAAATTAAATAATATGACTTTATTACTTGTACATGGTTTTAAACAATGACTATTTGTATTGAAGGTTTATGTATTTTATTGTGGATAATAACACTGGATGAAAGATTTGTTGAAACCTCAGTCAAAGCTCCTCTTTCTCAAGACAAATAACTTTTACCTGGAGAGTCAATGGCAGGATACAACTCTTTGTCTTCCTCCAGTAAGACCTCTCCTGGCACCTGTGCATGGTGATCAGGTTTAGCATAAGAAAAATGTGAAATTACTAAAATTACTATGGACTACTGCAAATTGTTGATGCGGTTTAACAATTAATATATACAATTAGCATGAAATAAGAACCAGAGCTATTATTTATCCGGCCTTTACCTTGGTCTCACCATCGCTGCCCTCTGTTATTTCACCTCTCTTCCTCTCTGTGTTAACATCTCTTTGGATCAAATAAAAGACAAGGAGTCACACATAAATGTGAACAAAACATTAAATGTAGAATATGGAGGTGTCCTTAGCTGCACCTGACACTATTCTTCCTCTTCTTGGCCTCCTCTTCTTCCTTCTGTGCTGTGTTAAGGCTCTCTGCATCGGCCAGGTTATCAACAGCAATGGCCAAGAAGACGTTCAGCAGGATGTCTGGTCATCTCACTTAAGAAGAAAACACTGACCAACAAAATCAGTAAAAACTCCACATGCAAGCATAGAAATGTGGGTGAGTGTTTCTTCACGCGTGACAAGCATGTGAGCACCAGTAGGATACAGTTTCCACAGATGAAGAGAATGATGAAGTAAATGCACACCACCATTCCAGAGGAGGCCGGACCACCATACGCCATTATACCATCATACATCACTGTATTCCAGTCTTCTCCTGTCAAGATCTGGCAATACAACACAATAAAGAACCGTTTCAATCATTTATCCAATGACTGAATAAATCGCCTACGATAACGATTCATAATGTTAGGTGCCAGATGCATGAATGATGAATGTAATGTGTTGTGTTACAAGGTAAAGCACTCACCTGGAAGACAGTAAGCAGGGCTTGGGGGAAGTTATCAAACGTGCTCCTTTTGGTCACAGTCTCGTCAAAATTGAACTTGCCCCCAAAGAGCTGCATGCCGAGTAGGGAGAAAATAATGATGAAGAGGAAGAGCAGCAGCAGCAGGGAGGCGATAGACTTCATGGAGTTGAGCAGAGAGGCCACCAGGTTACTAAGAGATGCCCAATGACTGGAGAAGAAATGACAAATCAACATGATGTCAAACACACAGAAACAGCCGACCTCATAACTTGGTTGTGAGGTACTTTCAACTATTCCCCTGATTAATGATGGTGAACAGCTGTGCCTCAAACTGTGCTTGTGTATTCCACGTGTTGACAGTATTTAAGGAGGCTTTTCTTTTTTTTACTGTGTCGTTTGCCAGATTTATATTTTGCCAAGTCATGACATAACTAGTTTACTAAGACGTGTGAAAACATAGATATGGCCTGCTCACCGTGTGACCTTGAAGATCCTAAGGAGGCGTACACAGCGGAAAACGGAGATCCCTAAAGGAGACATTATGGCCAGCTCCACCAGGATGGTCTCTATGATGCCTCCACACACCACGAAACAGTCAAAGCGGTTGAACAGGGAGACAAAGTAGGCCTGCAACCCCAAACTGTATATCTTCACCAGCATCTCTAAGGTGAACATTGCCAGCAGAACTTTGTTGGCTACGTCTGGAGGAAAAGATTAAACACCTTAGGGCTGTTTAGATGTCTCATAGCTGTAAGTCAAGTTAGTAAGTTAAATCCATATTTACAATGGAGCATAGTTCATACCTTGCACTTCAGTCAACCAGTCTGGTTGGTTGTAGTGCTCCGAGGCGATGGTGAGAGTGTTGAGGAACACCAAGATGATTACCAACCAATAAAATGTCACTGATTTCACAGCAGCACGACACTTCCTGCGACAAAAACGGTTCCACCGCCGCCACTGACGACTGACAGACACATAGTTCCACTTTAGGTTTAGTGGGCTGTATATCTTTGGTCATATTCAGAAGATTTCACACTATACAGAATGTATCTGATTAAAATCTGCTTTTTATGTGTTGAAATAAAATGACATCACATCACTATGAATCAATCTAGAAAAAAACAAAGAACAGTGGGGGTGGATTTTAAGTACAAAAGAACACAACAATGTGGTGAGATTAGGATGATTGGCATATTTGGTTAATCAAAATAAAACATGACACAGTGAAACAAGTGCAAAAAGATGAACATAAAAACATATGGAATCTGTGGAATTTGATACAAAAACCATCCATGCACGATGAGCTGAATCAAATGAATGAAGAGTGTAACTACCATGCAGTGTCACACCAAGATACTAACCTGCACTTTGACTTAGTAATTTTTTGACTGGGGAGAATAAAACATGAAGTAACTTTTAATAAAGGCAACATGTGCAGTTGTCCACTCTTTGTTTAAGTCACATGTATAAATGGAATTGCTGATTTTGGAAAGATCCAGTGAACCTGTTTCTACTAGCATATACCCTTTCTATTTCATAAGTTCACTGTTAGGACCAGCAATCAAATCTCCACACACTCACCACAGTGGTCCACAGCAGCGGGATTTATCTTCGTCTCCATTGTGATTATCGGTGTTCACAGACTCTGTCTCACTAGTGGGCATGCTCGCTGCAGAATCACACACACACAAGTAATGCAAATTAACAACAACAAACATATATTTCTAATTCCTGATGTAAACAAGTTTCACCAAAAGTCACATTATGGTAGATTTTCCTATTGACGCCCATGCATTTTTTTTGGTTTGGCTTGGTTCTAGGGTGATTTTGTTAATGCAGAAACTCATCTTAAAGATAATAGAACCAATTATTATTCTTTACATGAAAGATCACCAGTACATGTAGCGGCTGAACTAACTATATAGTCTCCATTTGTTTTCCTAAATATGTAATTTTTTCTTTCTTTCACATAAGTTAAATGCCAAGCCAAACCGCAAGAAAACAAAAACAGAAAATGTGAGAAATGCTGGTGTTCATAACAAAATGTTAGGCTACTCTACTTCTCAAAGTCAAATGTTAAAGCAAGACATTTTCTTTTTACTTAGTTCTTAGAAATGGAGACAATATGCTGTTTTAGCTTCTGAATTTCATCAATTTGAAGGTTTCTGTATGTATCAAGTCACAGTGAGACCTGAGTAAAACTGGTCATAATAATAATAATTCTTTGAATTTATAAATACATTTATGATTAGAAAAATATCAAAGAAAAGTATTATATCGAGTATCATTAAATGTTATTAGCACTAGCTTCATTGTTACATGCTGCAAGTTTCATAGTCACAATTACACCATACAGTATATTGTAATCATATACTGTACATGCATACAAATTAGAAATGTTCTTTTTTATATATGAAGGATGAAAGGAATTCAAAATGGTGATGCAAGAGTATGAGTATTCTGAACAATTGTTTTCATTTGAGCCGCAGTATAACAAACAGTGAAATTTGAGCTAAATGTATTTTTATACATTACCGTGTATAACAAGATAACATTTAGTAGTACTAAATGTAAATGTGTAAAGTATATATGTTGTAATTAACTGTTATAACACTATACATTTACAACAGGCAAATGCTTATTAATTAGGGGACTGTAAAAGCAAAGGTTACCATTTTACATCGATTACACTGGTCAACAGGTATTCAATAAACTTTGCCTCTAGGTAAACTTAACTCGCTGAACCCAGTGATGACATCAAAATGTGTCTGTGACATACGGTTATAGATCGACAGCAGCATTTTGTATTCAGCTGCATTTTAACTGCATAGGGTGGTTCACGTGCCTTTCAATGTAAAAGAACTGTAGGAATATACTTTGGTGCAGTACATTGGTAGGCACCAACATCCAACCAACCTACTGTACTCAAAGACAACCACTATAAAGACAACTACATCATATTAATAAAACTGTACGTGATGTAACAAAAAGGATCATTTGAGATACGCAGGTCATATTCTATAAGAATAACATGATTTTGTCCAATATTATGTTGACCAGTGTTTATATATCAACAGTGTACAGTGTTTACTCTGCTTAAAGTCATATTTTGATATGCTTAACATAGACTCAAAAGGACCCAAAAAAGCATTTATTAAAGTTATCTATCTTTGAAGGCAGCGCTACTTGTGTGCCTGCATCGTCTATATAATGAACATTAAACCACAATTAAGATAATCTCTCCTGTGTGGGTGACGCTATGACTATTAGCGTCATTCTTTCTTATAATATAAACTAAATAAATAAAAATTATCAAAAGCATGTTTCCTATAAACTTGGTTGTTTTTCTCTAACCCTAACCCTAACCCTAACCCTAACCCCTAACCCTAACCCTAACCCTAACCCTCCTCTGTTCTATAGTTAGGCTTCGTTTGCTGGTAGAGAAAAAAATGTGATGAAATGAATCTGCTAATGATTGGAATGGTAGGGATCAGGTCAGTTATACGAAGGGCACGCTAATGCATAAGCACAAACAAAAAGCATAAGCAAAGCACATGCATGCAGAGACACCCTCCGGGACAAAGATGAACTGTCCTTATGAACATGCAGAAGAAGGAACACACACGCACACACACACTCTCTGATAGCCTCTCACACACAAACACATTTACCCTGTGTCTCTGTGGACTGAGTGAACCAGCCAAACTTTCCTTTCTTCTTCTCAGTGAGGTCAGCCAGCGTGACCCCTTGGTGTTACCAACATGCAGTTCACACAGCCAGACAGCAGAGGAAGCAGTGAGTCAATACACAGCAGAACAAGAGAGAGAGGAATGTACAGCAAGAGACAGCTCCAATACAAACTACTGACACATCTACCATGCCCAGGAAAACTACTAAATATGATGTGATGTCTTCTTTCTTCAACAACCTGACTACGGAACATAAGCATAGATTATCTTGTCCTAGTACATTGAAATGTAATGATGTTATATTTGCTTCTTGTATGAAGTTGAATGAAGAGAAAAAATTTGTTTAGGACATCACGTTAAAGTTTTTAGAGTAATTTGTGAATAGGAGGAGTTGGTTACTTCCTTAAAATATAATTACTAACATGAGAATAAATCCTCACAGCAAAGTTTATTAACATTGCACACCAGCTATGCACCAACTGAAATATATATTAATGATATACTGTACAGTATATGAGACATCCTAACATGTGTTATCATATTAGTTCAGCAGATAAATAGCCAGTACAGAAATGCCAAGGATAATACGTTTGAGAGTGTTTGGACCAGTGCTGTGTTTAGAACATGTACCCTATGACTTAATTTTAACTCTACTATTTCAGGACAGAGTTACTACAATATATAATACAATATTAGACTGCTAGGACATTAGCAATTAGCAATGCCCTAATTGTTCAAGTAAGAAAACAGATGATAGAAGCCGAAGAAGATAACTGGTGGTAGGAGAAGGAAATATGAGACATAAGAAGGAAGGGAAAAAACTAATGTTAGCAGCAATATACAGACTGTTTTTACAAGGCACACAGACACTGCAGGAATCAAGGAAAGAGTTAGTGTATTATTTTGGGTGTCTACAACAGCAAAAGCAGGACAACTACTGGAGGACATAAAACTGACACTGTGAATGGCTTTAAGGCACTGTAGCAGTATTATGAAGAGAGGCGAGGCTGCCATCAGACATCATCACATGCCGAAACTGTCACACACTTCCACAAAATCTACAGCTCACAAGAAGGCGACAAGTCAACAAACTGGTTAGGGTGAGGATACTCTGATGATACATTACTATAATCATTATAATTAAAAACCGTCCTATAGAGTCTGTGTATGTAAATATTTATACCAGCATATGTATGGTAATATTTCCTTTCAAAATTACATTGGACTTGAACTCTTAACAAACCTTAGTAAGCACAGCCCACAGCAGGGCTTTTTTCAACTCAAGCTACTTAAACGTAAATATTATGTTATGCGAGACTAGATGGACACAAAAACACAAAAAGCTGTCCAATTAATTTATGATAGCAGATAAATTAGTTACCTCTATGATTGTGTGTAACATGGGCAACCAACATTTATTTAACATCATAACAGAAAATGCATAACATCATAACGTCCTTTTTAATTAAATTCTACCAGTTTTGCCAAAGTTCTGTCAGACTCTTGTTGATGACTACCAAAAGAAAAAATCTAATCAATCAAACATCACCGTGAGTCACATTACCATGGTTGAAGCCATAGTTTCACTTTACATCACACCACACAGCAGCTCTCTAACGGCTGCGAATCTTTATAAAGTATCCTGGTTATTATGTCAGTGTAACACGTCCCTTTGTCCTTATAGACATTTCCTGCATTATCATGCATAAAATATTTCATTTAGTCAACATGTAATGAACAAAAACTCACGGTTACGCTTGCCCTCCTCATCGCCTTCCTCCTCATTCTCAGGGTCAATGTCCTCAGCCTGGGTGATCCAATCCAGGTAGCCCTTCAGATCTTCCTCTAACTGCTGCTTCTCGCGTAGCTTCTGGAAGTCTCCCCGAGCCTTGGCCTTCTCTCGCTCTTTGGAAAACTCTCTGAACAAGACAGAGCATTATGACAAGAGTCAAACAGCACCGCATATAATCTGAACAGGTGCTTTTTGCCTGAGGAAACTGTCAATTTATCTATTTTTAAAATCTTCTCTTTCTGTTCTGTTTCACAGAACCAACAGCTACATGGTCTGAAGAATTACTGAACCATATCCAACTGAACGTACTGACTGAAAGTATCATTTGGTGAGGATGCAGAAAAGGGAAAAAGTACAAGAACAACACATAACAAACACCAACACACTCGAAACCTACCCACTTAGCACACCCAGAACCAGGTTGAGAACAAAGAAGGATCCAAAGATCACCAGACTGACAAAGTAGACCCACGGCAGCTCAAAACCCATTGCATCATTCATCTTTGAGGAAACAAAACAAAGAATGTAGATATTAATATTATACATTATACATTAACTATCTTGGTAACTAAGACGAATTCGTTTCCTCAGAACCATCATTTCCACATATCAGACACACTAACACCCCCATTGTGTCTATTATAAATTTCCACTCTGTAATTAGGTGCCTGCCATGTAATGGAGGCACCTATTACTCTCCACCTCTAAACTGGTCTCTTTATAGATTTATAAAGTCTTTTTATAGATTTATGAATATCAATAGTGTGGGAGCATGCGATGCTCCCACACTATTGATATTCTCTTTTTCTCTTTATTATTAGTGGGGGAGCATGCGATGCTCCC
>JAUMHF010000024.1:6851694-6862354 GCA_032359275.1 Microctenopoma steveboyesi
CCCATCAGAGAGGTGACATTCCATGTCCCGAGAGCCAGTTTCAGCAACCGAGGGTCGGAACGCCAGTGCTCCCGTCCACGGCCACCACCCATAGCTCTGCGCACCCGACCCCTCTGGCCCCTCTTGCAGGTGGTGGGCCCACAAGAATGTGTGTAGATATTTATTTTTGTATTTCAAGGCCACATAAAAGACATAAAATATAGGTTTCTGGAATCTGATATATTAATCAACAAGCCTGTGCTTAATGAAATTATAAACGTTAAACTAGAATAGAACTGAAAATGTCATTTCAGCTCAGTTCAACTTCATCTTTCCCAGAAGTCCTTTACTCCCTGACACTTGTGAGTGATGCGTTGCTATGGCAACTCAAAGTAGGCAGACACATTAGGCCAACTTCATGCTGTGTGCTGAAAACAGAAACAGTGAAGGTAGCTTCATCTCCTGGGTAACAGGGAGGAAAGAAGCAGCTGGTCAGAATGGGAGGCTTAGGTCCATCCCTCTATTTCCCTAGCTGCTTGTAAGGGTCATGTGCTGGAGCCTATCCCAGCTGTGTGGAGGCTGAAATTACCTTTCCTAAGGCCACCTTTTTTCTGAGGCATAAACCATGTTGGGATCCACATAACATCAAACTGAACACCTGTGGGCGACTTAAAATACTACTAGTTAGTTTTGCCACTGGTTTGCAGCTCAACTGATCAACTAACGCTAACATACGAGCTAAGTGTAACTTACTAGTTTACTAACTAGCAAGCTGAAAGGTAGGTGCCTCAGCCACAGAACGACCCTAACATATTTTCTTCACACAGATATGGATTTCCATGAAAGACTATGTAATTAATGTGTAGTACAGTTACAAATGTTATGTCTGTCTATTTTTATACTTTGATGATGACCATGCTGAGTCAGATTAAATTATTTATTTTTATGTACCTTTTTCCCCTGTGTTTAAAGTTAAATTATGTCACTATTTTCAATTAACACTGTAGATCTGAGATGTGCAATCAGATAAAAATGCTTTGTTCAGATTAGATCAGAACCACTGTAATTAACAGTTTCCCACTTGTAAACAGCATCCACCTCAACCTCCAATTCGTAATTATGATTGCGAAACCTTTTCTGAAAAGTATTGTATATGTGTTTTTGTAAGGGCCTTAAATCAGATAAAGGTTCAATGTAACTGATTCATAACTGACTCATTTTATTGTCTTTATTTTCGACGTTCAGTATCATCAACTTTCTCATAGGTACTGCTGAAACTCCTGTTAAATGACTGCACAAAGTCACTGACTCCTTTTCTTTCATTGCACAAATAAACTACAGCTCTGTGTCCAAAATGTTGGCAGACTATAAAATGCTAATAAAAGCTGTAATGACTTGCTAATAATTTAAAGCCTGTTTTTTTACAAAGCCAACAGAGGAATTTTATTGTTATTGAAAAATATGCTCATTTTGAATTTGATGCCAACAGAACTGGAAATATTGTGTAATGCTAAACAAAAATAAACAACAACAGGTCAGCATCATGATTTTATGCCAAGAGACTATATGATTAAATGACATTTGTGTATTAACTCACTGGGAACTCCAGAAACAAGGCGAAGGGGTCGTAGCACGCGAAAGGCTCTTAGGGCCTTTACGTCAAACCCCCCAGGCTTGCCTCCAGACTGGCCACCAGAGTCAGCATCTTTGGTTATCATCTCCAGAACCACACTAAACAACCTAGAGAGGTTGAAGAGACGGAAAAGAGAGACAGAGATGTCAAAAAGCAGAACATAAGAGATGAAAGCAAATAGGATAGAAAGCAAAGAACAAAGCCATGTGTCCTCAGACACGTGTCATAGTGTCTGCACACAGACACCTGTGCGTGTTAAGTGTGCCCTTATATACATGGTTTGTGTGTGTGTGTGTCCTTTGTGTCTGTGCATATTTACCTTTAGTTTTTCACACCTCATCACAGTTTACATTGAAGTCCTGCTGAGGCCAGGTGGTCTACTGATAAACTAGCCCTCTCTGTGTGTGTGTGTGTGTGTGTGTGTGTGTGTGTGTGTGTGTGTGTGTGTCCCCACGTCTCTGTGTATTCATGCATGTTCCCAAACATCCCTGTCATTGGACAGGGATGTTTGATGATCACTGGACATGATGAGAATGATACACTGATGATGCAAGAGACTGATGCACCCGATGGATAAAGGTTGAGTTACGCTTCACACGCTTCATGTGTGGTTATATGAATGGGTCAAAGGGGCTGTATAAGCAACTGAGGCCTTATGTGCTGCTTGTGAACTCACCCCACTATGACAATGACAAAGTCCAGCATATTCCAGCCGTTTCTGACGTAGGAGTTTTGGTGCATGACCAGGCCATAGGCAATAATCTTCAGAAATGTCTCAATAGTGAAAATGATCAGGAAGGCATATTCTACTGTTTCCTGCATGGATGAAAAGGAAAGGAAGAATGAAAAGAGGTATAGAATAGGAAAATAAGGAAGAAGGGAAGACCTGTATTAAGAAGTGTTTTAAACATTTCCAAAAAATACATAGTGTCAAAACAGTATACACATGCAAAGTTCCAGACAGAGCACAACCGAGGAGAAAACATATTCCCTGGCTACCACAACAGTTGGCATGGTAACAGATTCTTTTTCATTTCTTTTTTTTGGTCTAAGCCAGCCTATTTGATTTGAATGTGAACTACAGCCTTATTACTTCTTTTAACCTGGATCCTCTACTCTTCTGTTGCAAAAACTCAACTTTAACATCACATTTTTTCATAGATGAACTCCAAATCGAACTGGTACGGGGGAGATATAATTTGTGCATCACCTTTAGGTGGCATGCTGGTTGGAATACCAGTATGGAGGCCAAAAATAAAATGCACTGCGGCAGTCAACCAGCAGCCAATCATTTCTCAGTCTTACAGGCAGAAGGTATTCACTTCATCGCTGTTTCTGGAAGGAAATTAAACCTTTTTTTTCTAGGTTTATAAGTTTCTTTAATTATTGAGCAACTTTCATGGTCACACAGTAGCTTTGACAAAAACTTCAAACAAAATGTGTCTCTCACTTTGAAAGCAGAGTTGAAACTCATATATATCTTTTGAGAGCTCAAGGTTTTCATGCACCAGCAGCAGCTGCACTGTGATACTGGCCTTTTATGGAGAGATGTGGGTGGAGAAAACCTGTATGAAATTATAGCCTGTATGCCTTCAGCCACATTATGATGCATTCAGGTGACCTTTGTTACCAAAGCTCAGAAAATGATTTATTTCTCATTTTACATTTGGGTAGTGTGTGCTCACTAGTGATGGTCAGAGTGGGTGAACAGACAATGAAATTTGTCAGAGCAAAATCAAAGGGGAAAATTATTGCCTGTTCTGTTTGGCTTGAAAGTGAGACGCCAGAGCAATGACCACTAAGCAACAACAATGATGTCAAGTTATACATTTCAATACCAAAAAATCCACAAATAATAAAAACTATCCAGACATACTATACTGAGCATGTTTCCATGGTAACAGTGTGTCTGGTAGTCCCTGAATTTGGACATTTCCACACTCATCTATTAATTGTGCTTACACATTGTTTCACTTTCTCACCCCTGCTTTCTTTCTCACTCACAGAGACACCTTTAACTCTCCTGTACTCTCTGCGTGTCTGTCGCTCCATCTCACTCAATGCAAAAGGTTAGTGAGTCGGCAGGTTTTGAGGCCCATTAAGATAAGCACTTCTCTTGTGGATTTAAAGGACACAAATACAAAGATTTGTACATTTGGACAGCCACACAGAGGCTCACAGACACACACTCCTGCACAATGAAAGACACTGACAACAACAGCAACGTGCACTCAGACTCAGACACCCACACACGCAGGCAGAGAGACCTGAAAGATCTGAAAGGCAGCAAGCCAAGCAGACAGTTTTTACACAGGGATTACAGACTCTCCTGGCAATGGTTAGTTAGAGACAGTCACAGCCAGAAAGTGAAAGAAAGTTAACTAGAATATCTTAATCAAGACAAAATTCACAAAACTCTTCATTAAGCCCAAAGAAATTTGTTGTAAACGCTGACACCTGATCACCGCAGTGTCTACTTGAGTGTTTTATTATTGTGGTGTCAAATAATGAATGACACTAGAATCAACTTGACACTGGATGGTTGTTTTCAGTTCATCAACAGAACAAAGCACTTTCTCAGGCATCACAAGTAGTTTGTTATCCAACTGCAGTCCAATGTAAAACTTTTACATGCAGTCTTAAAACTCGGCACACGTTAACTTATTGGCTTCACAGTTTTGTCCAGCAATTCATCTTTTTATTGGATGATCTTTTATTCATTTTATTCATACAAGCCGATTTTTACTTGCAGGTAATTATTACTTGCAAAATTCTTGACTTATCCTGTAGCTAAATGCTCAAAATTTACAAAATTACTGATGTTACACTACTGCAGTAGTTTTAAATATTGATTTATTTAAGATGTCTTTGTTCGGCTCCTGACACTCCTAAATGTTGACTGCATAACCTGAGTGATGTGCCTTTACAGTAGCTGGGTGATGACCTGTTAGGATCAACAAACGTCATGATTGTTATTCATACTGCTAAGAGCCTTCATAGTCCAAATGGACACACCAACAATTCAACCTTCTCTCTTTCTCGTTGTTTACATTGGTCTGAAATGTCCGCTCTTTTGCACGGGGACCAGCTGATGATGTGTGCTTGCAGCTCTCTTTGTGTCTTGGTGGTATGTGTCTGGGTGTGTGTGTCTCAATCAGCTGTATTCAGGTTGTAAACCGGGAAAAAGGCCAATAATGAACTGGGCTGAACTGAAGCATTACTGCAGGACAATGGAAAAAACAACTGCAGTGGTCATATGCCTAGGAAGCGCACAAATGCGCACAAACATGTATAAACAAAACAAATGCACACACACAATAGAACAAAGTATAGCAGAGGAGCGGAGAGCAATTTTCAAAAGCATTGACTGCTGTTATTAAAACCTCAACACTTCCTGCTGCAGCTGCACAGTAAAAGCTTTAGCAGCTGCAGGTCTGTGAAGAGCTTTAATCACAGTGAGAGGCTGATCTAGGTTCTGCTTTTATGCTTTGACATAGCATATTCACCTTACTGTAGTAAGTAAGCAAAGGCAAACAGCAGGTAAACAACATTTACAAAATACAGTGAATCAATGAATGAATTGAAGTGTGACTGGCGTAGTAAGATCGGTTCCGTTATTTTACCTTGAGCTTCACCTTGAGTCCCAGGACAGTTTGAATCTATTTCTCTAATGTATCAAACTATAAATAGACAGCATTCACAGGAAGTGATCGTCAGGGATTTAATATGTATATGCAGAAAAGTAATAGCTTTTGTCCTGTGCCCTGTTGCATACCTCATGATACATATGACATGATGTTACATCATAAATATAAAATACCTTTTGTTTTTCATATTCCCAGGGGTTCCTGGACAGTAAATGGAGTGAGAGAACAGCACATGGCCTATGCTGTTTCTCAGTGTGAGAAGTAGGGTCAAACACTGTAGGTGGAGTGAGAGTCGACATATGGCGCCTCAACCCTGTCATCTCTAGATAACTCTGTCCTGTCAGAACTGGAGAAGAGATTGTATCATTTTGTTAAATGTTTAATGCTTTTGCATTAAAGGAATTTAACTGTTACAGTTACAGTAGTCAGTCCCACTGCTCTTGTCTCAGTGAAGAACAATGCACTAGTCTCCATGGTACTCGTCTCCTTCTGTGCTTGTAGTACGGCTGTGATAGAGATAGTGTTGCCATGGAAATCAGGCTTGTTTCATGTGTGGGCAGAGACTTAGACGTGAAGTTGGGATACTCAAGACAACTGCCTCTGGTACAGAGTAGGGGGTCAGAAAAGAAGGAGCTTTTAATGGCTGCGCTCCAGTGAATGCTTAGTTTGAACATTTTTAAAATAGCACATTATAAAAAAAGTTTCAGCAAGCGAATATCCAAAAAATATGAAAAAACAAAAAACAAAACTCTGATCTTATTTGTTTTATTTTTGGAAATATGTGGAAATATGTGTGATGCATATGTCTTTGCATTATTCTTCTACTGCAGTTCCACCCACGCTGCCTGAATCTGGACTTTGTGGATTCAGGAAATCACATGGCAGTGAGAGATAATCCCCAAGTGCAGACCTCAATGAACATCTTCAGAAAATGACACACACTACTATACATACTGTATGTTTGGTTTTTTTTTACAAAAACTAGCTGCCAAGTTTGTTGTACACCAATAAGCATTAAATATTTTTGTGCTGCTTTCCGTTAAACTTTACCTTCCCCGGTTTAAGATGAGTTGTCATAGCAACACAGCCTAATTGATTTAAGGAGGAGCGGTGCATCCTGTAAGCTCCCAAATCCCCTGTTTTGGGAGCCGGACAAGCAATTTTGGTTCTTTGAGCTGATGCTAAGAGAGCTCATGATCTCTGTGCAGAGGAAGAACAAAATGTTCTTGAGGACGTTTTTGCGGTCTCAGACACTTTAGAGCATGTTCAGCCAGAAGGAATAAATAACTGCTCAAATTTTTGGGGGTAAAAGTTTTATATCTGGGATATGCACATTGATGAATTAAGAGAATAGATTCACTTACGATGTGAAACCGACTTTACTGGAAAAAACGCATAATTTGGGCTCAGCTTCAATAGAAGAAACCTAATTGTGAAGCCTGACATGTTGCATTACACTGTAGTTGTTACAGAGGTTTATTAATTTAGAAAGGAGGTGATCACCCATGCTATGATCTAAAATATTTGGGGAGTGATCCTCAAACCCGTGAGCACACACATACCTGCCATATTTCTGATAAACATATTGTCGTTTGTTTACAAGGAAAGTCCTCGAGAGATCTTTCAAATTCGTTGACTAATCTGTCAAGTCTGAATCATTATTGTAGGGATGGCGCGTAATGTTTTTTGTCATATGATGAGTCAGTGTAAGTCAGTGCTGCATCAGCGGAATACTTATCTGATTTCATTTTCATTTTAAATGAACAGCTGTTGTTCATGTAAATAACCAGTCTGGTCTGTGTTGATGGACAGCCAATCTCACAGTTACACACAGTCGGCACTTTTTTGTTATACATTTGTACATACGTTCCAAACACTGTTCAGGTACTTAGACAGAATTTCCAAAACGATTCTGTTCTTTTTTTCAAAACTTTAAACACATAAAAAAATGTTCTCTCTCTCGTAATCCACTACTGAACGGTTTTGTGACATTTTTCCTCTTCCTTTGGGGCACAGAAATCTTTAGACCTACTCTCTACCTGGTGCCCACGCATTGGAACCTCCTCTAATATAAAATATAGAAGAGTCTTGCACAAACCCACCCACAAGACAGATGTTATAGTAACAGACCAGGAAATTCAATTAGCCACAGAGCTTGTGTTTTGTTTACAGTCAGTCAGAGAAACAGCTTCTTTGTCATGGAGAAAGTTTAATCAGAAGCTAAGTACTGAACTGTTCTACAGACGAACCCCACAGGAAAGATTGAAGATTGTGGACCTTGCCGATCTAGTGACCAGCTGGACATAAAGATGAAATAACTAACTAATATAGCTCAGCCTTTCTCAAGAAACTGATCTGAGAAGAAATCCTGGCTAAATGTCTGTCCTGAGACTGGAGATTTGGTTTGTTTTTCCTGCCTCCTCTGTCAGCTGTAAGGAAAAGAACAAGTCTGGACAAGTAAAAAAGACTGAATACATTTTCCCAATAAAGTGAGAAAACATGAACAGATATCAGCTACATGAAAAATGCTAAGTTATATTGATTGGTGTAACTGCTGTCCTAAACCAGTTGTACAAATTCAGTTCATTTAATAATCTGATAAATATGTGACAAATGTGTGTTAATATAGAAAACCTTTGTGTGATGTACATAGTTTAAGGTAAATGTGTAGTTTAAAAGGAACAGGAACCAACGTTCATCTGTTATTGTTAAGTCAGTGTCTCATTGTTAGAGACACGACATGCTCCATGAGAGAGCGAGAGAGAGAGAGCTGCATTGTGTTGACAGGGGATTATGTTAAAGTTACGTTGCTCTGATTTGAGGAATGAATGAGTTTTTTGGATAGAATTATTGTTTTGATTTTGCCCTTCGCTCAGAAGATGAGGTTAAGTATTACAGTGGGTCAGAGAGAGGAACAAAGGAAAGAGAAAGAAGTAAAGAGAAGCCTAAGGTGATAAAAGGAGAAAGGGAAATATAAAACACAGCACCTCCCTGAAAATCTGTTCATGAAACTTGTGTGAACTCGGAGAGAAATCTATTTGTCTGGTTATAAATATGTTGTGGGCTTCATTTTGAAAAAATATATATATAAAACATACATCTAAAATGTAGGGTTTGCCTTTAGGTTGTGAAATGGTCTGAATCTGAATCAGTTCCCAATAAAAGAAACTGGTAGCAGCAGTGGTGCGTTGGCTGTAATCTGCAAGTGCCACATTATGTTGTGTGAATCTTTGCAGTTATACTAACAAGTTGTTTTTTTTTTGCACTGTTCCACCACACATGACCACCTAATTAATTATCTGAATATGATTTTATCTGTCTCATTAGGTTTTCAACACAGTAATACAAATAATACGTGACTTTATTTGATTTTATATTTTTTTAGATTAAGTACATTACTTTTACTTCAATATCGAGACTTTAATTGTATTTTCTTTCCTGAAAAAAACAAGATTTACATGTACTTATTATGTGCTGGACTAGGACAGTGAAAGGTTGCTAGGCAGCAAATTACTCCATAAACTGTAACACTCTAATTGCATCTGCACGAAAATCTCCCATTTAAAACTATAGTTTAAAATGTGCGATTGTCTTGCTTAGTGTTCATGCATACACAGACCTTTTGTGAAATCCCTTCGCACCAGGCAAACTTGAAACTTGAATTATTATGAAAATAATTTACATGTCACTGAGGGGAACATTTTTATTCTGACCTTCAAATTTTCAGGTGGCATTTTTTGTGAATATTTTGTGTTTAAGAAATATCTGTAAAAATCTGATGGAGGTCAGGTCTCATCTTGAGTACATCTTCATTACTGTGAAGGATTTTAAAACTTAAAATCAGTAACTAATGGCACAAGAATAGCATGGTGTGTGAATTAGCAATAAGATGGGTTTTGAGAAGGTTCAACAAAAGCTATTCTGGCCCACAGTTAGCACAAAAATGACACTGTCCCGCGTCTTCTCCTAAAGTCAGAAATGCACATGCAGCCTAAGTGCTGAGAAAATAAAACATGCACAGTATTTGTAGTCACATCAAGATAAGGAAGCTCTTCACAAAGCATGAAGGATTTCACACCAAATCCAGCACACAGAGACTTTAACCCCAACCCTAAGCGAAAAGAAGGAGGCTGAGGACTAGTTAGCGTCAAAGCCACTATCCAGGATGAAACATCCTACAACAGGGAGATGGCCTTGACTGATAACATGCTTAGTGAATACCTCAGGCAACATATACCCAAAAAGGCAAGAACGATGACAGAGGAACCATCATAGAAAGACAAACCCCTGCATGACATGTACCACCGGCAGATAGAGGAAGTGGCTGACATAGAAAAATCCTACCAGTGGCTGGACAAAACTGGACTAAAAGACAGCACAGAGGCATTAATCGTGACAGCACAGGAACAAGCTCTAAGTACAAGACCAATAGAGGCCGGGGTCTACCACACCAGGCAGGACTCCAGGTGCAGCCTGTGCAAAGATTCCCCTCAGACAATCCAGCAATAACAGCCGGGTAAAAGATGCTAGAAGGTAGGGAACCACAAATGGGAGCCGCCTCCAAAGGTAGTTGAGAATGATAAGGCTAAGTTCCTGTGAGACTTCTTTGGTACAGACTTCTTTGGTAATGGCTAACCAGAGTTGATAAGGTTAAAACCCATCTTAAGCTTCCAAAACTGCTTCAGTTTCTCATGAGTGTTGCTAAAACACAAACTCTCCATATAATGCAACGTAATTTCCTGTATATCTCAATTGCAATATTTATTTCTCACCACAAACGAAGGAGTAGAGTAAATCCCCCTAGAATTACTCTGCCCAATATTTTATGCATTATAATGATTCGTTATTGGATCCATTAGAGATGTTGAATAAACAGACATGTTGAAGTTTACCAGTTGGATTTTATGGGTTTTTTGTCCTCTAATAACCAACAAACCTACATTAGCTGAGAGTAAGAGTCAACAAGTGTTTATTCTCCATTAGATGCTTAGCACAGTTTCATCTTTCTTCCATTCAGTAATAGCTGATTATTGAAGACTGTGTATATCTATCAGTTGGTTTGCTTCTCCGGTGAAGAGGGAACATTTCCCCTTCCTGCTTCATTTTCCTTCTGTCTTTGTTCATGCTGAGGAGCCTCTGTGACAAGAATCAGCTGTTGTTGTAACCCCAGTGTTAAGGATGTGAGGTGGATTTGTGTTTACTAAAATGAGGTATAACAAATAACATCAAATTTCAAATATGTCTACTGGGGATAGTTTCATTTTCAGAAATTAATATTGTCTTTAATTTCTTTAATTAAACACTTCAATCTTTTTAAGAACAAATTTGTGGATTTGGAGAAGGCATTCGACCGTGTCCCTCGAGGGATCCTGTGGGGTGTGCTCCAAGAGTATGGGGTACG
>JAUMHF010000024.1:6862454-6876196 GCA_032359275.1 Microctenopoma steveboyesi
ATGATTAATAACCTAGTTTGAGGGCCCCCTTGGAATTTTTTGCCTGGGGCCCCAAGAGACCCTTGCAGCGCCCCTGCGTGTACCTGCTCGGGCTGTGTCCACCGCTCCGTGCGCCCCGGACACCTGCCACAGCCCGTTCAGGACTCGGCAGATCTCCAGACCTCCAGACAGTCTCACTTTGGGTACCGGCGACATTCTGCTGCCACAGCGGTGAGAGACTTCCACTTAATACCTTTTCTTCCGTGGTAAACAAACAAAACTAGCGCGCATTAAACACAGTTACTAGTCCACTGTTGATACCATCTGGTTGCTTAAAAAGTTGCTAAAGTTCTGCACAAGCCAGCAGCAGGAGACCAAACTACAGATCAATGACAGTCTCGGTAAAATAAACATTACTCAGGTGTTACACAATATTTTACCTACAGTTACAAAAGCCACAAGTGTTTCAACCAATAAGCTTCTCTGTTCAGCCGGAAGCAGCTTCTTCCTTCTGCAGGCTGCTGCCCCCTACTGGAAGAAACACGAACCGACACACGCTCACTGAAAACACATAACTCTACAAAAAACGAGACGAAGACCACTGAAACTACTTAAGACAATATTTTATGTAACAATATGAAGGTAAAGAGATGTGATACAGTAAAATATCTTTTTTGTTACATTTAGGCAAATACAGTCTTTATACAGGAATATAGAAAATAACTACACAGACATGTACCCATTTCAGATTTTACTCCACTGTTGCTGCCTTCTTTTTCTTCCTATTCCTCCTCCTCTTCGTCTTCTTGCCAGGTGTACCGTCAGTCTGTCCTGCAGCAGGTGTCTGTTTGTCCTCTGTCTCTGAAGCGTCAGACTCTTCCTCCGGTGCTGCAGGTCTCAGCTCACAGACAGGAGGACTGCACGGTGTCACCTCAGGGCTGCCGTGAGGTGACACCGAGCACACAACAAAGGTCAATCTGCTTGTCCAAACAGTCATTTACTAAAAAAATGTCCAAAGGGGGCAGGCAGCTTTTTACACATAGGGCAAAGCAGGTGTGGGTACGTCGTTTAAAAACTACATTTTGTATTTACTTAGATTATCTTTGTGCAATATTACATTAAGATGTTCAGATTCATGGAGGAGTGGCAAATATGCAAAACATCAAAATCAGGAAGGTGGCAAATATAATTTTCACAGCACACAGAGGCCTATTATCATCAAATTCTCTTCAAAATAAATGTTAAGCATGAGCCCTTATAAACAGAAATTCTGAGCTGTATTAAATCATGTTGCAATAACCTTAAATAACATCCAAGTATTTACCTTATCTGAACAACTTGGTCCTGCTTCACTGCATCTCCAGCCTCACTGTGCTTCTCCAGTAGAGCAACGAAGAAACCGTGTGTGCGCGTGTTGCTGACGCTGGCTCGCAGACACTGAGTGAGTGGTTCCAGGCCCCGTTCGGGCCACTGAGCCAGCAAAGGAACCACCCTGGAGGAGAAAACACAAAAGAGCCCGTTAGCTCAATGGGATAAGCATGAGACTGGGATGTGGAAGGTGGCAGGGTGGAATCCTAGCCCATCATCCATACCAGGTGTGTCCTTGAGCAAGACTCTCAGCCCTAGCTCCTTGTAAGTTGCTTTGGAAAAAGTAAAGTAACATCAGTAATCAAGTAATTGGTTTTAGGGGCAGCTGTGGTTCAGAGGTAGAGCAGTTGCATGCTAACTGGAAGATCAGTGGTTCGATTCCCTGCACCTCCAGTCATATGTTGATGTGTCCTTGGGCAAAACACTGAACCCCAAGTTGCCCCCGGTGTGTCAGGTCAGCTGCTCAGCAGCTCTGCCATCGGTGTGTGTGTCAGGAAAGATTCAAATTCTCCAAGTCACATGATCTAGACAGTCGATATGAGGCAGCAAAAAACTAAATACTGGAAAAACGAAGGCTCAAATGTCTGCAGGTGTAAAACTTTCTACCTGAAGCCGGGGTTTTGCTGCAGACAGGCCGTTATGACTTCCTCGTTCTCCTGGCTGTGGATGGAGCAGGTGGAGTAGACCAGGCGCTTCAGGCGGGGGAACCTCAAACCATGGTTCAAGCACCGCAGCTGGAAAGAGGCCAAAGCGGACAGGCGTTCCTGTTCCTTCAGCATGTCAGAGGTGTTGTCCCGAAGGCACACCATACCTGCACCCAAAGACGACCACAGAAACTATATTTCAGTCCTAACATGTTTGTTTGCTGGTACAACAGCGGTCTCCATTCACCTGGTAACATTATTACTAACTGGCCGGCCATTACTGGCAATAATATAAGAGAAAAATGATCTGACTAATAATACAGCATAATGATGTAGACACAGCTCTAACTGGTTACTGCACCTGATCCACTGCAGGACGGATCCAGCAAAATATATTCGATATCTTTATACTGTGGGCTGTCAGGGTCCACCTTCAGGAAGTCCTGGTTGGCCAGCTGGTGACAGGTAACCCCAGCTCGGAGCAGGAGCGTGGACATGGTTGCCAGACGCTTGGCATCCAAATCAAAAGCAAATAACTTTCCTTTGTTCTTCATGATGGCGGCCAGGTGGCTGGTTTTGTTGCCGGGGGCAGCACAGGCATCGATGACATGACTTGCAGGTGTGGGGTTGAGGAGAAAAGCAGGGAGGCAGCTGGCTTTGTCCTGCAGAATGATGTGTCCGGCCTTGTACAGGAAGTGGTCGTGGAAGTCAGTTTTAGGGGAGAAGACCAGCACGTCAGGTAGGTGCAGGTCCATCACAAAGTACTTGCCCTTCAGGGTTAAGTCATCAAGTCTGGAGGCCTGTCCCAGGTGGGAGAAGCCATCCCTCTTCAGGTAGTCCACAGCATCCTCCACGGTGGTCTTCAGGGTGTTGACGCGCACATACCTGGGCAGCTGGTCCCCCGCGGGCTGCTGGACGCTCGCTGGGAGCAGGTCTTCATTCCTGCTGACCTTCCGCCTTATCTTTATGCGGGCCAGCTCCGCCTGCAGCCTCGAGCGGTGTTTCATCATCATCGCCTTCCAGGAGCCGCCGCACTTGATCCCCTGGCCCATCAACAGGTCGTACACCAACACCTTGGCAAGGTGCAGCTGCAACTTAGTCTGTTTGAGCAGCTTGGTGGACTCGATGATCTCCTGCAGGACAGAGGAAAACTTATGGGTCTCACACACCAGAGCGAACAGCTGCTTAATGTTCGCAAATTTACTGTCGTAAACCAGGGTTTTCAGGGCGCCCTTCTTCTTCTCAGCTTTCTCTAAGATCTCTGCGGCTTTTATGTACAGAGCCATGATGAAAACGCAGTTATTTTTGCTTTCTCAGCGGTCTGAAGGAGCCCGACGCCGCCACGTTCCCCGCTAGTTCCTGGTAATTTAATCTTGACAACTGGTCTGACTCCGTCCTCGTCCTGTCGAGTATCTTCTGTGTCCAGCGCGGAAAAGGAAAAAGCAGCTGGTTTATTGTCCTTACTGAGGCTTTATGACTGCAGATTCATGGTTACTTCTCCACTACGCACATGGCGGAGGAGGGGTCGTGACCCCGGAAGTAAAGAATACGCACTGTTTACGTCTGACGTAGGAGGAGTGTTCAGCCAATCACAGATGAAACCTCAAACTAGTTCAGTGTTGGGTTTTTACTTTTATTCTGGCACAAAACATGATCGTTTAATTGTATGTACGTATAAATTATACCAATGTTTTAGTTCTAAACGGTATCAACACACCTAAATGACATTAAACAACACTCAAGTGACCACTGGTGACCGTTCTCCATCTCCTCTCTCTCCACATTACTTTTTTTTTGAGTTTTTAGAAGCAAAACCTTTTTTGTCTATTTCAAAAAAACTGCTTAGGGAAATTGGACAGAAACTACAGAAATTGTGAATAGACCATTTCATGTTCCCATCTTTTGTAATCACTGTAATACGGTGTCATTTTACTTTAACCTAGATAGTGCTTTTACAAAACACAGACATGAACCGGAACATGTTTAACCTATAAACCAGAAGTGAAAAGTGAAAAAATGCTTTATTCTTTTATACAAATACTTTTTGGATTTTTCCATGCAAAAATAAGATGTCACAGGATCCGTACTCGGTGAGCATCAGTGTTTATTAACACAATGTGAATAATAATCACTGCAATAAAACCAGTTAGCTGTTATTCAATGTTAATTTTAGTTTGTTTAAAAAGCTGTATGACCGATGGTGTTAAAAATGCAGAATTACCGTTCTCCATAAACCCACAATAGCAATTAGAATGTATTTAACAGCAGAAATATTTGATAAACCATAAAGCCATTCTGAGAAGACCATTTACCACTGGACCTCCAATGCATGACAGACGAAAGAATAAAATAAAAAAAAACCTAAATATTAAACATGGATTTCACAAAAAAGCTGGAAAGGTTCAGCCTCAATTCATTTTACAAGTGACCAAGCAGTTCATCTGCATTTGCTGTATAGCAAACAGCTAAATTACTATGAGTGAATGAAAAAAATAAGTTAGTGCTTTTTTTCTGGTCCGATGAATCGCTTTTTGCTAAAAACCACAAACATTGTGATACCAGTCAAAGATAGCAGAAATAAATATGACATTTCTGAATCAACAGGAGCAGGCTGACATTAAAGCTATAACAACTTTGACCTTTAGGACTTTTTTCTTTCACTGAACCATCTTTGAGTCACAGAATCAGAAGGTTTTTCATGCATGAAGGAAAATGTCTTTTGTTTTTTAACTGACCGACATCAAAGTCTTGTTTACTCTCCTGACCTGCATTTCTAAAGGCACCTTAATTCATACTTAGAAATACATTTTTAGTCTTGTTTGTAAATGCCAACAGCTACGTTCTGAAGAGGGCAAAGAAAAGCTGCCCTCACGCTGAATGCTAGTTGCAACAGTGCTGTATCTTGCTATTACAAAATATGAGATATTCAAATTAATTACTGACTCATTTTCATTACACTTAAAATAAGTTTGCTGCTGTTACCTAATACTGTAATGTTTGACATAATGCTAAATTCAGTTTGTTGAACAAGATGGTCAAAGAAACATTATCAATGACTATGTATAGAAGCACAACAAATTCAGCTTTTGTACAAAAAACCAAACCAAACCAATTATCTCTGGCATTTAGTGTTTAGTGGCCTCACTGGGCTTTTTAACAGTCTTTGTTTTTAAAGAGTTTTTATATAGAAGAAGTCTCTCTGTGGTGTGAGGTGGCAGGCGGTTCCTCTTTGCTTTTACAATACATGCTGCCATTGGACAGAGCCGGTCAAAGCCCCCTGAGGTAGCTGGTATTGCCAGCAATTTCCTAGCTATGGTCTGTAGCTCTGGAAATCGAGTAGCACATTTCCAGTACATGGCAATGGCATTGTTCGACCACAGTGGTTCTGACAGGTACACGTCGAGTTCTGACATCTTTATGGCCTTTGCAGGTGGCTGGAGGAAATTGAAGTCAGACTTGCGCTTGAGATCGTTGCCACTGACTCCATTACAGTTGTTCTTATCTGAAGTTTCACCAGATTCTTCCATTAGCGTGTTGCCTTGGCTCTGCCCTTTATCATCCTGCTCCTTGTTTAACTCCTGGTTTCTCGGGTCTTTACCTGCCTCGACAGAAGCTGACGCTGCCCAGCTTTCTAACGTGGCTTCCACGATGGTGCGAGCCTCATTCTTTGATGGAGGTGTCAGAAAACCCGTCTGCTCCTCCAAATTCTCATGAGGAAATGGCTGGAAACAAAGTTTAAGCCAAAATTAGAGATCTGACCGTGAATACAGATGTGTTTTTTTTTCTCAAATGTGCTCTACAGAAACAAAAACAAAACAGATTTTTTTTTAAAAACTCAGGCTGCTGTCTTAACTCAGTACCTGCAATTTGGTCCTCGGGTCCAGCACAGCGGCTAGTATCAGGTCCTTCTGTTTAATCAAAGATTGAAGGTGTGTACAGAGGCCAGTGCGCAGGGCCTTGTTGAAGTGTGTGTAGTTGGTGACACGACTCTCCAAGGTCTTATCCAGGTCAATGAGGGAGGGTATGATGACAGAGATGGTCAAACCATTTCCTTGCAAGACCTGGTTTAGAAGAGGCAAAGAGGAAGGTATTCTCATATAATAATCTACAAACAATACCCATACCACATGTTTTTCTCTTTGCACATATTATCAAGGAGTTCAAGAGGAAACAGAAGTTTCCTTGAACCGAAGCTCAATATACAACTGATGAAGTAAAAAGTAAGTCCTGCAGCATCAAGACTGTACAGTGCATGTGCAGGTAGGGTTGGATCTAACAGATACCATGAACTTCCCTACAACTAGCACATTCCTACCTACGGTATATCCCTTCATCACCTTAAGGGAGCCATACTACTGGGCTTCAGGCAGGGGGTTAATATCCTGTAGTGTTGCCTGAGTCATTTGAGTCTCCAGCACATCACCAAGTTCCCAAGATGAGCTATTTATCACCACTGATCTTACCACCAACAGCAGCACCTACAAACATTCCAGCAGCAGCTGGCCCCATTCATTTCCAAAAAGCAAGGTACAGTCCATCCTACCACAAGCATCAACCTGTCTGCACCACATATTTCAACTCAACGTTTGCAGGCAAACATATGGCAGTGCAATGGATTCACACATTTTGACTAAGAGGGAAAACACCGAACATTCTGCTCATGGCTGATAAATCGTCTCTGTCACATGCTCCAGCAACAATTGGCAACACAGTCAGGTGACGGTTGATCACTTGTGGTCACGGTTCACCAGATGCTACCTCCCAGACGTCCAGGTCCAACAGTGAAAGAACAAAGGCTGGCAGACAAACATAGAAGGGACTGTGATAATGATAAAAAGAAAAGTGGTCTATATGACAACACCTGCTAGGATGGATGTGTTGGCTTAGCTGAAATTAAGATCAATAACTGGATCTACGATTGTCCAGTGGCACATTTGGTACCACTGCCGACCATTCCAGAAAATGGAAACTGATTCACCGAAGGTCAGATAAAGGAATTTCTAGACTTTACATAATAACTCAGCTGTTATTGTAGTAGCTGTACTGAAGTCCCATAAAGTGGCAGTACTGGTCAGGTAAATGAGGGAATATAGTCTTGGATTAGCCAGGAAGACTCCGCAGTTCTGTTTACACATCACTCCATAAAAGGCCACAAAGAATTTGAAGTCAAACACATATTAGAAAATAACTCACATAAATGTACTTCGGAATCACATGTATTTTGTCTGTGAAGCACTACATCCATGATAATGAAGCTGTTGTTTACCTGCAAGACCTCCTCAAAAGGCTCAAGGAGACTCAGGATGTCAACCACTTGCTCCCTCTTAACCATGACCAGAGGCGGGGCGCTGGTTGTGTCACTGGCCTCTATACGAGCCTGCGCCAGGAGAGTCATAATGGTGCTCCAGGCAGACTCCTGCACCATACGGCGTAAAGCTACCATCATAGAGTTCCAGCGACAGTTAGTTGAGAAAGGGCAAAGAGACACGTTGCATTCCTTCAACAAAACCTAACAAAAGTAAAAAATTCACAAAATTGTCATTTAGGAAAGAAATCTCTCCTCGCTTTAAAGTAAGAGCAATATAACAATATAAAAGCAAAGGAGAATTCTAAACACACCTAATATAAACAAACAGGCTGTTACTTATTTTTTACATTCTAGTCTTTACTTACTCCACCTCAAATCATCTGTGAACCACACAGCTAGTTCTCAAAACAAAGTTCACAAAACAGCAACACTGGTATAAAATATTCTAATGCAATAAAATATAATACAGTAAAATACTTAAATCTGTTTACAGCACCTACCTCACTCCAGTAGGCACTGCTCCTAAAAAAAGCCACCACATTATGGACCTGCAAGAGTAGGTTTTCCACTACCCTGGAATTCTTCAATGCCTCCTGGATCACCAACTGCAGTGTTTTTCCCACACATTCCATCCTACTTCCAATCTGCAGCTCTGCAAAAGGGCATTCTCCTTCTGACATCTGGTCTGACAAAAATGCCACTATTTCATCTCCATCTGGTTCTCCCCTGTTAGATGAGCACATGATTTTGTAGTCACAGAACAAGGCGTTTTCAGCCAGGGCTTCTTTGGCCTTGTTGGGGAGGACATAACCAATGCTGCGTGGAAATATGCCATAGCTCAGGAGCACGCCTTCAAGCTCCCTGGCAACAGCAGAGCTGAGGTTTTTGTGGGCCAGGTAACGAAAAGCTACAATGGGCCGGCGGATCTGCCAGGACTCATTGATAAAGTGAAGCTGCACAACAACAATTGGTTCTTCCGCTGATTGTGACTGATCCCCTGTCCAGAGGTCATAAGTAACATGAATGGTCCGATCACCTTCTTTGGTTTGGGCTAGACAGGCTTTAAAATCTCGGATAAGTTGAGGCTTGATGGTTCTCTCCACGTGATCGTAGAGCTGCAGGCCCATGGCACGCTGTGATAGCTTGTGATAATCGGGGTTAATGGTGCTCATGAATGACCTGAAGCCTGCGCCTTCAACAAAACTGCAGGGGACAAGGGCAATACAAATTAGCATTGTACATTTTGATGTGAGATTAGACTGGTGACTAGATGTTTATCTCAACATGTGGTAGACAAACAGAAACTGCTACATGGAGGCATGTATTGCAACGAAACCAACACAGTAACAGTCACTACAACTACAATTCACCTAAGTGGCAGCATGTCTTCTGCGATCATCCTCAGTGCTGCATCAGCAAGCTTTTTCTGGTCCACTGGCACAGCTGCCAGTGAAGTGCCTGTGCTGGAACTGGGACTAGAACTTGAACTGTGGGGCAAAGAGGGACTGGGAGAGGAAAACTCTGTTTTTGATGCCAGAGTCTGCGGGGTTGGAATGGGTGTATTTTGCTTGGTTTTTTGATGTTCCTTTGGCTTTTTTGCTTTTTCTGGCCTTATCTGCAACAAAACAAACAGTAAGAAACTAAAACCAAACATCCCCAGCAGAGAACAATGTGAATTATTTTGTGAAAAATCACATTTTCCTAAGGCCATTGTCTAAGCCAACATACTGTATCTATGCCAGTCGCTGACAGTCGTGTATTCAAAACCTGGAATCTTAAATAAAAGTTTAAAAGAACTCACCACTTCAGGCAATACTGGTTCAGTGTCTAAAACAACATCACACTTGAAGTCCAGCTGTAACAGAAAATGTAAATCTTCATTGTCTATGCTAATTATTTTATATAACATTTTACAAACTACATTCCAACAATGATTAATCAAATATTAAAATCTAATCCAGCGTTTTAAGTAGTTTATTTAAATGTATTGAATGAGAAAAAAACTGTAAATAAATAGAAACACAAACTTAAATATGATACCTCATCTTCCACAAACTGCTGAATATCAAGGGAAATGCTGGCAGCCTCGTCTTGGAACAAGCCCAACTCTGCTTTACGTTTGATGGTGGAGTTCCAGTGATTCTTTACAGAGTTGTCCGTTCTGCAAAAGAATCGCAAATGTACATTTCGTTTTCTGTGTCATCCCTGGTTATTACTTGATTTTGTAAAGAGTGACTTTGTTCATCTCAGTAAATTATTCACCACTAACTAACCCACCTTCCAGGCAGGAGCCTGGCAATCTCAGCCCAACGGTTTCCCAGAATGGAGTGTGCTTTGTAAATGATGAGGTCTTCTTCATTGGTCCAGGAGGTCTTTTTGACTAGGGGGTTGAGGTGGTTGAGCCAGCGCTCGCGGCACTGTTTCCCCAAACGCCCTTTCAAGTGCCTGGCAATCAAAGTCCAATGTTTGGTCCCGTACTTGCTCACCAATTCAATTATCTGTACATATGTAAAGACAGACATGTAATTAACAATAGGCTGTTAGTTATTAATAAGATTTTCTGTGCAATTGTTCTACCTTTTCGTCTTCTTCTTTGGACCAGTAGCCTTTGATAAGATCAGGATCCAGGTGTTTTTTCCAGCGATGCCTACAGTGGAATTCTGTCCGCCCCTGTCACACCAACAAATGGTAAATGGTCTGCACTTTCCAATAGGTAATTGGTACTTAAAGCGCTTTACACTGCTTCTCATTCACGCACACAAGACTCACAGACTCTCACACACAGAGCTGCTATGCAGCTGACCTGACAACCTGGGGTTCAGTATCTTGCTAGCATGCAAAATGTAAGATTTTTCAAGTTGACATGACAGATAAAATGCTGCGAGTATAGTCTAGCTTTATCTTACCCTTTAAAAGGTCACACTCAGCACTGATACATTCTTCCTCTCTTGACTAATTTGTTTCAGTTGAGTACTTACAGGTAAGAAACTGGCAATAGTTTTCCAATCTTTTCTCCCAAAGTTGCTGATCAGGATTTTAAGATTGTCATCCTGTACACATGGAGAATTTTTTTCAGACAAAATATAATTTAATGCGAGCATTAAAGTTCATCAATTAATCAACCAACCAATCAACAGAAGCTGTGTGTGTGAAAAGTTTATTGTATGTAAACTACACATGTTTTATTCAGCTCTTTCTGTCGCATTTAATTTTGGACACAGATATTATAAAGTACTTAAAATTATAGTGGATACAAACATCTGATGAGTTTCTAAAATATAAATATTATGGTGTTGTTATTAAAAGTCCTCTTTTCACTCACCTCCTCTTGGGTCCATTTGACTGTACACTTGGTACCATCCTTCTTATCTGCTGTGTCTGAGTCTGTTTCAATGCACAGATGACTGTCCTGCTCTTCTTCCATGCTGCAAACATTTGTATAGGCAATATTTTTATAAAATTGGGTTTGAATCAATAACAAAGACTTACTTTCAATAATTTGAACATCACATCCCACTCAATTTTATTGCATCTGTGTAGTGTCAAATTCAAGACTAAATAACAGTGCCGTCCATAACTCTTTCAACAAAAACATTTTTTACCTAATAGAGACCTTTATTTCACAACTATCTTAGAAAAAAAGAGCATAGGTGGTGTAGCTACTAAACTGACGGATGTGTTTATAATCTACTGTGCAAAATATAAACTCCAAATGATCTGACCCTAAAACTGTATACCAAAATAATATCCGACCTATAACGGTTTTATGTTTGCTAACGCACCACGGGGCATTCCAGATGTTATGCTGTTACACAATGCTAAAGCACTGAAGATACCTGCACCATAGACAGATAAGAAGAATATGCAAGTGTTTTAAATCAGAATGTCTCTGCAATCACCACACTTAACACTTATTGAACCTAATTTGAGTAAAACTACACATCTTTTGTCCTTTAAACCTACTTTGTATTTTTCCCAACTCACCTAAAAATGCAAAAATAGATAAAAAATTAAAGAGTACTACATCAGATTTTCTGATCTGTTTGTATACTTAATGGTATTGCATTGTTTAACAATACAATCTGTGAAATGTTAGCAGCAGCTGTTAGCAGCATGGCTGCTAACGCAACCATGTTGATGGTTTTACACTGGGAATAAGGACCTACAAATTGATATAAAAGTAAACCTCAACCTAAACTACTCTGTCATACGGCAAACGATAAAAAACGTTACGTTTTACATTTACAGTCCCTCGGTACTTTAACAAGTACGCATGTTGGGCTCCATAGCTTTACTTCAACATTAGCTTTACTGCTGCGAAGAAACGTTAAATCGTATATATAAATAATACAGTGCTTGGCTCTCAAGTCAAAAGTAATGTAATTTATTGACCACAATCGTTACAAAAGTACATCTCCTACAATCGTATACCTGTGTAACTTTAAGTTGGCTAACGTGCTTATCACGTCCTATGAACACGCCAAGAAACGTTGACGACGGTTAGTCCAGAAAGTAGAGCGCCTCTAGCGGTCGATAAAACAAACCTGCCCCCTGATTTGTTTTTCACGAAAACGATGTCTTTGGGATACTTTCGACGTTAACGCGACAGTATGAGAATAGAGAGGGAGCTGGAGATATGCCTACCTACACTTCAGACTGTGCATCTGCTTCTGGAATACAGCCGGGTCCAGCGTTTCCAGCTCTCTACCATGACACAACAGGACAACGGGTTTAAACGGACACGAGGGAGAGGAAACAACGTCTCACTCAAATTCTCATACACGCCGACAAAACAACGACCACTGCACGTAGGACAGTAACGACGATTACATAAAAATGGTCACAGTAGCGTAGCGTTTCCATCTTGAACACAGCACAATAACTTACTACACATTTCCTCTCAAATGAGACAATGTTGTCCACAAACGTCCCCACACTTACCCGCGCGACATCCCGTCTCCCTGTCTGTCCTGGCTGTGCTGCACAGATGTAGCAGGTCAGAGGTGCTAACTGGATTATTTAGCTAAAACAAACAGTGTAGAAATAAATTAAACGTGCGGTTACACGCGCTTCATAACATGCGTTTTATTCACTAAAACACTGAAGCGCGCGAGGAACCTGTTGTTTCAGTAGAAGTTTACCCGGGGCTGAAACGAGCTCTGTTCAAGAACAGCACCGCTGCACAGCTACACACTACCCGGAAACTGTCCGTGTGACGTTTGCACCCGACGCTGGCGGCTAACGGTACAACCTCTGCTTTACAACATTAACAACAATACACAGTTAACCAGTCCGTTAAAAAAGCATGTTTCGACAAAACAAATAGTTTTCTTTGTATTCACTTTTGAATAAGGACAAGCTAGCTAGGCATTATGGCCAAATACTTCTTTTGAAATTAATTTCGGATAGCTGACCTCTGCTAAGCTACATGCTAACACTGTTCAAACACATCATACAAATAGCATTTAGCTTATGCTTATGCTGTGCTTACCCGCAGCCAACGTTTCTATACAAATAAGGCAATTTAGAGGTTTTTTTGTGTTGGCCCAGCTAAACAATATGTGCCATTTGTAGAATCAACAATGGTGGAAGAAATACTCAAATCACAAAAGTAGTAATGCCACTGTGTAGAAATAATGAAATAACAAATGATACTTAAATACAAGCACAAAATTATTAGGTTGTAACGAAATGTATAAATAAATGAATTAAGTAAAAATACAATATTTAACTCTTAAAATTTGTACCAGAACATTTCTGAAGTAAAATACTTCTTGGTTATAAACTGTATTGTAGTGCACACAACTGTGACTTAGGCCAAAAAATATAAGGTTCATCAGGCTCTCACCAGTTTCTACTATTAAGTTCAACCGTGTTTTCATGAGTAGCAATACTTCTTCTTTATAAGTGTGTCATTATAACTGTCTACAAATAGTCTTTTACAAGTAAATGTCCTGCAATCAGTATACAAACATAGCCTACTTAAAACACCAAACTAAAATAATTAAATAATAGGCTACTTATTATTACTCATCGACTCAATCATTTATATATTGATGAATTAATGTGTATTATAATCATGGCTCAAGAACCCACATTTACCACTAGCAATAAAAATGTGAAAATAATTGTAGTGGAGTAAAAAGCACAGAATATCTATAGGACAAATTACACCATAAATACATATTCTATATTATTACAACTTACTTTTACCATATATTCAGAAGAGATTTGTGCAAAAAGCACTTATGTGTTTACAACGATGATTTGTTGTAAAAAACAACAACAAATGAAAGCTCTTTTAAAACAAGAAATGGTGGACGGTTTTATGTAATTTTATATACCATTGGGCACATGGTATACCATATGATTCAAGATTCAAGATTCAAGATTCAAAACACTTTATTAATCCCAGAGGGAAATTGTTTGCCATGAATACAGCC
>JAUMHF010000024.1:6876296-6911678 GCA_032359275.1 Microctenopoma steveboyesi
CAAACCACAGCAAAGAAGATCACGCTGGACACCACAGACTCATAAAACATCCGCAGCATGGTGCTGCAGACATTAAACGACCTGAGTCTCCTCAGGAAATAGAGACGACAATATGAACACTGATGGCTGTGTATGTGTGTTATTAGCTTAAAATATCCTTGTTCAACTTTTCTGTTTTAACATCATCTCTTTAGCAGTGTTACTATAGATACATTCTGATAATCAGTTAATCTTAAACTGATGTTGTTAATCAGTTAATCAGTTAATCTTATCATTGATCAGTTAATCTTAAACTGAACTTAATCTTAAACTTAAACTGTTAATCTTTAAATGTGGCCTTTCCCATCAGAGAGAGAAGAATATTATAAACTGTATTATAATATATATTATAATATTATATTACAATATAGTTGGGTTTTAATCAAACATAATGTTTTTTATGGTGATATTTTCACTAAATAAAGTTGTTATTGTTATGCAACACTGTATATTTTGTTGTTTACACAATAGTAAAAATGTTGGAAACTACAGTGTAAAACATGAGTGCATGAATGACTATGTATTTAATTTGAGCCATGTGTTGTGTTTCTCATTTTGAACACTGAGTGGGGCAGTTCTACAGCAATGCACATTGTGAGGCATTTTTACATCTCTCCACTTGTTTACCTGCTTTTTTTTCAGTGAAAGTTTAACTATTAGATTAATATTTCACCTACTGACAACTGTCGAAATTTAAAAATAACACATCTGCTGGTTACGTTGACCACAGCTTTGTTTGGTTAAGTCGGGTCCTGCGGAGATAAAACACTTGGGAAAACTGATAAGACACAGTTATACAGAAATAACCTGCCAAACCAATAACATCATCTTTCTGATACTCCATATGAAATATTTTCTAAGAATAAAAATCTGTTTATTCTAATAAGTAGTCTGTTTTCTTTTTTTTTTCACAGTACTTATATTGTTTTACTTTCACCAGTCTCCTTTCAGACAATGATTTGTTGATGTTACGTTCTCTTACTTTTTTCTTTGTAATTAATTTGTTATGTTGTTATGGAAACAAATTTATCACTACTATCGATATATCCATCCGTCCATTATCAACCGCTTATCTGAGGTCGGGTCGGGTGCTGAAGCCTATACCAGCTGTCTATGGGCGAGAGGCGGGGTACACCCTGGATGGATTGCCAGTCCATCGCAGCGCTTACTATCGATATAGTTTCAGAATTTTTATTTATAATTATATTTCAGAACCCTAAATGTAAACGGCATATCAGAGTAAAACACCAGAAAAAGAATTGTAGGTACGTAATGTAATCTGATCTTAACCAAAGTCACAAATTTAAACAAACACAATATTTGTGTTTTATAAAACACAGTGAGGATCTTTCATTTCTTTACTGAACATATCCATTAAACACTCAGCCACAAGTTACCTAAACAAATTTTTATAGTGTATGGCTTAAAAAATGTTGTTGATGAATCATTGCAGACTGAAATGAATCAGGAAATAACAATATGATATTTGCACAGACAAGTGAAATAAAATAAAAGGACTTTGAGCAATTGTTTGCTTACTGACACAGTATTTTAAAGCATCATTTTATCTGTCCAGTAAATTGTTCATATCACTTGTAGTCACATAGTTTATAAGCTTGGCAGACATGTGCTTTTCAGTAAACATTAGGAAATAAATCTGAAATGATGCAGTTCTTCTCCACAGAGAACAACACCACAAACCAATCAACATGTTACTGGAGTCCTACATATATATCAACACTGTTACGTCCTGAGGTGATGTTTTATTTGTTTATTTTGGGTTTGGTAATAAAATGTTATGTTACAAACAATAAACTGTTTTAGGAAGCCAATCTTTAACTAAGTGAAAGTACAAAACCCACATTGTAGAAATACTCTGCTACAACTTCAATAAAACGGCTGCAGGAAAATACACAGTTAATTAATGGTGCATTAATGTGCATTTAGGATTTACTGCTGAGTACAGCTACTTTACAGTTTAATATACAACATCAGATTCTGGAAGATCATTTGTTTGTAATGTTGCTGCATATATAAAAAATAGATTTTTAGTTTATTTAGTGGAATTAGGGGAGTGTGCTACTTTGAAGCCAGTGTTGTGTTTACAATGATGCTGTATGTCACTCAGGCCATCAAATGTAGCATAAAACATGTCACTGATTATCAAAACAGTATTTCTATTATGCACACATGCACAATGCTTCATTAAAAAGAACATCCAAATGTTTTCATAGCTAATTTTTGTTTATGACCAAGCTTTCAATATACTACATGCATTTCTGCTTCCGCCGACATCAGCCCGGTGTGACGCTGCGCTGACAGCGTGACCTGACCATGTGTAACACCAGTCTCTGTTTACAGGCTATAACAGTTTGGCATTCAAGGTTACACTTTTAGAAGGTAAATACTGAATGAGGAGGTCAGAAGTGTGTTTGGCCCTAAGTATTTTTCCACTGGTCATTCATACCATTTAACGGAAGACATTACAGCTCTCCTTCACACAAATGAAGGGCTATTTCACTTGATGTATTTGCTTTCTTAGAAACTCATATGAACCAGTGTTCTGTGAAATTAAACCAGCAAATGTTTTTTAATAGGGAAATAGTAACATGCTATTTTCAGAAATTAGAAAAACACTGGAATATACTTAAGTTTATTTACTATCGTATGCAAAAACAAAACTAAATATATATGAAAGAGTTTTTAACAAAAATAAAATGCACATTTTTTATCACCAATCATCACCAACATCGAGTACTGTCCATTACCAGAAAATGTTTGAGGCAGAGAGACACTTTACACTGACACAATCATTACTCGACTACAATACAAATCCCCCCAAAAATGCTCCTGTACATTTACAGATGTTAGAGACAATATGATATAATATACATGACATAAAACTAATTGATAAGATATTGATATGGCTGCTGTCAACAAATGAAAATAATCCCCTGATAAACACATGTGAGGCCTTATCCTCAGTTACAAGACAGACAATTAAACAAAAATCCACAAATCAAATAACCGTAATGTTCACACTGTGGCGTAGTTGGCTTAAATAGTACATGGAGTGTTTTTTAAACACCAGTGCATCATCTGCAAATTCAGACATTTTGTACATTAACCGACAGAAACGCTGTTGTGACAACTGGTAACTGCTGTTTCATGCCAGCTGCATGTCCCACAGTTATTACTGTACACTGTCCTTTAATTACTGTCTTTCTTCAGGCCTTTAAAGAAAAATAGCAAACATACTGGAAGTGATTTTATTTTGTCATTTGCGTCATACACTACACTCCAGACTGACATCCATTTGCACTGGAGCATCAGTGCTATCTTTTATGTAGCACAAAAATAACTTTAGTGCTTTGCTTAGTACAGAAATGACATGCCAGTTCTACAAGTACTATAATTACTGCCGTCACAAGTATAAGTAGATTTGTGCTATACAGGAATCTGGACATTTTCTAGAACAATAGTCTAAAAACACGCAAATGCTGGTGTGCAAGATGTTGCCAGTCATCACACCAGAGAACTGTCTTTAGGAAATAACACAATGTGACACAAGCATGCTGGTACCTGACATTAAGAAGCTGTATCAGGGATAAGCTTTAATGTTTTTGAAATGTCAATGTCTCCCTAGGATGCTATGATGTTCTTTTTCTTTTTAAACAGACAAATTATGGAGTCCGTTTAGGAAAGAGTATAAAACATATCTTGTGTACAGCCAACCCCACTTGCTCCTTAGTTCTTTGTTAACAAATCAATAAAAATAACTTGCACTGAATCAGATATCTTATGTTATACAAGCTTCCACCAGAGACAATCTGGAATCCCTGCAGTGGTGAAACACAGACTCCTGCAACAATTCCCACAGTAGACACAAGAGCTCCTATTCAGTTTGGATGTGAACTCAAAAGAGATTAGTGTGTGTCACAGAAAGCTGTCCTCACTGGCGACAAACGAGAACCCGTTGAAGGCATTATTGGAACTGGTGCTGGCATTAAACTCCGGGGTCCGACTCACGGAGTTAGGAACCATTTCTCTGGTGAACTCTGGATCAATATGCTGCAGGTCAGCTGGACCTTTCTGAAAGATTAGATAATTAAGTAACTGCATATGTACATGTGTATTGTAAAGAACACCTCATAATGCATTGAGACACTTCAGTATCTACAGAGAAAAAAATAGGCTATCAGTATTAACATTTTTTTAATATGGTTAAATATATAGTTTAGTATCAAATCAGTTAACCATCTAGGATAGTGATGTGGTCAGTTAAGTAGCACAGAGGGTAATTTATCTATGTCAGCTGTTTTGGTGTCAATGAAAGTAACAGATTTAATAAAGGGGAAACAATGAGACTGCAACTAAACAGAAATGGTTTTGCAGGTGGAGGCCACAGATATTTTGATGAGGGTCTCGCAGCCCTACAGAGATCCTACAGAGGTTGCACGAGTAGTCCAACTTCACCAGAAGGGTTTGCTGTATCACCCAACAGAGTCATAGGAGCATGAAGGAGATTCCAGGAGACAGGCAGCTAGACAGGTCCGTGAAAGGTACTTAACCATCAGCAGGACCAGTATCTGCTGTTTTGTGCGAGCGGGACCAGGATAAGCACTGCCAGAGCCCTACAAATAGACCTCAAGAGACCAGAATTGGCAGGTCCGGCACTGGAGCCCTGTGCTTTTCACAAATTAGAGCGAGTTCAGTCTGAGCTCATGTAGGAGACATTAATGAGTCTGGATAAACCGCGGTGAACGTTATGCTGCTGGTGGGTCAGTGTTGGTCTGGCGAAGCATATGAAGAGAAGCACAGACCTGTGCAGGTTGCCATGAATGACACCCTGAATGCCATGAAATCCTTAGACCTCTCTGTAAGAGTATGCAGGCAGTTCTCAGTGGATGAGGAATTGATACCATTGACTGGCTTACACGCTCACTGGACCTAAATCCAATAGAACATCTCTGGGATATCATGTTTTGGAGCACCTCAGATTATCCAGGAGCTCAGTGATGCCCTGGTTATAATCTGTGAGGAGATACCCAGACACCATCCATCATCTCATAAGGAGTATGCCTCGAGGTTGTCAGACATGCATACAAGCACATGGGGGTCACGCAAACTACTTAGAAACATTTTGAGTTGCTGCAGTAACATTTCTGCTGTATTAGTCTTTCTGATGTAAAATTAAGCCCCTCTGAATGTTGATCATTTTCATGGTCATCAAATGATGTGGCCTCGTTTTGTTCCTAACACATGAGTATGGATATCATGTATGGTTTTCTTTCCAATTGAGACCTGACGTGTTTTCAAAGTGTTCCTTTAATTGTTTTGAGCAGTGTATGTACACACTGTGAGCTTACCATATGACTGGGATTTAAGAAAATAAGTAGATGAGATATAGGGAAGAATACAGGAGGGAGTTATGTTAGCTAATCTCACTGGAAAATGGGAATTAAAAAACCTTGAAGTATGATAAGTGGATAGTAGAGAAGATATTTGAGGAGGTAATTGCAAATGACTAGATGGACACACTCACACAGTGACAGGAGACAAAGCCAAATCTGGCATTAAACAGTAACAGAGTGTAGGACACAAGCAGTTGCAGGCAGCGTGTCAAAACTCACCACATTAGGGTTATAAGGAGGTGTTATTCTCTTGTGGTAAAGGTCATCCCAGTTTACTGGAGTGAAAAAGGTGTGGTTCTTTATCTCCAGCTAGAAATAAAAGAAAGCAAAGTGTGACACAAAAAGTGTTATTTTATATTTTCAGGTCAGTCGTCGAACTCTAGAAAATCAACCCAGTCAGCACTGCCCTTTGAAAAACATCCTTAGTCTAAGACTAGGTGTATTTCTTGTCTGGGAATCAATATGTTACAGTTGAAAGACATTTTTTAACTCACAAAGTCTGCAATGGCTCCGAGACGTCTGTGCTGGTCCTTCTGCAGAAGACCCACTAGCAGTGAGCAGACAGCGTCAGACTTCCCTGGAGGCAGCGGAAGCGGCTTGTGGAGGATCCCATCATACATTTCACCAACGTCACGGCTGTAGAAAGGAGGCTGTTTAATCAAAGGAGTGGGTGCAGACAGCGTTAGTGTAAATCTATGCAATATTTTTTTTAGGTTTATTCATCACAACATTACAGTTTAAAGCAGTAGCTGTTCAAAGCCTAAAGTCATGGAACTGCTCATGTCTCTCCAGTAAAAGCAGTATGGAGCTGCTGCCAGTCGATGATAAACATGGCTTTGCATAAAGACTGGAAGCAGAACTGTGTTTACACACGGAGTAGAGGTAATATCACATTAAGATTACAGATGCTGCTGGGTTGATTTCGTTGTGTGTCTATCTGCATGGACCTCTTCCAGTATATCTGATAAGGCAAATTAGAGAGCTGCTGTCCGTAGCTTCATATTTATCTACAGACAGTTTCTCATCAGTCAAAGTGTCAAACTACTCCTTTAAATGTTCACCTTTAGACTTTAACGTGTTTTCCCAGAAGGTGTACCCTATAAATCTGCCAAATATATACAAAAAAACACACATACCAGGCTGTAAATCATCTCATAGAGCACTGCTCCCAGACACCACCAGTCCACTGTCCTGTCATACGGTTCCTTACGAAGAACCTCTGGAGCCAAGTACTGCAAACACAGAGAGCGAAGCGAAAAAAGCGAATAATAAGGAGACAGACAAGACTTTCTACACTCAGTGCAAATCAGCAAGTTTGAATTGACTGGTAAAGATTCAGTAAAAACTGTGGTGCTGATGTGACGGAAGAGCAGATTGACTTTCTATTATGAAGAGGTTGAACACAGGTGATAGTTGTTTGTTACAGTCTTTTTACTCACTTCTGGAGTCCCACAGAAAGTTGAGGTAGTTCCCTCTGGCTCTACACCCTCTTTGCACAGCCCAAAATCTGTCAGCACCACATGACCCTGCACACACAGAACACAGTAAAACATTCTTCATACAAAGCCACGTTTTTACTGTCAACCACAAATGAATGAATGTGAAAATGTTTACATTTTCAGATGTGTTGAAACCTACCTGAGAGTCTAGAAGAATATTTTCTGGCTTCAGGTCTCTGCAGTGGGCAAAGAATGAGCGGGACGTCAGTGATCATTTGAGTTTATCTCAGATACTGTATGTGTGAGTATCTGTTAGTCTCACCTGTAAACAATATTGAGAGAGTGAAGGTAGCCAATGGCACTTGCCACCTCGGCGGCGTAGAACCTCGCTCTGGGCTCTGAGAAGCATCTCTCTCTCTGTAGGTGGAAGAACAGCTACAGAAAGAGATAAATGGATAGACATGGAGGCAGGTGAAGAGACAGAAGGAGGCACCGAGCATTGCTAGGCTACAAATGAAGGTCAAACATATAATATACAAAACAAAGATTCATTTAAGCAAGCAATAGAGTAAACTATGGAGCACCTTAACAAACAAACTATGGTCTGAGGTAAAACATGATGCATACATCAACGTGGCAGCACAAAAGTACAACACAGTGTTTGAAAACGGGTTAACTGGCTGAATGCCAGCGAGCTGTGTCTGATTTTAATCAAACGATTACTTATTAAGAAACTTAAAACCTGCTGTGTCCCAGCTGAACAAGGAAACAGATGTGCATAAATCATTTTCTAATGTGATACAATGTCAAGCCAGTTTATTCACAGCATGAAATGTTTCTGTTTTACCACGGAACAGACTTTTTCCTCCAGTTCTAGGACTAAGCTAAGCGAATTATTTCCTCCCTGTAGCTCCATAATAATTCTAAATAAGGAGAGTCATGTCAGCTGTTCCTTTGTCAAGTCATTAGTAATGATTTGTTGTAATTACGCAGGTAAACAAATGAGGTCTGTCTTCCCAATTACAGCAGTACTACAATAAGGACATAAATCTCTTTAAAGCAGGAATCTGACCAGGTAAACCAACACACTATAAAGTCTATAAGGGGGGAAACTAATGAATAACAGCCTTATTTATTGTGGAAATTAAATTAATATGAATGTGATTTATTGGTGTATGACATAGATAATACAGTAAATACTGTATATGTCACGGTTCAAATCTGTCGGGGGGGTTTTATGTCACAAGTGAGAAACAAAAAGGTTTATTTTTTGCTAAATAATGATGTATCTTGAATCCAGATTTAAGGTTTTTACAAAGCTGAAGAAACATACCTCTCCCCCGTTGACGTAGTCAAGGACAAAGTAGAGTTTCTCCGCAGTCTGGAAGGAATAGTGAAGGCGAACCAAAAATGGGTGTTTCAGACTCTTCAGCAGCACGTTTCTCTCTGCCATGATGTTCTTTTGCTAAAGAGAGAGAAAACTAAATGTAGGTTCTTTTGTTCACCTGGACATAAACACATTTATACACATTTGTCTTAAACGTCTTACATTTTGTTATACACGTATACACACGTATGTAATTTTCATTTTAAGATTTGAGTTCAACAATCAACCATAGGATAGTTTCACGAACAATAAACAAAGGAAAAGATGTGGTTCTCATGAGTGATCATCCGCAGCTTTCACAACACCGCTTCACTTCACAGAATTGTTTTGGTTCTGCATGTTCTGTGTTTATCAAATGGTTCATGGCCTCTGCTCGCAGCCATTCAGTCATTCCCAGTTTCTTTCTACTGCTTCTAGTTTGGGAGAAGTGCAGCATCGGTGGATTAGCAGGCAGTCACAGCTGAATGCAGTGACGTTCCCAGTTCCAGGGGAGGAAGTCTGAAGCTATTGTGCAGACTATTCAGAAAATAAGAGTAAACGCATCGATGCATGCGGCTTAACATAAGTGCTACACCCTTTGGTATTTAACTGCAAAACAACAGTGTTCAGACTATTATAGCTGAGAGAAATCTCTCTGTGTTTTAAGCTCAGTAGTTTCCATGACTTATTTCAGTTTAGTTTGTTTATTATTACCGTCATTTTATCATCATAACCTTCAATGTAGGCACATTTTTTTATGTTAAATGTGTAAATTTAAGTTCATTTGTTGTCATGTTTAAAACTGATTTATTGTATATTATTAATATTATTTGTGTCTTTTATATGTCAATGTTCAACAGATTTTTCTAATGCAATAAAGTCCTGAATGCTGTTGTACAACTGGGAAAAACAATGTGCATGGTAAAACTAAATAAGGTGAAGGGGGAAGGTCACTGTATCCAACTGTTTTAAGAGATTTAAAAGGCTTCAAGAGGTTTAGAGAGTTTCACTGAAATCAAAATGGAGAAATGAAACAGATCAGCAGTCTTTGCTCTAATATCACTTCACAGTGATAAAGAAATACTCTGAGGAAAAGGACAAGTGCATTTGATCACGCATTGTCACCGTGTTGTCAGATAAACACTGACGTTACCCAGTTTATTTTGTGGGAGTTGTAAAATCCGTCCTTTGTACAGAACAAGCTGACAAGCTGTAGATTAGATAAGATTTAGATCCTGTTGCTGGGTTGAAAACGCTGTTTACTAATAACACTCAAAGATAATGACACACTCCACACACATGCGAACAATTTCCTACTGGCTCATGTTGACACATTTTCCACCTTCATCCCCTGTTGCTTGTACTGTAATGTAAATGATATTTTCCTGCTTTGATTTCCTGGGTATCATCTCACAGGTTGTCCTATGACTGACGCCTCAGCTGTCTTTGATGTAAACAGTTGGATAAATTCAGTTGTGTGATTAGAAACCTTAAGCCTCACCTCCTTTTTCTTCAGGATGACTTTCTTCTGCAGCACTTTGACAGCATAGAACTTGTTATTGGCTTTGAGCTTGGCGAGCAGGACCTGCGTGTGAGTTTTCTGGTTAATAGTTTGTTTAGTAAACAGTTGTTGCCACCGTCTCGACACAGAGTTGTCAGGACATTGCATCAAACCCCTATGAAAACAGTACACGCAGCAGAGACATGTGATTGGTGGAAACAGATGACAATGAGAAATCTGTCAAGCGTGTTGATGCTGTGCAATGTAAAAAAAAAAAAAAAGAAGAGAGATCTGACATTGCAATGCAGTCGATAAAAATATGATTAACGCTAAGATAAACTTTATCGTATTAATGGTTTACTGGATCCCTCATTTGAAACGTCATTCTCATTCCTTGTGTTTTGCTGTTCCGCTAACCAGGTGATGTTCAGGTAACTTTAAGAGGCCTCAGTGAACTGTAAAGTTAATGATTCATGAGGCAGGCCGGACATTTTGATCAGGCTGTAGTCAGCAGTTACACTCTCTCCGACCCTGTCTGCAATGTCAGCAGCGGCAGCAGCTCACTATCGCTTTCCTATTCTGTCTCCTTTAGTCTAAGAAGGTCAGCACAACAGAACCATTGCTGCATCCACATCCCAGTAAACTATATGATCAGTCATTAACACCTGCAACATTATAGTATTATTATATGATATAATTATCCTTGATGTAACCTCAATAATAGAGCATAAGATCATTCTATCCCAGTCACGTAGGAACGTGATTTTTAGGAGACATGTTCGTTTATTAAACACTCAGAAAGTGAACCTTGGATTTAATAACGGGTTCAACCCCCTTTGACCACAAACACGTTGACCACAAACACGCTCTTTCAGTAGCTGCAGACCTGCACAATAGGACCATTTTTCCTGACAGCGCTGCTTCAGCTCAGACATATTCTCAGGAAGTCTGGTGTGAATGGTTCTCTTGAGTTCCTTCCCCCAGCATCTTTAGCAAGCTGAGGTCTGTATCTCACTTTCTAAGTTTTACCTCACAGTGCTTCTGTTTTGATACTTAGTCACTTTAACTGGATCAGAAGTAGTCCAATATTATTTTATTTATAGTTTTGAGTTGTTTTTAAAAGTCAAAGTGGCTCTTACTAACCTCTTCAATATTGTCTCATTGATTGGATAACTTTGCGACCCTTTGACTTCCACTGATGGCCTCACATTCTTTACCTAACATTCACTGTGAATGTGTGTATGATAAGTTCAGTGTCAGTGGTTCACATGCACTGTTTTCATACATCGCTGTAACTTAGGTGAAGATCTAAAATACAGGTAACTGCAAAGGGTGTTTTACGTTTTTTGACATGTGAATAAATTGTTAAATAATGCATTGGTTTAGTGTTACCTTTCCAAAGGTACCCTTGCCGATGACAGCCAAGAAGTCAAAGTCAGTGGGCCTGGCACTGACACAAGAAACAGACTCATCAATTAATATAATAGGTAATGTTTCCCTTTAAGAATGAGTTTTATGCCTACATAAAAAAATACTTTCTGAAAATATCTGTTCCAAAGACAGTAATGGTTTACTGACTGTGGGTTTGCTGAAGGTCCCAGGTTGACATCATCAAGAGGAGAAGAGGATGGCGACTGCATCTGGTAAAAAAAGTAAACACAATTTAACAAAAGAAAAAAAACAGCACTTTGAATTCATGAACCATAATTGAAATATAAGACTTATCTTCCTGTACTCGCACTTGAACTTCAGCATCACTCACAATGAATGAGAAAGATTTATTAGGATTCAATGGTTTGAATAACTTGTTGATTCAATCTAAAATATGAATGCACAACAGTTTCATCTTCCTCCTGTTTTAGTTGACAAACGGGAATAGTGTGCATTTTAATATGAGAGACTGAGAGAAGACAGGTTTTATTTCTAAGCATCAGTTTTGGGTGAAAAATAAACCTTCCTCCTGAAAACTTAAAGCCAAAACCGACAGCTGTGACAAACTTACTTTAATGTCCCAGCTGGTATAGGTCGTGCTAATTGTCATTACTTTGTGTATTCCTGAGTAGTTTGTATTTGTATTCATTATGTATTTATTTATTTATTATATTCTTATAAATATGGATAATACATTAGATGATAATTAAAAAGGACAAATACATTAAAAAGTAGAGGTAATTCTTTTAGCTTCTACTAATAAATGTGAGTATCATGTTGGATAAATACAGCACAAACATTGAAAAAACAGATCCCCTGGATGAATTGTTAGTTTACTTTCCTCAATGTGTTTATTATTTCTCTTGGTTAAAACTAAATAAAATGAAGAGCACTCACATCAGAATGTGCCATAGCTATGATCCATTCCACTCCCACTGGAGACTCAGCATCAGTGTTTGGCAGACCTGTGAGAGGAGAGGAGAGGAGATAGGAGGAGAGGAGAGGAGAGGAGAGGAGAGGAGAGGAGAGGACAACAGTCATGCAGGACAAAACAGTGAAGGTAATTTAGGGCAGACTTAGTGCTTAATTTTTGGTTCACAGTTCTAAACCTTGCAATGTAAAAGGTATTGTTGACTTTTGTCTGATTTGGCACTGAACAAATACAGATGAATTACACTAAATTGATTTCTGCTGTAAAGTATTATTATTAGTTCCATTGGAGTATTGTATGTTCTCACCACTATAGAAAGACACAGGCATGTGTTTGTGTGTGTTTCTGAATCAGCTGTTCAGCACAACAAACCGAGGCTCCACACAAACTGGTTGTTCTGGTTTTTAGGCAACAAGTGACCAGAGCCTGGGCTCTGTAGCATCCTGTGCAGTATTGTTCCTTAGACTACACTCTTCTGGACAGAAGTCCCATACGTGGTTTTTGGATTATCTTAAACATAACAGTAGCAAATGACAATATGGACGTCTTCTCATGACGCCTTGATGCTGCCCGTGCTGCAGGTTGTGGCCACACTGAACACTTGTAGGACAGGAAAGTACTTTCCTTTAATAAAATATAGCTTCATAAAATTGGTTCCTTCTTTTTGAATCAAGTGTCGTGGTAAAATGAACCCTGTATATATAAACTATAAATAGCGAATGAGTGAGTGTGGTGTGTGGAGAGGCCATATGAGTGAACATGTTTACAGGGTCAATATTGCAGTGTCACTCTCATATCTGTCAAAACATACAGCGTGACTAGTCTCACACACACACGCACACACACACACACACACACACACACACACACACACACACACACACGCACGCACACACCAACCAGCAAACCCAACTAAATGCCCAATCCTCCCCTATATTCTAACTTCATATCCAACTTAATATCAACATCAGTAAAATTAAATCTAAAGTCAAGTCTTCATCCCCAGACCTCTTTAAAGTCATGACAGCACCTAAAATGTCTTCACATCAGTGATAATGACTACATGCATCCACACACTCAATCCAGCTGCACTAACATAAACATTCAGCCGTAATAGAGATTTCATTCTAAAAGCATGTGTCAAGAAAAAGAAATAAAAAACATTCATAGCAATAACATTAGAAGATCATCCTCTAGGAAATTTAATGTCAGTATTTTTCACTTAATGTAAGTTATTCTACATATTTGATACCTGGTAACTTGTTTGAAATCAATTTAAACTGTTGATTATATGATGTTATGTCCATGTTTACGTTATTTACACGTTTATCTGCATAAATACGTCACTAAAGAGGTTGACAGGACAGAGCTAGTGTTAATTTACATAAAATATAAATAGTGGAAGACAAAAAAATCTAAAGTTATAGTATTTGTCAATTTTTATTCTTTGCAGTTTGCAGAAGATACTTGCTGCAAGTCAAAAATAAAAAAACACTTCCTGATTAGGCTCAAATCAAAGTGAATGAATCTGACACCTTGTGGCAAAAATTCTAAACATATAAGACACGAAGCGAGTTTAAATGCTTATTCACTTATAAAAATAACAATGATCTTCTGCAAGCAGGTAAATCTGCTTATTTTTATCAAAAACACAAGGTGGAGCACACTGCTTCTCAACCATGTAAAGGTTTATTCCTCAGGGCGGAGACTCACAATTATAAAACCAAACTCTAAATGTGTTCCACAGCACATCAGGCTAAAGAAAGTTTTCTTTCACAATATCAAGTTCCTCCATAAATGATCTAGAACAAAAAAATGTTCAAGAATACTTACAGTGTTTGTATAGTCTTTGAGTAACAAAGTTCATCAGCACAAACTGAAAACCAACTGTGATATCACAGTGACATGAATGAAGTAAAATCACTATAAACTCAGTCTATCTCATGTATGAATATGTCTGTATGTTGTGTGCTGAAGTCTAAAAACACAATACTGCAAAGAAGAGACATGAGAAGCTACAAATATTCCTCCAAATCAGGAAAATGATGTCTGTATTTAGGAACAAACATATACTCTACAGCGAGTCCAGAAATCAGAAGGCAGCGGTTTTCTCTCACCTGTGTGTAGAGGATGAAGAGATCAGTGTCCAGGCCGTCAGCTGGGTTTAGGACTCTGATGAAAGTCAAAACAGAGCTGTCAGAGGTGCAGGAAGTCCAGAGCTGAGACTGATCTGAGATCAGTTTTTAATTTATAAAAAATAGATAGGAGGGACGGTTCACTTCAGGAAAGTGAATCATTGAAGAAACAAGCACACAGTGAGGCGGAGCAACACTTTAGACTGGCAGTGACTCTGTGACACTGTGTGGGTGTGCATCCTCCAGACTCTAATCTTTGCTTTCAAAATAAGAGGAGAAGCTGCCATGGTCTTTTTTAACATTTGCAAATATGCCATAGAAAAATATAATAAAGACACTAGAAAATAGTCTGTGCACACGTTCGCATATACTCTGATATATACTTCTATTCAATGTTTCTTGACAGTCATATTTTTTAGGTCAGAAAGTACTGTTACTGATCCAAAACCCATCCTGGGCTTTTTCTACCAATAAATATGGAATACATTTTCCTGTATAGGTGCTATATTGACCAACACTGGGTCCATTTAACTTTAACCATTGAGTATAACTATGTTAAAATAAGCATTTAGGTTAAAATAATGAAGATAATTATATTATATAGCAGTTTATTACTTTTCAAGTCTTTAGATTCTGATCACAATGAATTTTGTTACTATTTTTATGGTTGTGCTTAGCTTCAGTTCTTACCTCACTAATGACATTTGGGAACACTGAGACAAACTATTTCTATGCCTGTATTCTTGGCTAATAAAATAGATTCTGATGCTCATACATATCTTTTACACAGAGATTTAAGATGAACACAAAGGAACATTTTCCCTCTGCAACAGTTGAATGAGAAAACAACCTACTACACTCTGCACACACATCATTTTGCACAGTGAAGGTCAAACGTTTAAGTAACAATAAACAAAACTCATGTTTACAATTGTCCACTTGTGCAATTGAGCATATTTTTATTTTAAAAGCAACAGTCTCCAGATTTCTTAGCATCCTCCTTCTGGAAGCTTAAAAATAAGTCCTGCACACCAGCTGTTTCTTCATGTATAAAACATTTAACAGTCACTTTTTCATTTTGCTGCAGTAGCACATTATCAGCAATGCCTGTTTTTCTGGCTTCTGCAGTGGAACAAGAAGATAAGCAGTGAAAACAGAGAGGGTGTGAAAGGAGTTGTCACCACCACAGTCAACTGTAGATGACGATTTGGTCATTGGGGAGATGTAATATAAGAAAACATCTTATAAAGTAGTGTAAAAGAGACAGTACACAAAATGCAGTCTGTGTGATTCCAAATAAGACAAGCCACAGAGACTGTAATCAGACAAGACAACTTTGGACATTTATTAATTTATATGAATTGAATGAAGTTTGTGACCCAAGATTATCTTGACACGCGTACACGCACAAACAAATCCCACCAGAGAGACACACAAAGACGTCATATTCGAAATTGCAAGAGCCCTTTAAACATTCCTTTTAAATAAAGTTTCGTCTCACAATGTCAAATCCAAACAGCATCTTTTAACCTTCACAAAAAAATAAAATGTAAACCTTTCATAGAACACACTTTAAATGGAGTTTCCATCACATGTGAACTGCAGAGAGCTGCATTGTCTCTAGTTTTCAAATCAGTATTAACAGTACTAAATTGTGGATTTTTGCACTCTCTAGTGACCAAGTGTGGAAATCATTGTGTAAGAACCGATTCTTTTTTCACAATTGTGCTAAATTGTGCCCTATTCATTAACTAATAATTGCTGATAAATATCATTAAATAAGAAAATAGCAAAAAAAAATGATTTAAGACTTTTGCATATTGAGATAAAAACCTAATGTTTAACTCTGTTTCTGGATGAGACGGTAAAATTTGAAATTACAGCTCCTACGTTACTTGAGTTTTAACATTAATGGTAACGTGTGATAAAGTACAGTGTGGAGGATTTTGCGGCAGTAAACACAAATGACTGGTACTTCAGAATATCCCACAAAACCAAGGCGGCGCTCCTGGTTTTCTCCATCTAACAAAAACCTAATCCTTTTTCCAAGTGTGAACAAAGTAGCTTATATAATTTCCACAGTTTTCTGTTAGTCAGGGAATTAGTCTCATAACAAAGAGCTGCAAAATTAAGTGAATACAGTACTTCTGTCTTAACTTTTATTGCACAAACCTTCAAGTTTGGAGAAGCCTCATTGATTAGGCTGCAGCATCGGACTCCTGACTCCTTCCCTTCACTCACAGTCCTCCCATCTCTTCCATTTTAGACAACCTTCATATTTTTATGAAGGTTGTCATGTTACGGGCTTTCACCACGACACTTCAATCTATTTCTGGGTATGGTAATTGTGAAAACATGTGGACCTCTGTCAGGTACCGTACTAACTGACCCGTGTTACAGCTCGCAGCAATGGGAAATATGTCTGTGGGAAATATGAGTGCGTCAGCTCCGAGGCTGTGAGCATCTACAGAAGATACCAGTGTGAAAACTCTGAAACTTCTGATGCTTCCTTCCCGTTTAACCCCCTTTGTCAGCCTCTTTCTATCAGCCTCGCACAAATTACTCCAGATTCATCAGGACATCCCTCCATTACTCCCCACAGAAATATCCTAATTTAATTTTCCAACCTTTCCTTTATTAACCCTCACAGGACCCCACCACCACCGAGCCCTCCTCTCTCTCTCTCTGATGGGTAAAGACACCAAACACATGAAAAAAGGGGTCAGGGTCTTTTCCCTGCAACAGAATGAATTTGGCACATGATGTTCGGTGGCCTGAAGCCCCCGGTGAATGGGTGGATCACTTGAGCCCTTCGTCTGTGCTCTTGAACATGAGGATGGCATTGGAGATCTTGAGGGCAGGGCCGAGCTTGAGGCTCATGATCTTCACAATGTCGGTCTGGGTCAGCAGCAGGAAGGCCTCGCCGTCAATCATCTGGCATGCGAAAGTGTCAAAGTTCATCACGAGATGAGCCAAACACAAGAGAGGATCAGCAGCACAGAACAACAACAGTGACAGGTACACCTTTGTTTTTTACCACAGTGGAACTCACCTCTTCTTTGAAGAGACGAGCCTGTTCTTCACAACCAATTAGATTCTGGACAAACCTGAAGACCTGACGTGTGAACACACCAGATTTGCATTCATCCATACAGACAGAGAAATCATATTTAAAATAATAATAATGACGGTAAGTGGTAATATACTCTCACCTCTTCAACGCTCCATGCCGCCACCTGGCCGGCGTGAATGCCCTGAACGCCAGGCAGCAGCTTACAGTGCTGCTCCCAACACAGAGACAGAGTCCTGTCTGACTGACCGCTCAGAGCTGTCATGAACAGTGATGGATACACGCCTTCTGAGGACATGTCTGAGGACAGACACACAAACACAGTCACAAACCTCCCAAACAACTGCCGTTAATTGCAGTCAGAGAAGATACTGACACTATCAACATCACCTGTGTTTTAAATGCTATAAAAAGTCAAAGTATCTGCTCTATGAAGGAAATAGTGGTATTCTGCATTTCCCAGTTTGACCATTTGACGCCCACCAATACAAATATAAAAGCAAGGTGCTGCAGTAAGACTGTGTTAGATCTCGGGATAAATACAACTGAGATACAACCCTCTGTACTTTAAATTCTCTGAGGCAGGATTAGACTGCAGGTTAGGGTCCTCTGAAGCTGCTCAGCTTCAGAAAATACACAGACTAGACCAGATGCAATGTTCACTGAATATGGAAACGTCTGTGCTGTAAAACCTACAGTAATGCTGATAGCATAACTAAAGCAGGCTGCAGCTCAGTAGTGTCCCAGATGAAAATATTTTGGACTTGCTTTAGCATCATCAAACTGCTGCTACATCCACTCGACAGGATACCAATTCCCCATGTAAAAAACTCACTCTGATAGTCTCTCTGTTGGTTTTTCCTATATTTGGGAGGGCGACCAATCCTAGTAACGGAAGAAAAGATTAATGTGAGACAAAATGAAACCTGGACACCTGTATACACACACATAAATATATATATGTATATTTACCTGCCACGGTAATGGGTCTTCTTGGTTCTCTGACCAAAGAAAAGATTCCTCTTGCACTCTGAGTCTGACAGGTCGGCCTTCAGTCTGCCCTGGTTTCGCTCGGCCAACGGGCAGCCAGATATGCAGTGATGGGCAGTAAAACGACCAGTGACATGTCCTGAACCGTCACAACCAGGAGTTGGACACTTCCTGTTTCAAAGAAAGTTGTCAAGTAGAATTAGAAAGAAAACCAGTAAATCAATATTACGTAAATGTTTTAATGTCCCAAATTGGTGTTGGGAATGCCCTGGAGGCTAAGGCACCAATCAAAGGACCTTAGTTTAACGCTGACCTGTTATGGAAGCTGTACTTGTTGGTTCTAGGGTGACTGATGGGTTTACAGGGGATGGAGGATGGGAAGGTGACTTGGCCTGTAACCGGAGGCTCCCTCACACCTGCAAACAGACAAATATAGAAAGATTTAACTTCATGTTAAACACAATAGTTAAGACGTTGTTCTGGTTTTGACTTGGCAGAGAAGTAAAACACCGCTAACAATGAATGGTACTCAGACATTAGTCCTTTTTTATCTGTTTGTGCTTTTCCTACTGTGACATGTTTAAATTTCTCAACTTATTTACAATAATACGTACTAACAAAATATACACCAGCCATAAAATAGTAAAAATAAAAGTAAAAATGACTAAATCTAAATAACAAATCATTTATAAAGTCTTGAATTTGTTTATTGAATAATTTAACTGCAATGTGTACAAATACACTGTTTTACAGTCTTTCTTAATAATAGAGAGATGTGTGTTGCTGGTTATCTGTCATCCAGATCATGGTTATCTCAATAATGTTTTATCCAAAGCGACTGGACTTGTTTGGTTTCACCTTCCATTCCGGAGGACTTTCTCATGTCTGTGTTGCTGGTTGTTACCGTGTGGTTGCTGTGTTTTGGGGTCCCGCGGAGGAACTTTTAGCGGGTGACCGGTCACTTCACACCAGCCAGCTGGGTGTATGTCAGGGTGATCTGAGTCCATCCACTCATCATAGACATGACTCCATCCGTCATAATGGACCTGAAACAGAAGAGAGAGATCGAGAACTGAGATGGAGCTGTACGTGCACAACACAGCTCAACCTGGAGCATTGCATTTAGTGCTTTACTATTCAGGACACAAACAAATACAGACTATTACCTTAATCCGGTGAATCTCAACTTCTTCCACTGTGGCCACTCGGATCAGACCAGGACTTCGCTTGTCCACAGCCTCCAGTTTCATCTTAGCCTGGAAACTGTGGGGAGCACGCTGGACACAAGGCAGAGGATGATATGAAATAACCTTTAACATATATGTTCATGTTAACAATACATGTCAAGCAAAGGGTGGAGTTACCTGCAGCAAGTCAATTTCTAGTATATTATTTAAATCAAAAGTACATTTATTCTCTGTTCTCACCACTTTAAAGGCCTCAGCAGCCACCGCCTTGGCACCAGTCTCCTGCAGATAGTGTGACCAGGAAAACTGGCCCTGGTCTGGATAATCTGGTGCAACAAAACACAAATTCACATCAGTAAATGACTACAAACATGCATGCCCAAAATACAAGCTTACAAGCTTAATTTGTGTTGAAGCACATGAGCTATGAGGCCCATTAGAAATCCTACAGTAATAATCAACAGGAAACACACTGATCACCTTGAGGTGGTGTTAGGGGCAAGTTTCTCTCCTGGCACCAACCAATAGGATGAATATACGGACTGCTGGCATCACACCTGCATATTTAGATCATCAACAAAAACAACATCAACAGCCCCCATTATGAGTTTTACAGTATAATTAGTAGAAGCAGAAATTTAGTGACAGTTGCAGCAATTAAATCAGAGGTTCAGAGTTAAATGAGTTAGGAGACTGTAGAAAAACATTTGTTTTCATTGTGTGACAGGTTTGAGAACTGCCACCCTGGTGCTCAAACAGCCTTTACTTTGAATTTAGTAGTGACAAAGCAGCAACCACCTCTACAGCTCTACTGAGCTGAAATGTTTACTAGTTAAGTCTCAGCACTCTTTCAGTACTAACCCTGTACTGAAGACACAGATAAGCCTTCAGGGGCTGTTCAAGATAAAATCAGAGCTAAAAGAGAAGTGAACACAAACACGTATGCAAAATAAGATTTGCATGTTGAATATTTCTGTCAATCAGTTCAGAATCTGCTCGTGTCAACAAGCGTGTAATGCAGTGTAGAAAGTAACTACATTAATACATACAGTCAAGCCTATGATTAATCATACCCCTGGCAAATTCTGACTTTTGCCAGTTGTTTTTAGTCAACCAGCAAATTATTATTTTACAGGAAATAACATAGGTGTCTCCCAAACGATAATTCGACGTTTCTCAGCTTTTCTTTACATTCGAGCAAAATGTGTCCAAAATTATTCATACCCTTCACGAACTGTCACAGTCTCTGGGAAAATCCAAAGTTCTATATCAATCCAAATAGTCCAAGCCGCTCTAAAGCATCCTAATTACCCTGATTAGTTAGGAACAGCTGTAATCAACTCAACAGGTGAAAACAGCAGCTCTCTGGTTTGTGGACAGTCATGGATAAGACAAAGGAGCTCAGTGAGGACCTGCGGCTGCGCATTGTGGCTGCTCACGTGTCAGGAAAGGGCTACAAGACCATATCTAAATGTTTTCAAGTTCCAGTGGCTACAGTGCAAAGTATTATTAAAAAATACAAGATGTTCCACACAGTGAAAAATCTCAGAGGACGTGATCGGAAGTCAAAAGTGACACCTGTGCTGCTCAGGAGGATAGTGAAAGAGGTGAAAAAGAATACAAGGATCACCACCAAGGCCATGCTGGTGAATCTGGGCTCTGCTGGTGCCAATGTCTCAAGGCGGACAATCCAACAACCGCTGCACACTGCTGGGTTCCACGGATACAGACCAAGGAGGACGCCACTTCTCCAGATAAGGTACACAAAAGCTTGCTTGGTCTTTGCAAATGCTCATTAAAGAAGAAGACTTTTGGTCTTCTGTGTGATGGTCAGATGAAACAAAAATGAAATCGTTTGGTCACAATGATGTTTCCTTCATTTGCTGTAAAAAAAGGAGAAGCCTTCCACCCAAAGAACGCGACCCCCACCGTCAAACATGGTGGTGGGAACCTAATGCTTTGGGGGTGTTTTTCAGCCAATGGACCAGGAACCTAATCACAGTAAACGGCACCATGAAAAAGAGCAATACATGAGGATTCTCAACGACAAGATCAGGCAGTCTGCAGAGAAACTTGGCCTTGGGCACCAGTGGACATTACAGCATGACAATGACTTAAAACACAGCAAAAGTGGTGAAGAAACATTTGGCAGACAACAACATTAAAGGTTTGGAGTGACCCAGCCAGAGTCCTGTGGAGGGAGCTAAAGATCAGGGTGATGTAGGAAGACTCTCCAGCTTGAAAGATTTGGAGCTCATTGCTAAAGATGAATGGGCAAAAATACCTGTGGAAACATGCAAAAAGCTGGTCTGCAATTAAAGGAAGCGTTTAATTGCTGTGTAAACAAAGGCTTTTCTATTGGTCAGAATAGAAGAGTATGAATAATTTTGGACATGACACTTTTGCTCAAATGTAAATAAAAGCTGAGAAATGTTTTTTCGCCTTAAAATTGACTCCTCGTCGTATTATCTTTGGGAGACACCTATGTTATTTGCCATCAAAAAACTTGATGGCTAAATAAAAGCAACTTTAAGTCCAAATTTGCCAGGGGTATGATTAATTATGGGCTTGACTGTATATAATGTAATGTTCAGCATGTTATTAAATCACTATACTTTTTTCAATCATTTACAGCCCACACATCCAGAAAGATTCAGAGACTCACCAGTAGTCGTATGTGTCATCCCAGTTATCAAAATGAACCAGAAAGCGGTTGTCCACCACGTCAGTGACAGTTGCTACACAGATAAGAGAGGGGTTCATACGGTCGACAGCCTCAAGCTTCGTTCCTATATCGAAACCACATTTGACATCGATCTGAACACAAAGAGGACAACATTAGAAATGACATAGAAAGTGCACATAAGGAAGCAGAAACAGTCTCACAGATCAGAGCCCAGACTAGTCCAGTATAAGTGTCCTCACACTATATTTTGGTCACAAACGTTTTCAGTTATTATTATATATTTGCGGTTTTCTAAAACATACAGAATGTGCACATTGTTCAAAAATAACTTATCACTGCAGCTGTTTCATTATTATTGTAGTGTTCCGATCCTAAAACCATTCAGCTCATATATTTATGTAATAATGTAAGTATTGTATATTATACTGTTTAGTGGCAGTTACCCTCCCAGGACTGGCAAACAGCTCTTTGGGAGCCACTTGTGCTTTAGTCATTCTCAGATAGTTGCTCCAGGTAAACTCCTCCTCTTTACAGCCTGAACAAGACACAGAGAGACAGAAGGTTAACACGTTCACAGAGTGCAAAGACACCTCTAAAGGAACAATTCAAGGAAAGTGTAGTGTTTGGTGGCAGCAAAATGAGAAGACCAAAACCAGGTGTGCAATAAACAGGGCAGGAGACAGTTAGCTTAGCATTAAAACTCATACCAAGAGAAACAACATGGCTTTGACTATATGTAGGAAAATCCACCAACCATGGACTATTTTAATCCATGGGGGAAAAGTTGTGTATGGTTTAACAGTGATGGTTTTTATGGGTAAAACAATGTGCAATATATAGAATCAGTGTTGTTTGGTTTGGACAGAACCAAATAATTTATGCAACCCTTACCAGCGGTGCAATGTTCTCATATAACTTTCAGCAAGAATGTACATTATTTATTTTTAAGCCTTTAAAGTTAAAGACTCTTTCTGAGTGTCCTACAGTCCTCCTCTCCACAGCTACAGCCCATTGATCTTCCAAGGCGTCACCTCTGACCTTTGGGAGTGTGCAGTTTGTGTCCTGTGCTCTCGCACCAGCCTGCAGGATGGATGTCGGGGGAGTTGGCATTCACCCAGAAGTCGTGGCAGTCGGAGTAGCCGTCAAAATGGAGCCGCAGCCGGTAACCACAGACCTGGATGAAGTCGTGATACATGAGAGCAGAACCAAAGCAGAAGGCAACTCTGGACTAAACTGTCTTGCATACAAAGCTGTCTGTGAGCAGACAGTAAGCAGTGATTATTAATCTGAAATGATTAGCCTGGACACAAAGAACCATCGTGTTAATGGATGTCTGGCTCACCTCGGCCACAGTGAGGACAAAGTACATAGACGGATGTTGTGGGTCGATGCCTTCCAGCTTCATTCCTTGTTTAAAGCCATTCTTCACTGTTGGCACTCTCTGAGACTGAACACAGGTAGAGAACAGATTTTATCATCAGATATATAGTCTTTAGGTGAAAAGTAGCTAAAAGGTTTAGAGTATTCTAAAAGAATTTAAATGAAACTACTTCAAGAGAACTAGCAGACCTTGGGCTGATACTACAGTGTTACTATTCACTGGTCATCTCTAATGTACCTCTTGGAAAAGCTTGTTGGGAGCAGCAACAGCTTTGGTTTCCTCTAAATACTGAGTCCATGTCCACTGTTCTGTCTTAATGTCTCCAGCTGCAGCAAAACAAAACTTAAATATTAATAGAATGCGCATCACAGAAACTTTAACTGGAAAACAGGGTAGGATTTAAATGAAGTCAAAGAAAAGAGACGTGTCAATAATAACTGGTCCAACCTCCCCTGATGTGTCTGATGTCTGCTTTAGAGTCATCCATTTTCTCATCCTAAAAACAGAGAAAACTGCATGAGCATTTCAATAATAAGACATAATAACATCTGGAACATCAGAAAAACGTTCTGTCCCACCGTGCCCTCGATGTCAGAGTCCTCCTCCGACGGACTCAGGTACTCCTTCCGTTTCCTCTTCCTCATGGGTTTCAGGTGGTCAGGGTTAAGGGAGGAGACCCTCCCTCCTGCTGGCACCTTCTCCACCCCGACACTGCGCCTGAGTTTAATAGAGAATAAATTGAGTTTAAACACAAAAATCACAAACGATAATTTGGGACATACAATGTTTACAGTTGCAACCCACACAGTAAAGTGCAGACCTATGTACCTGGTTGTCATAGCAATGCTGCACAAAACTGCTGAGGACTGCCGACACACAAGAATAATGTTCTTGTTTCTCTGTATGCGGCTGTTTGTCACAGCAAGGAGACAAATTTTCTTTTAGGAGGCTGAAAGCAGTAAAATAAAAGACTGCAGAGTTTAACAGAGTTGTCTGAAAAGAGGAGTTTGGTTGTGAGAGTTTTGCTTCTCTCTCACCAGTCAGTAGTCGGTTTTCAGACCACCTAGGCTGTCGCTTGAAATGCAAGCAAAAGTACGATCCGTGACATTTGCCCAATGGAAAACTGTAAGGTGAGTAGAGATAAGCTGATGCCATGTGATGAACCACTGAATATCACTAGTGTTTTACACAAATATACTATCAACACATCACAGGGTGCGTGTGCCACATAACACACCCTAATATTTTAAATGTTCAGAGAAAACACTGGTCTAAACTCAAAAGAAAATCCACCACGACAGCACAAGCTAGTGCCAGGGTTTTATAAAGGTGCATCATCACATCTCCTCCTGTGTTAAATAGTCTCATAAACCAAATATTTGCCAGGATATAAAAGGAAACGTTAACACACAAGTGCGTGGTTTGTGGTAGTGTGCATGTGTGAGATACATGTGTGATTACTAAAGAGAAGTCACTGTTTTGAACCCACTTGTCAGTGATTGGTTCTCTGCGTAGCTCCTCTGTGTAAGTTCTCTGAGCTCTGGGATCATGGTTCTGTTGTCCTGGTACAACCTGCACTTTAGGCTTGACCGGCACCATCCTCTCTGGCTCCACAGCTGCCCCTCTCACAGGACCAACGGGAGCTGACACATCTAAAAAAAACAGAAAAGGCTGTAAAGAAGCTCTGGGAGAAGTCTGATGATAAAAAGTGATCAAATCTAAATGAGCAACTGTGCTGCTGTCTGTTTTTCTATTTGTCCATTTCAACTCTTTATTAGCTATGTATATTCACTCATTTAGATTTTCCAAAGATGCCTGCTTGCAGCTGCACTCTCTTTACGTGTCTACAGCAGCTCTTCAGCAGCTGATGTAATTATTGCTCATTTCTGCTTAATACACACACACATGCTGGGAAATCTTTCAAAGAACAGTGCAGCCATGTATAGAAAGTAACTGATTTAAGGAGCGTAACACCTGTAGATACTCTCTTGTTATTGAATTATTCTCATCATACCAAAGCTGTATATTGGCATATGGCCCATTTAGCAACATGCCACTTGAAGAAATTCAGGTGTGTAAATTGGTAGCAACTTGCTGCCTTCTGTTTTCAATGAAACCTTCTGTAACTATGCATCTACCTAGCTTGTCTGCTGAGGAGCTTTCTGCGTCAACATTTCGCCCAGACGTCCCTGCTGCTGCTGGTTCCGTGGCGCTGCTGGTTGTCCCTGGGGTGATCAGTGTGCTCAGTGTACCTACATCACTCACACAAAACTACACAAACACAACAAACACATGCATCAATGGATCCATCGGTCAAAATGTGTCCTGACGTATTAACATGTCTCTTCAAGCCTTTTCTCCTCAGACTATTACAGAACATGCAACATGGCCTGTAGCCTAAATCTGACAATGTGAATCAATCAGCAGCTTATTGGAATTACTGCCGCCTCTTTTTTTCTGAGAGAAAATGTGCATCACATTATTAGTTTAGCTTGTGTTTTGTTACAGTGGTAGCTCTAGTTTAAGGTTTTTATCAAATTAAAAAACAACAACAAATGGTTGGGTGATTAGAACTTGTTCTGAGAGCATCTCAGGTTTCTACTCAAAACCTTTGTCATAAGAACATGGTCGCCCAACACGAACGTGCTAAATGCTTGGCGCGGTGGCACGTTCACTGGGAGTGCCTGAGTAGTAAACGACACTAAAGGTTTAAGTGTTCACATGGCTGTTGGTACTTTTTCCTTCATAAGTCGCCAGTGGAATTTAGAAGAAAGAACAGCTTGTTTACATTAGCTGAATATGAGTTATGAGTATGGGTTTATTCATGCAGTTTGGATTAACGTAGGGGGGAAATAATATTAAATAATGGGCACATGCACACTTTTGCATTTCCCTAAATAGTCAAGTTGAAAAATTCTACAAAGACAGAAAACATTAAAACAATTCAGAGACACTTTTTAACTGTATCGAACTGTTTTGTAATGAGACAAATGCACATCCACAGCTCAAGGATACAGAGTTTACTGGATCTTATCAGAGTCTTAAGGAAATTTAAGGTTGCATCACAGTCATAAATTCAATACTTTCTTATTTATGGATTGTTTACATTGGTCAATGCATTGTTTTGTCAATACAATGTAAAAATATGTGTCAAATGGTTAACACAGCAGCTTATTTTTAAATAAGATGTTGATCCTATCTTAGAATATACAGGAGAGAACAACAAACAAAGTTGACATTTGGGATTAATGTTTGATATTTATGTGATAAAGCCGTTATAGATCGATAGTTTCTGTTAATGCACTATTAAGCAGCTCTCGTCATATCAGCATGGATCAATTATCGTTTGCCTGTTTCCTGACATTTTGCTGATGTGCACCTCATTCGATGTTGTCCTGCTGCAGTTGAGCTTGTGAACAGGTTTCCAATCAGACTGAGTTAATGTAATTGCTATGGGAAAAGGATCAAGGAGACTTTAACAAGTGAGACAACGAGATGATCTAGCTAGTGAAAAAGAAACTTGAAATGCTGTCAGATGAGCTGCTACACATGAAAGAACAAAACATTTTGTCCTGAAATATCCGTTTACCTTGAGGTTGCTGCTGGGCAGAATGGCCATCCCCTCCTTCCACTCTAGGACATGGACAATGCTACAAGCCCCACCCACCTGTGCTGTCAGAGTGGGCGTAGCCAGTTCACCAGCCCTGGCTACTTTACCTGGGTCGCCCACCACAACAGCTGGAGTCACCTCCACCTTCTGATGGCCATGAGCAGGAGCTGAGGAGAGAGAGAGATGCCAAAGACATTTCAGTGATCAGTACAATAATATTCTAGATGACTGGACTCCAGGTTCGCTAACACCTGACACATTTATTGACATCAGGAGCTTAGTGTTTTTACCAAGACAAGAAAAGATGATGATGCTCTTTGTGTTTTATCAGCTTAGAAATGTTGCGTTTTTATTTGAGGGGGGCTAAGTGGAGCTGAGGAGGGGTCTGTGGGGTAAGTCCACTTTCTTCTCCATCCCTTCACATGTTTTTTCATGCTCACTCTGGTAGTCTTCAGTAGTTTATTATATTTCATACAGCTCCCTCTGGAGCCACAAAATGCTTTATACAGCTTTTATTTAACATATGTAGTAGTACAGTAGGACTCCCGGTGGCCTGTAAACACACTGCAGGTGTAAAATGTAATGTAAATCGGGTAAGTACCCCTTTAAAACTAGGTTTTCAGATAGTCTGTGTGTTGCATAAATGTTAATGGTGATGTCAACATGTTGTGCTTTCACATCACTAAATCAGTGTCATGAAAGTTTAGAGACACAGACAAACTGTACGTTATCTCTATGAACAGTCTATGAAATCAAATGTTGCCTAAGATGATGACGGCAGATGTCTTGACATACTTGTCCCATAATGAAAAACCAGTAATTAGTTCACTATTAAATGTGTGAAGAGTAAATCCTGCAGCTTGAGAGTCTGGATCAAAATGATGTGTAGCATTTTTTTCACCTTTTGCCTGATGAACAATTTTAAATAATTATTCTTTACAAATATATTTGCTTATTTTACCATCTTACCAATCAACTAATTGATTAATGAAATTCTTGTATCAGCTCTAATGACGAGTGTCTTCTTTTTTTGTATGGTCCAATGACAAGAAATTTGACTGATGTTCTTAAGAAGCCAACATCAACAGCTGGTCATATGATATCTTCATAATCTAAAAGTAAATTTACACGTGATGCCAAAATATGCTGATAATATGCTGAAACAGAATTAATATTTATAATGTGTAATTTGACGTTATGACTGATAACAAACACACAATAATGCTTATGTGACTGTATTGAGTGGAGTGATATTTGGTGTAAAATGAGAAATGATACATTAGTGTGACTTCTGAACAAAGAGGAAAATAGACAGGTTTAACTTTGAATTGTTAGTGTATGTAAATAAATGCAGGTCGCTTGATGCCGACTTAAAGGAGGCCAGAGGTCCGTCAGCATCTTAATGGTTGCGGCATTAGTTTGTTGTATGCTCACCTGGTAGCAGGAGGGCTGTGGTGGTGTGTGGCTGGGGCCGAGCCTTCCTGGCTACGCCATCACTACCACATATGAGGACGGCATCAGAAGAGGACAATGAGGATGGGGTGCGATCGGGTTCTTTAGACAGAGCCTCCATGTTCACTTTGGCACTCATAGCAGCGTCCCTGTCCTTCACTACTCAACACTGAAGACAAAATAGTGCAAGGTTTGACAGTTTTTCTTCATTAAAGGAAACAGAGATTTGCACTTTTTAAAAATAAATGATTCTATAACATACTTGTTTCATAACTAGTTTGATTTATATTCACATGTATATTGACAACTTTTATCATTTAAATTTAAAAAGTCATTGGTATATTTTAACACAATACACAGGGAAGATTCATGAGATTGGCAGACTAACTATTAGCCTGTAGGACATCAGCCCAGTGTCCTGCTGTATTATTTAAAAACAAGAACATGCCTGGAACAGTTATTTGAACACGATGCAGAGAACCACTGCTAAATGACACACTTTGTCTCTATTTATATTTACTGCCTCTTATTATTTACCCAAAATGGCTCCTAGACATGCAAACATTTTAAATGGGAAAACTACACAGATAACATAACCAATAAAATACAATATTTCTAATATTAGTGCCATTTTATGCAGCCATGGAAGATCAACTATTCCTTCGCCCATCAACAACCATGACCCCGTGTGACTTTTTTAACAGACATCCATTACCTACAATAAAAAGGCAATAACGGTGACACGCCAATATTTACGGACAAGCGTCCAAATCCACTCACACCAAAACACAGCATTTCAGTTAAAATGGCGGTGGATCAGAAATCCGTCAGACTACAAAAATATCGCAAAAGCAATGTCTGAAATCTTGTGAAAATCCAATATACTGAAAAATCAACCCCGTCACCCATTCATTCAACATCTGAAATGAATGAGCGACATTTTCACCCCATAACAACGTAAAGCATGTTTTGTATTTCACAAACCTCGGAGCGACTGTTTCTACTGTTTAACAGTATCAAACTCGATTAAGCTAATTAAACGTGTGCCACTATTAAATACATATTTCACGGTAAAAAGCTTTGTGATTGATTACATCGGCAACGCCAAAACGGTTCATCCCGAGGAGAGAAAAAGACTTGTTTCCGTGCACCGCATGGCGTTTAGAGATGCTCGTGTCTGTTTTAATCACAGGATTTTTTAAATGTGAGAAACATTTGGTGTTTACAGATCATTTCGGAACTGAAATTTGGCTTACCAGCTCTGATCTCCTGCGGCTCCGGGGCTCGAACTGCGCATGCGCAGCGCTCCGCGTACAGCCATCGTTCGTGGAGTGTAATGTGTCACCAGAAGACTTCAGTTCAACTGCTCCACTTTCTATAATGATCGATGTGTGAAAATGACGTCCTATCGATTACAACGAAATGTAATCAGCAGCTAAACCGCTCATATTTGATTTGTATACAAACTTATCCCGTGCACACAAGCGGAGCACGGAACCCGATCATCTCTCCCCCAGCACCATCTCTTAATGAAAGAGGATTTCTTATATAATTAGCAGGATATAGGTCATGTTGATACTGCAGTCAAGGTTTTTGCAATTCTGACACAGTTAGATTTTTCATTAAGATCTTTATTGAACATACAATAAAAATTACTTTGTCTTAGATCCCACCTGGATGGAGAAAAAAAATCTGTTAGACAAGAGGGGCTGCATGCAGAAAATCTGATGAGGTTATAAACGCACAAGCAGACCCTCAATAAAGGTGAAAATGGTTCCGCCCTTCAAATACATAAACTACTAGCAAATTTTAAATAAATCCAGGCTGGGCAAAACCCCGTAATCCTTGCATAAAGCTTGCCAAATGAAAAGACACTGAAAAGAAATTTAAAACAAATTGTGGGGCAGGAGAACAAAGCTCAACAAAAAATTTCTGAAACTTAACACAATAAGGGCCCTTACAGAATACCTGCGCTCAAGGTTGTAAAAAAAAAAAAATAAAATCAAACAGTGGATAGATCAGTTCCTGGTGCCAATTACAAAGGTCCATGTACAAGAGAAGAGGATAAAACGGATCACAACAGTCCAGCTACGACCTAAGTTGTCCAAACATGAAATACAAACCATTATCATTGTCTTCTAAGTTCGAAGCTCTGCAGTACAAGGCCCGGCATGCCAGTTGTGCATTGTAGAGCCCCGACTGATTCCTTCAGGATGCAGATTTAAAAAAAAAAAAAAAAAAGAAGGGGGGGGAACGCTGCACTGCTGAAAGCTAACTACTCTTCTCCCACAAGAATGCGGTCTGAGAATGTCATGAACAGTAATAAACAATTAATTTTAGCTTTATCCTCAGCAAACTAGGGACATTAATTTATATCTCATAACCCTAACCCAGATCCGTTGAGGAAAATTTGAGAAAACACAAAGGGCAGTCCCTCAGCTTTCCTAAGCTATAGCTGTCTAAACAGAAATTTGTTAGTTACATTTTCCCAATTACCTCAAGCTGAAGATTTGCACAGTTTGGGATATAAACATGCTCAGAATATTTGGAGGCCAAAATGATCCTAAATAGCCACGTCACTGTGGTGCATGCTGCAGCTTAAACACATTCATGACACATGCACATTTGTAGGAGAAAAGTAGATATGTCTGGAAGCACAAGCCAGTATGACAACACTGCTCATTATATACAGCATAAGAACCAAGATCAACAATGAGAAACACACCTCCTGTATCTAAATCCACTAATCCTGAGAAACTGATCTAGACCGTGAGCGAGATCTTGAGCGTGATTTTGAGCGGGAGGCCGAGCGTTTTTCTCTCGACTTGGACCTGCTTTTATCCTCATGTGGAGATGGGGAGCGGGAAGCAGATTTGGCGACGCGCTCCTCCTTCCCATTCTCAGCCGGGGAAGCTGAACGACTGGGAGACTTCTTGTCACCAGACCTTTCCTTGGATCGGCTGCGAGAATCCCGCTCTGACTTTACCTTGGAGCGGCTCTTGGATCGAGATTTGGATTTCCTGTCAGCTGAACCGGACCTAGATTTGTGGGATCTTGAACGAGACTTTGATTTACGGGAATGAGAACGAGACCTGCGGTTGCGAGATCTCGAATTCCCCCCAGATCTGGAGCGAGACTGGCGTCTCTTGTTGCTGCGAGAACGAGACCTGCAAAGAATTTTTAAAAAGCTTATATTCTATGTTTTGACACGTTAAAAAGACTCAAATTATTAAACTTCCATGTCTAACATATATTTCGAAAGTTATCCTGACCTGGAGTGGGATCTGGAGCGACTCCGAGAGCTTCTGTGGCTCCTGCTGCGAGAGCGGCGACGGCTACGAGATCTGCCGAGAACAACAGAAAGGTGAAAAACAAAACTACAGGCACAGTCTACTGTACAGTACTCCTTCAGTGGTAAAAGAGTGTCCTTACCTGGAACGACTGCCAGAGTAGGACTTTCGTCTACGGGGCCGGTCCTCGACCAGACGAATCTTCCGCCCATTGATGTCCGTACCATCAAGCTTGTCCAGAGCTCTCTTCATGTCTGAGTGGGAGCGGAACTCGATTACTCCCTCGTTGGTGCGTTCCTTGTGGGCATCTGCGTACGTTACCTCTCCTGCTTGACGCATAAAATCCTGATAGAAAATGTGAAGACAAGAAAAATACACCGTCATAAATCTTAATTACACTGGTCAACATAATATTTCCTACCTGGGCAATATTCTATTACGGTTTTCAACTTTGTGATCACAAAAAACATTTTGTTGCACCGCTTGCACTTTAATAGAATTATGTAAATAACTACATGAAAAGCATACCTTGAGATCCTGCCAACTGCAGCGGCTGGACAAGTTCTCCACGACGAGACGGTATTCTGTACGGACCGGAGGACCATACTTATCCCTGCCTGAGCGACTCCTGCTGCTGCTGCTGCCGCCGCCGCCGCCACCACCACCGCCGCCGCCGCCGCCGCCACTGCTGTTGTTGTAACCGCTACCTTTAAATACAACAGCACGTGAAAAATGTTAGGGAAAAACTTTAAAAAGCACAGATACAAAACTAAAGAGCTGGGTTATCAAATCAACATAAAGGTAGTGACTGGCCAGATAAAGTCCAAGGGGATACAAATTTGAACTTAAAGAAGTCCCTCTGATCCAAACACAAAGTTTCAGATAAAAGATCTACAACCCACTGCTCGGGCTCTTTAAGTCTCTATTATTCAGCATTTGTTGCTCTGCTGCAAAGAACACCACTGCATCTGTTTCCAGCAATACAAAGCCTGTCTTACTTCGGTACATCACACTGTGATGCTTTAGCTGCATAAACAAATGGACAGTGATGTTCTTTCAAGACGTTTGAACCCTGTAAAACAAACAGAAAGGAAGAATCCACATAGGTTGCGCTCAAAGACACTGTTCTATCATACTAGGTAAGAACGGCATAAAAACCCCAAACCAAATACACCAATGTTTTGTTATTCATTATCTGACTAGATGACGTGGAATTTTGCTGTCCTTTTTTGGTTCACTTACAATATTTCTTTTGATTGCAAGTTCTTTACTAGAGCCGATCCACTTATGTTTGCTGTCAGGTCAACATAGAAACCAATGGCAATCCTCACCATCGCCCCTGGTCTATTGGCAAAAGGCTGCTGTCATCATGGCTTCCGGTTAGGTCAGCCAAGGATCAAGGGGGGGGCAAAGGTCACACACACATTGTAAGGTGAAAGCCAAGGCCAAACGGGACAGGCAGTCATCTTAGCCAGTCATCTTTAGCCTCAATGGACTCTCAGCCTCAGCCCGCAACTGGACTCTTTCAAATTGAAACATCAAGGACTTGTTAATGTTGAATATAAAAATATATACCAAGGTTAAAAAAAATACACATTTCACATGAAAATGTTAAATGTGAAAGTCTATGCCAAACTACACTAGCCTGCATGGAATTAGTGGAACTACTTTGTTATAATTATCCGTAATTAGCTTTGTTCTGTTGTGCAAATAAATTGGAAATATACACCCTTGAATCATGCCTCACCAAAGTAAGAATTATGATCCAAGAAAACTTAGCAAGCTAGACTCAGATGTTTGAGGGCTCTGACTTGCAGATTGTTGCTCCTTCCCAAATATGAGCCACAGAAAAATCTATAGTGTTTGTGAGCACTGAGGAGCAAAAACCTGCAGGCCACCAACCCATTGTTGAAACTGAAAGCAGCTTTTTCGCAACATTGTATAGAGAAAAAAGTTAAACTGGATTGCCTGAACAAGAAGACTATAGATCAGCACTGGTCCCTATGTAGCATAGCTAATGCTATACTACCGAAGTACGTGATAAACAAAGTATGTGCAGTTTAATATAACTTCTTCAGCTATTGGAGTGTGCATGCAATCGGACCCACAACAAACGTTCAGCCAAGTACAATATATTCAGGTGGGTTTCAAGACCTCCGGTCGTAAACCGTGTCAGTGTACCTCAGAGTCGACTGAACTGGTGAAGTGCCTGTAACTTCAAACTCTTGCTGCAATTAGCGTGTATATAAATATAACAATATAGGCCTTTGTGCAGTCCACAACGACACCTCACCCCAGTGGGAAGGGGAAGAGAGGATATCTTGTAATAGACTGCACTTACTGCGCCCACCACCCCAGTAACCCCCACCGTAGCCATCTCGGTCTCGCCGCGGTCCTCGGGCATGTTCGACGATCACCCGCTCCCCGCACAGCTCTTTTCCGTTCAGCTCATACACGGCATCATCGGCGTCACGATTATCTTCAAACTCCACGAATCCATACCTGCAATAAATACAAAGCTTACGTGTTAATGCAGTATTTGAACACAACTACCCTGTACAGTCTACCTACGCTCGCAAGCTAGCTTAGCTTGGCCTGCTAACTCCGCGCTTTAGCGAGCACAAAGACGCCATGTTGACCATGCGTCGTTACCACACGAGCAAGTTAAGGAAACAAAAAAAACTTCTAGTTCAAGGTGGTAAAAATTTAACAAAGTAAACTTCATGAATAGTTATTACAAGCTGGTTTTTAGAGATACATTTATTTAAAAGCAGGAAATTACCGTTTCGGTGATTACGTCGTTAAGATTAATGCCGCCAGAGAAACGTTAGTCTTCTAACTCGCGTTAGCATAACCACATAGAACTCACCCGTTTTTTAAGTCAACTTCCATGAGTTTTCCATATCCGCTGAAAAATCGTTGAATGTCCTTTTCACGGACATGATAGCTCAGTCGTCCAATATAAACGCGAGGCATTTTTTCTCCTTATAGTGTATTTTATTCGACAACGCTTCTCAACAGCTCGTAACCAAACTGCACGCTGCCGTTTTTTTCCAGTGCTCTTCTCCGCCAAGAAAATATCTGCGCTTGCGTGAAACCAGCCAATCAACGCGTAGGGGACGGCAGGACAGTTCCGGTAAAAAAAAAAATCAAATTAAAAGTTTCAATTACTACTCTTTTATCACACTTCTAAAGGAAAAGAAAATAGCCACGAGAGACAGACCTAACACAGAAAAGTTCAAATACTTCAATATATATACCAGTACATGCACCTTGCAGTATAATCAGAATCAGGTTTATTCGCCAAGTACAGGGGTAGGCAAGTTCGGGCCTAGGGAGCCGCAGCCCTGCTTGTTTTCCAACCCTCCAGCTGTCAACCAAGGGCAGGAACTGTTGATTACCTGGATCAGGTGTGTTCAGCCAGTCAGAAGCTGTAAGTGCAGGGATGGTTGGAAAACAA